>JAOYMU010000263.1:10153240-10165370 GCA_025802295.1 Psammodynastes pulverulentus | reverse complement strand
TGTATAAGATGCACCCAAATTTTCACCCACTTTTGGGGGTAGAAAAAGTGTGTCTTATACTCCGAAAAGTATGGTATGTTGTTCATGAGATGTAATACAACATTTATACAAAGTTATCTCCCTATTCATTACTTGAGCTATGAGAAAATGGCCATCACTACTTCCACCTTCTAAAGTTCATCTATAATTATGATGAAACAATACTATCACGTTTATAAAAAAAGGAATGCAAACAAAAATTTACACGTTCATGTTCTTCACTCATAGCAAATCATGCATAGTAAAAGACTAAATAAAACAGCAATTTAAAGCAAGCCTACCTCTTATTAAAGAACTAATGCCCAATTTATTCACAAAGATATTGTCCAGCTCTTCACTTCCAGTGAACAGTTCAGCCACTATATACAAGCTGGGACGTAATTTTCTAGCTGTGTCCATCATATACTGCAAGAAGCATAGCCAAGGAAGCCACAGAGAGGAAAATGCAGAACAGCAGGAAAAAAAAGAATGCAAAGCTAGGCATGGATTTGGAGATCAGGGAAAAACGCCATGCGGCAAAACCACATTAGGAAGCCAAAGTTTTAAAGAACCCAAAAGGTTCAGTTGTAAAGATTGAAGAAAGTGAGCCCAAGACAAGGAATGAAGAACGAGATGGAAAAGAAAAACCAAAAGGAGAGAGGGAAAGGTGTTTGAAATTGGCCAAGGGTACAAGAATAAATACAAAGGAAAAGACAAAATTAGTTCCACGTAGAGATTTTGACTTTATTATAAACACAGCAAACCTGCAACAAACCTTTCAAGCATTTTATTTTTTAATGGTACCTCTAATCAGACTGGTAATTCCTAGGCGGTTGACAAAGACATTGTCAATGACCTCGCTGCCAGTGAAGAGTTCAGCTATCACATAAAGATTAGGTCTAACCGACCTGGCTGCTGCCAGCATTTCCTATAGATTGTAACACATTTTCCATTTTTTAAAAAAGTGCCTTCTGACAGCACCTGCTTTTCTGACAAATATAGGGCAAAGTTCCATTATTCTCTAATGACTATGGTTTTCATAATAATAATAATAGTATGTAAAACATCGTAAAAACATATATTAAAATGGGAAGAATGACAGACATCATTCTGTATGTAATTTTTTGATTCAAACAGTGCAGTACAGGTAGTCCTCATTTAACAACACTGATCCAGTGACTTAAAACTTGTGACAAATGGTACTGATGACCCATCTTCGACGTTTTGACTAGTTCAGTGTTCCTCAGTCTTGTGATTACAATTTGCGATGTTCCCTGCCAACGTCTCTCAATGGGAAAGCTGAAAGGAGTGATCACATGAGGTCCTTGCTTAATGACCTGCAGTGATTCACTTATCAATGGTAACTGAGGACTTCCAGATCTGCCATTGCTAAGTGAGGCAGTCATGCAATATTGCTTTTGTCATCGCTTAGCGACAAAAATTCCAGTCCCAATTAATGTCATTAAGTGAGGACTACCTGTATAGTATAATATAGTATTCTAGCTACATTTAAAGTTAACCAGTCATAATTTGCATGTCGAAGTCAAATTCTGCTTAACCTTAATCCTAATTAGTATTGAAATGAACATTTTCATTAAATAACTTGCATCTGCATCCTACTTCTTCATAAAAAAAAAATCTCAGCAGCAGCACCCCTATTTATTCCGACAATAAGCCAATAAACTGAGAGTCATAACCCACCATCATCTATTGAGCATCATCCACTAAGCCGTGATGGCACACAGGTTAGAATGCAGTAGTGCAGGCCAACTCTGCCCACTGCCAGGAGTTCAAGCCTCACCGGCTCAAAGTTGACTCAGCCTTTCATTCTTCTGAGATCAGTAAAGTGAGAACATAGATTGTTTGGGGGTTGACCCTGTATACCACTTAAGACAGGGCTGTGAAGCACTATGAAGCGGTATACAAGTCTAAGTGCGATTCCTATTGCTATTCAGTGAAAGAAGTATCTGTATCTCCCTATTCTAATACTGAAACCAGAGTTCTTCAGATGTTTTGAATTTCAACCTATTGCTACAGACCATGCCAGCTTTGGCTGAAGGCTAATGAAGTTGAGGACATTAGGCTATCTTCCCCAGTTCTAACTTTGCTTCATGGAAATAAATAAATAAATAAACCATGGTTAAAAACAAATCATGTGAAGAAGATCATATGGGCAAAAAAAGAAGTAGTTTTGTCTATGGCACAGTTTGCACATGAGAAAGTGAATCTCTTGAGGTCAGATTAGTAGTACTTATCTTACAGTACAGTGCTTTCAATAGCATTTAAATCGGGGTTAATTTTTAAGCTAAGCTTAAATCCAACATTTTAAGCATATCCAAAGACGCTATTTTCCCCTGTCCTAATATTATATTAAATTCAGATTCTGTTACCCCAAAATGTAAGGATGTTTAAAATGATACCAACATAAATGGCGTTTTACTATTATTGCAGGATCACTATATGTCTCAGCTTAAACTATTATCTGCAATACGAGTCTAATAACCATAGCTTACCTTGCATGATTATTGTAAAAATAACTAAGAAAGATGTCAAAAGTTATCATCTCCATCCAGTATGAAATATTTCTCTAATATCATAAATAACGATGTATAAATGCATTTTTCTATACCTCAGCCACATGAAGAGGAGTAGAGTGGCAATTGTCAAGACGTACTCCGTGGAAATATTTGGCAGTCATTTCAGTATATTTTTTCATGTGGGCCCATAGATATGGACAGTCTTCTGGTTTGTTCCCATAGCGCAGCTTGACACTATCACCCCAACAAATAAGCTCTCTCCTAAGGTAGACATTTGAGCCTATAGAAAGGAAAATCTAATATGAAAATCCAATCAAATCAATAACCTAAAGACAAGATATGGCATACATTTTACTTCTCGTTTTCCTTGCTCACCAATGAAATCCTCAATGTCTTTTATTAAGAATTCACCATTCAACTTGGTTAACATGGTATCATTCCTAAAAGTTTCACATGCTTATTTTAACCTAAAATCATATGAACCTTGAGCCATTTTGATTGTAATTCTGCTTCTTCAATGTTAGGTGGATTTGCAGATGTCCTATAAATCTATTTCAAAATTAAATATATAATGCCTTTTACTGCTATCAGAAAGACCCAGAGGACCCAGATTGTTGGGGGCATTGTTGCTGACTCTGTAAAACTGCTTAGAGAGGGCTGTAAAGCACTATAAAGTGGTATATAAGTCTAAGTGTTATTGTTATTGCTATTAATAGAAATATTTTCAAGAAAAGACCAACTCAACCCAAGAATTATTTGTAAGTGTACTCTGTTACTATGCTACCAAGATTAATTTATGCTTTAAGTGGATTTTCTGTACGAAGCAAGAAGTTGGACCAAATGCTTACAAAGCCTTTTTGCTAATCTTTCATATACAAATAAAGGTATTTTTAAATGCCTCTTTTGGAGTTTGCAATAGCACTACATATGTAATTAGAATATCCAAAGTTAATATGTGTATTTTATTTACGAAAATCTGGCAACGTGCTACTTCCTCTGGAGTTTCTTAAATTTTGACATCATGATATACAATATATATGGTATTCGTATTCATTTACCTGCAATGCATTGTCACCAAAACGTCTATGAAATATCAACCCAAATGTATAGCCAGTAGCGTGAAGAACTGAGATTAATCAATCTTTACCATAAATCATCTAAACTAAACCATGGATGAAGGCTATTTGAAAAACTATGGTTTATTCAAGTACTTCAAGTTGTTTGTTCAATTAACAAAAAAAGGTCACAAACCTGGTTCAGCAAAATTTCTCAGAGGATCATCTCCCATCACCCAACCATTATAGGCCATAAAATAACTTGCTTTGTCAGGCTGGTGCATCATAACTTCCTCCTCATCCAGGGTTAGTTCTTTAAATGGGTAAGTAAAGTACCTGCACATGCAACAATGAAGTGGATACTGATAAATGACTAATACATTTCTTTAAGAGAAATAATTCATAATATTGCAAGAATACAGAAATAATACTTTTTTTCCTAACCAACTTAGTAATGTTGATTCTTTTTTCTCTTCCAGCTTATAGTTATTTTTCTACAGCTGAATTGATAGATATAATCTCACATACAATAGATCTAAGTGGCTAGTCTGTTATTCTACTTTAATTTTCCAGATTAGAAACACAGTATTAACATGTTTTTGTTAATTAGTTGTAGAGGTTATCCAATTCTGTTCATGAGTTTAATTCCCCCTTGTATTCAAACATTTTTCTTTTATTGAAAGAATCTTCAAGTAGGCCATCATCACAAGGAATGTTGAAAGTCATATGAAAATAATATTAAATAGCAATTTCAGAAATAATATTATATTATTATTTAACTTCAAATATTTAAAATGCACTATTGGATACTATCGATCCAGTTGAGATATCCGTCTACTTTTACAGGTACAGTACGTCTTCAATATTTACAAAATGTGAATCACATCTTCATCATTTACAACAATAACTAAATTCTAACTTTACTGAGTATGTTTTAGCAACCTTATTATCAGAAGTTGGAAACTTTAGTTAATAAAGATGACCTAGAATATGAAACCAAGATTTACAGCTAAATTAAGATTATGGCTTGTATTAAATCTGATAATCCTTGCTTAGAAGAAAGTATGGTTAATTGGAGAAATCTGGGCTTAACTGCTGGATAAGGAGGAATAGATCTCTGTGGCTGCCCCTACTCACTGGAACAGCATTTGTATGAAATCTGTGGGGTTTTTTTTACAAGACCCTATAGCAGAATGATTGTGATGGGCTTATGATATGGATTTGTACAGTAGTCCTCAATTTACAACCCTTCATTTAGTGACTGCTCGAAGTTACAACAACACTGAAAAAAGTGACATGACCATTTTTCACACTTACGACCATTGCAACATCCCTATGGTCATGTGATCAAAATTCAGATGCTTGGCAACTGACTGCAGTGTCCCAGGGTCATGTGATCACCTTTTGCATCCTTCTGATAAGCAAAGTCAACGGGGAAGCCAGACTCACTTAACATCTGTGGTCCCAACTTAACAAATGCAGTGATTCACTTAACAACTGTAGCAAGAAAGGTCATAAAAAGGGGCAAAACTCACTTAACAACTGACTTGCTTAGCAACAGAAATTTTGGGCTCAATTGTGGACATAAGTCAAAGATTACTTGTAACGTGTTGTATAATTGCTTGCTTTTTTTCTTTTAAATCTGTATTCATTACATTGGTACACATAACCTAGAATTGCTATGGTGATTGAGCAATTTTATAAATGGGTTAAATTAATAAATGAATTGCATACATCTTTACAATTTAGATATATACCCTAGGTAAAAAGAACCCCAATCTCTTTTATGTTTATACCATAATTATATTATCAAACTTCCCTTTTAAGGGAGCACAAACAATTATATATTATCATACAGGAAAACATGCATTTAAAAATACTGTATATATCATTTAAAATAGAGAAGGTACAATACCCTGTCACCAATGGATATTTCCTGGTTATAGCACCAAGCTTAGGACCATGACCAGCCAGTCGTTCGTAGTTCACTGTCGCCAAAACACAGTTGACAGCCTGGAAGTCATTAAAAGATTAATACAGTCAAGATTTAAATGTTCATAGGAATAAAGAGTATACAAGCTACAATGTGCACATGACCCATGATTGTTACAACCTGCTCCTGGTGGTAATTTGTTTGTCGGAACTTTTCATCATTTAGCTCTTCAACTCTTTTGCGGAACCAGTTGCAACACTCTTCTATTGCAGCTGGTCCATTGCTAAAAAACACGAACGAAAGCGACTACTTTTAGAACAAGTAAAAATGTGAGTTTAATGTATGTATAAACAGGAAGGAAACCTACGTATTCTGATCTGACACAAAGTTTAACTTTCATATTAAACATGCTTCTTAATGTAAGCTATGGTCTTAAAGATGTTTGCAATATATTGTACTTGTTAAAAATCTGTTTTTCCATTAAATATAGATACACCAAGGACAGGCCAGAAGACCTGTGAATACTGAACAGCTCTAAAAAGTTTCTGAATAAGAAACTGAAGTTTAAGAAGAAAGCGACTGATTTCATCTCTGGCCATGAACTGTAGCAAGCAAATTATAATTGAAATGATACGTTTCTGAGGTTCCTCCTCATCTGTAAACAGTACATTGACAATGATTTGATCATCAAATGTCGAATTTAATTTGGTTTTTAGAAAATACATACCTGTGTGGTATGAAGGTACTCAGGGCTACATTCATATCTAAAGTGCAGCCAAGTCTTCTAAATTCAGGATCTTGAATGATTGCAAGATGTTGGTTGGGATCGGTTTTAATCTTTGAGCTACCTGTTGCAGGGAATCTGTGATCAGTTTCAAGGCATTTATTGTTATTTATGTTATTTATTTCAGTAAATTCTTAGTTTACTGAAAGCTCAAATGCAATCGGATATAGCTACAACCCAGAGGTTTAAGTACTGTTGCACAGATGCATTGTTCCTGACCCTCTGTAAGAATTACAATAATCCCACAGAAAGACTAGTTTCTAAGTCTGTTTTCAGAATATTTGCTAGATCAGGGTGTACCAATTGGGACTCAAATGGGATCACTACCATCAATCCCTCCCACAATAGACAAGAAAAAAACCCATGTGATTTAATCTCCCTCCCCAGGATAGAGGGGTTGAGGGACAAACTGTGTGACATGTGCCTTCTAGATGCCTGTGAGACCTATTTAATCTTTTAAAACATCCAAAATAATCTACGAGTTTGGAGTATGGCAAAGCCTGACTATCAAGCCAAAAGATGGGTCCTCCTGTACTAGCTGAACATAGATGTATTCTGGTGTCTATTTAAACTGAGTTTGCCACTTGAACCTTGAGCTTAACAGAAATGGAATTAAAAAAGGCCATATAAAATCCATTTCCTTTTAAGTTCTCAAGAAAATGTTCCTCAATCCATTCACAATCTTAGGGATACACTTGTGCTGTATTTTGCCATACGTCTTTCTTGATTGAGACGTAGAGTCATAACATTTGGGGCTATTTATGATTTTTTCATAGCTCAAGCACCGCGTAATAATGAACTCTCTTGTATTACAGAAAAAGCTGGGTTTGTTAGAGCTAATGTGTAAATAAAGTCTACAGTTCTTAAATCTTTTAGAAATTATTTTACTGAATCCTTACAATTTCATTTTTACCTTATTCTGACTCATTTGTCTCAATATTTTCTATTCCTAATATTCTTTTTAGTTAAAATTATTTGTGTGTACCCCTTTTATTTATTTTAATTTGACCTTTCTGATTTATAGAACTGTAATTATATTTGTTTCACTCTTTGCTTTGTGCTGATTAATGCTTTGTGCTGATTAATGATTAATAAAGATTGATAACACCCATAAAGCCTTCCTCCTATGTTCAGGATTCCTCCAAACCCAACATGAATTGAAAAACTTAAATGTAAAGCTTCAAGTAAGTTTATTATAGGATTTCTGTAGCATTAGTTAAAAAGGTAAAAGTGATATCTGGTTCTAATTCATTAAGTAATTCATCATTTATTTTGCATTTTAGCTTGGGAGAGAAGAAAAACTTATTTTTTCTGCATAAAATCACAAAAAACCACAGGTGGGGGATTTTCCATTCATAATACAGCAAATTTAGTGTTCTTATGATTCCCCATAGTATTAACCAAACAAAAATTATATGGAATTTACAGTTTTCCAATAGATGGTCAGGATGAAAGTTTCATGGATTTTCAAATATTTCTGTTAACATTTTGATTGTTAACTACTATAATAATCTTTGAAATCAAGATAATTTTATTTTTCTCCATGTACCCAGAAAAATGATCAAGCATTTCCCTTGACTGCAAAAGTATTTTTTCATACCAACCATTGTTTCTTTGATGTTTACACTATAAATAATCCGAGTTATTTTGTTTACCTTTAGTTAAAAGAGTTTTAAATTGCTGCACTGCTTTGTTAACATCAACTTGGAAGAATTCCCATAATTTTATCTTGGGAAAAATATCCTCCCAAAATATCTTACGGATACACTGGAAAAATAAGAAGCATATCAAATCAGTAAATAAACAAAATTTAGCATTTCAAACACCATTCACTGTAAAATATTTGTTTCAAAATCATTTTGAAGTATCATTCCTTTATGATATGACTCTGTAAACCTTTCAGAAGAAAACAAAGAACTAAAAAGTAGTTTTGATTATCTTTAAAACAAATTATGTCAACAGAACTATAGTGGAAATGTTACTGTATATGTCTTGTGTTGCCATCTACAAAGTAACAATAAATAATTCATGACAAGCAGATTTTAATGAGACAAAAAATTTGTTTTCAGAAAACATACTGGAAATGTAATTTTAAAAGCACAAGAGAACTATTTAAAAATACAACAGATATAATATATTAAATATAATATATATTTAATATATTATAATATATTAAATTACATTTCCAGCATGTACACAGAAACCAAACAATATGTTAAAAATATCCCAGAAGAAACAACTTGAAAAATGAAAAAGGAGACAAGGCTGGAAGCAAAATTAATAATTCCAGAACAAGGCTACAATAATAATTGCTTTCATTCAGTGATGACATGAACTAATATAATTTCTGTATTTTCTTACATTCAAATGTTGCTCATTTTCAATAAGTGGTGGCAGTCCTTTGTCACTGTATTTGCCCCCAGCCATTTTACAGGTGAAATGCCAAAGAGCTCGGTCCAAAAGCCAGGCGGGTTTCAAATGAGGGGAGTTTATAAGGTTGTACGCGCACTCGGGATGCGGAGTCAGCCATTCACTGTTTGCAGCTTAGAAAAATAAGAAACACACAATTAATAGCACACCTTGCTGGAAGATTTTAGGCATTTCACCAAGGTGACCATATTGTCTTAAAAAAAAAAAAATTAAAGGACAAAGCTGAATAAAGGGTAAATTTGAAAGAAGGTCATAAGGATAAAAAAAAAATCTTTATTTTTATAACTCTGCTTTACAAAGGAAAATTCAAGAGCAAAACCAAGATAAACTTTACAACAACCAATATTCTAATAAAATTTTCTAAAATCAAACGTATGTGTAAATTTATTTGAAAACGGCCGTTCAACCTCCATATTTTTTTTTACATGAATGTGAAAGGCTGTACATTTAAGTGGTGCCATTTGCATGGTAAAAGTTAAATGGCCAAAATAAAAACAAAAGTTTTGAAAAATAAATAATTTTATTTGGCTTTCTGAAATAAAGGACCTTTCTATAGATTTTAAATTAACTGCAAGTAGTCCTCAACTTATGATCACATTTTTCACTGCTTAAGGAACACAGTTGTTAAATGAGTTCTGTCCGATTTTACCTCATTTTTTGTGAAGGTAGTTAAGTGAATTACATGGTTGTTAAGCAAATCTGGCTTTGCTCACTGACTTTGCTTGTCTGAAGCTGGCTGGGAAGGTCACAGATGGCAAACACATAACCCAGGACATTGCAACCATCATAAAAGCATGCTAGTTGCCGCACCCAAAGTTTGATCACATGATTGTGGGAATGCTGTGAGATCATAAGTGCAAGGAATGATTGTAAGTCACTTTCTGCAGTGTCATCCTATATTTAAAAAAGTTTCTAAACAAATGGTTGTAAGTCGAAGACTATCTGTAAGTCGAAGACTAAAGCAGGTATGTCAAACTCACATCGTCACGGCAGTGTCACATGACATATCGGGACTTTCCCCCCCCTTCGCTAAACTGGGTGTAGGTGAGGGCAGCATGTGACGCATCCGACCCATGGGCAGGAAGTTAGACAGCCCTGATCGAAAGGAAATCATGATTTAACTAGAAGTTAAAACTATTTTCAAATGTTTAAGGTCAAATATTGATTGGACTTTTTTTCATTCAATATCAACCTTTTAAAAGACAAAATTTAAATATATGTAAGATTACATATATTGTTCTTCAAACCAAGACATACAATCAGTGCTAAAAGGAACAAATTCTAATGATATTCATATAAATAAATTCATATGCATATGCATACACACACACACACACAATGGCAGTCCCTTTGCAAATCAGCAAGCAACAAGGATAATAAATATAATGAAAATAAGCATACCAGTGTGATTGTAGACTACATCTGTAATGCAAAGCATATTCCATTCATTTTTCATTTTTTCCACTAGTTTTCCCATTTCATTCCAAGAACATTTTTTGCTAGAAGATGAAAAGTCAGGATTAACTTCCAGCTGATCAGCCAATGAGTAACATGATCTAGATAGGCCAAGTTTCTGCACTGGGGTTAGGTGAATCATGTTATAACCTGTAAAATAATAATAATGAAATATATAAACAAATGCTTTCCACTTTCAAGTGGATAAGAGAACAGACATTACAAACTAGATAGTATTTATGATCTGAAGCTATAATGCAAAAAAAAAAAGAAGTGGTTACACCAGGTAGGCCTGAGGATACTCCATTCTAAGATCAAAGATTGCTTGGAATTTTTAGTGTATGTTAGCCCCATTTAGGGAGAACAGAACTGTGATTTCCACAGAAAGGTTAGCACTAGTTTTATTCAGAGTGACTATAAAAATAAAATCTTGCAAGTCTGATTGTGCTGTATTTCCTCCCATTCTTATGTGAATTATTGAAATGTCTATCTGAGCAGCTTCCACATACTTTCTGCTTGCTTGGGATTTAAGATATGTTTTCCCCCTGATCCTTTGGTAACAGATCTGTCTCTACCTCTGTCAAAGTCATCTTCCTTATTCTCTACAGTGTATTACTAGAATAAAGATGATAAATACCCAGTCTAAAAGATAGAAATACACAAACAACTGTCTAAAGTAGTATACGCTTTATATCTCAAGTCAAAATTCGACTTGGGGTAAATAGGGTTATTACCAGCTTCTTTTGCAACTTTAAGACGATCTTCCCATCCATCAAATGGTCCCAGACACTTGGCTAGGAATGTCTGGAGTGTAACACAATCCAAGGGCAAGACATGATTGTCAGCACCAACACGTAAAATAGGATCCACAACTAGATAACCTCCACCACCTTTCTGATTCCTGGAATAAAAGACACATGTATTGATTTTATATCAATACAAAGAAAATAGACGTTATCTTCACTCAGTAAGATTACTCAGTAATATTTGAAAATGCAATTCAATTTTTTAATTTTCTAGCTTACAGATCACAAGATAAATGATTCAAGAAAACATACTTAATAACTTGGAATAATGCAAAAATAAAATCAGACACACAACAACTTAGATTCAAGAATATTTTCACTTCGATCATGTGGTCTCAGCAAATGTAAAATACCAATTATGTTATTGCCCTTTATAAAATATTTTTCATCCTTTCAACCTAGAAGATTTTCCTTTAAAAGAAAGGTGTAAGACTGTAATCTTATGCCTTGGCATCAGAGTAAAACTGCTGTGAATGTAAAAAGATCTGCAATATTTTAAGGGCTGAGAGCTGCATTGTGTCTCTTGAGTAGTGTGTTAGGAGCAAAGTTCTCAAGTAATAGAAGAGGCTAGAACAAGACTATTACATACTTTTAAATTAGTTGATTGTTTTTCACACTAAAAGCTATATCTGTATAACTTTTGAAAGTCTCTGAAGCCCTGGGACTCTGATATGCAGAGTTAAAAAGCTGAAGTCAATACTGAAGTGTGAGAAACGCAGGTTAGCAATAGGACCATTTTTTTGCAAAAAAAGCATAGGGAGTTACTTTAAGTTCACAAGCAGATTTATCTTTGGCTTTTCTGCTACCATAAGAATCTTTAACTTCTTGACTTGTGGTTCGGGTTTAGCACTTTGAACTCTCTCACCTGATTTATGTATTTCTAGGAATACAAACTGTCAAACTATCGCACCATTGCACTCATTTCACATGCTAGTAAAGTTATGCTTAAAATCTTACAAGCTAGGCTCCATCAGTATGTGGATCAAGAACTAACAGAAGTACAGGCAGGATTTCGAAGAGGCAGAGGAACTAGAAATCAAATTGCCAACATATGCTGGATCATGGAGAAAGCTAGGGAGTTCCAGAAAAATATCTACTTCTGCTTCATTGAC
>JAOYMU010000263.1:10140511-10150698 GCA_025802295.1 Psammodynastes pulverulentus | reverse complement strand
GGAAGAATTTGTAACTACAATATTTTAATACCATAAAAAAACAAGAAAATGAGTAATTTTAAGTCTTATCCTAAAGAACTCCATTTTCATAAGTCTTACATTTGATCATTGTGCTTTTGCTAAAGTTTGACTGGTCTGTATTTATGGCATCTGCTAAACATAGGCTGGACTACAAAGATACTTGCATAATAACTTATTTCCCAGAAAGTGTGTCGACTTAAAAACTGTATTATTCAAATCAGCTATATATCCTTTGTAACTTCCTTCTGTCAAGAAGCAATAATTTTATCATGTGACAATAATAATGTCATAATCATTCAGGATCACAGAATAGCAGATTCCTAATTATTGAAACAAAATGCATTCGTTTTGAGTATTCAGATCTTCCTGATTTCAGGAAAAGATTCACAAATAGGTCTAAGTTTTATAATTTCTTATGTTTACATCACTAGAAGTTACCTCAGGATCATTACTCTAACAGTTACAGAAAGTAAAGACATTAATTTCATTTAAAATGTTGCAAATAAAAGCATAAATAGGTTAACAACTTGGTTTTTGGACAGTAATACCAACATATTACTTTAGCAACTTTCTTGTCCATAAATAAAAGAAATATGAATGTTTTATTTCAGATGTGACAGAGTTGATAAGATACTATAGATGCACAGGAGCCATTTTCCTGCAAATAGCTCCTGTATGTACTTCGAATAACATTTAAAGCAATCCAACTATGTGAGTGACGTTTAGCTTCATGGGCTGCACTGTGAAATCAGTATCTCTCTTTTGGAGAGCTGCCAACTTGGCTCAAGTAGTGTTAGGAAAACATTTAAAAGGGCTCCATATTAAGGATAGATGTTACGGCTTTTCACTGTAGCATCACATCCAGAGTCACCTTTTTTCTTTTATTCTTTGCATTTTTTAAATAAAACTAATTTTATCTGTAATGAACTTCAATAAACTCTGAAATACCCGTTCTTCCTCTTACTATAAAAAGGTCTGTTTTAAATTAACTCCTTATACTAAAAACTGTATAATCCAAATATTTTCCCCAAATGATTTGTAGATAATATATAAAGGAACAGAATGTTCTTCTTGCTGTAAAAGATGGCCCATCAATCTTAAAATGATTTACTTGGAAGGAAGCTCTTAGACTGATTCGTACTTTAGCTTAAGTATCTGCAAATGTATGAGAGATTTATTAATGAAGCCTAATCGCTCAGCAAAATGACTCCACAATAACTGGACGCTTTAGAGACCAGAAGTTTTCTATCAGTGAATTCACTTGCAATACCGTATCTACTGCCTTCAATATGGCAAATAGTACATAGTTTATTATATGATCATTTTAATTTGAAAAGGGAAACCCATTGAATTCACCTAGTCTTATTTTCCAGTATGCATTATGCAGCTAGCCAAAGTCTCCTCTCTTAAAATAGTTCCACCAGTTATGTCTCAACAAGTGAGGGGCACCACTTTGTTTCTTGAAATCCTTCCTCAAAAGGCTTCTTCTTCTTCATCATAAGACCTCTTACAATGAAATGCATACAATTTTTTTTCTAGGCCCCACCAAGTATTAAAATACAGGCTTTTACAGTGTTTGTGCTGGGATTCCTCTAAAGCTTCACATGCAGAGAATATAAATCGACTGAGATATGCCAACCATTTGCATTTCCTTATTGCGAAAAGGGACAACCAGGACCCCAGTAGACTTGCTCAACCAAACGAAAAGATGCAGACAGCTGCTTAGGGATACTGACCTTGTTCGAGCCGGAAGAGGGTTTTGTCCAGTTTCTCCATGTCGTTGAGAAGAAGTACCCGGGTGTGCTTAGCATGGCTCATCTTCGCTGCCTAGACTGTTCCACTCTTGTAGGCAGCAGCAGAAAGTAACTTTAGAAAGACTGAAGCGATCCCTAACAGGGAGAAGAACCAGATACACAAACCAAAGGTTAAATACACAGAGAACTGGGTTGTTGGTTTTTTATCCCCTTTTCTCCAGGCTGAGAAATGAAGAGATGGGTTCGAGCCACGGGTCACCTTGAAAACCACCCTGACAAACCCACACTTACATGTCGTCCTTCCTCAGTCCACATAAAACAACTTGTCAAGAGCTCAAGGAAGATAGCAGGGGGGGGAGGAACCTTAGGGGCGCCCAAACTTTCTCCTCTCAGCAACTTTATCGCGGCTGCAGGCAAGACCCCCGAACTCGGCGGGTCTGCAGCCGGAACCCTACGAGAGGGCGCTCTCCCTTTGGGACCGGAGGGGCTGGCACCTGTCACTCTCCGTCTGAACAATGCGACCTGTCCTGGCGCCAGGATGCAACCCAGCCCCCCTGCCCTCTCGCTCCCATTATCCCCGACCGCTGTTGTCTATAAATATAGGGCGAAGCCTGGCCGCCCTTGATTCACTCACCCCGGGACGCCCGCAGTGGGCAAAGGCGGCTCGGGTGTTGTTGGCACACAAGCGGAGCTGGGCCTGGGCGGGAGGGCTCCAGAGAGAGAGAGAGAGAGAGAAGGAAAGGAGAGAACTATAGAAGGGAAGAGGTTCAAAACTGGGAAGGGAGGAACTGGATTGGGCAACCCGAGAGCTCCGCCTGACGCCTGAAGGGCTTTGCAGGAAGAAACGCGGCTCGAGGCGCAAGGACGGTCCTGGCTGTGGGGCGCAGGCCCGGGAAAAGCTTCTCTTTGGTTCCCTCCTCCTTCCACAGCCTGCGCGACGCTGCAACCATAGACTGAGAACTGCTGCTGCTGCCACCGCTGCAGAGCTGAGGGGGGACAGCGAAAACAGAGGCAGGGCGCCAAGCTTTGGTTAAGGCAGGCAAGGGAAATTGCGAGCCGAAAGCAGTTCTTGCTGGGAAGACGTTGCACAATGAATTAGAAGAGTCGTTTGTTTTCTCTCCGGAATGCAATACTTGAACGCTTGCAAGCGGCACTTCAGCAAAAGCACGCCTCCTTCCAGGACACTTAGACACGTGTATTCTCGAACTCAACCAAGTGTCAGAATCGCGAGCCCAGAGGAGAGCTTGAGCTATCATTTCCCCACGATGGAGATAGATAGTGACTCCTCGGCAGGAATGCCGGGAGTTGTAGTTCGTAAACATTGAGAGGACTACAGGTTGCCCAGCTGAAATGACGATAGTGACTTAAATGCTTGGGCTAAGTCATCATGTTGTTTTGGGCTCAGCGTGTCCTATGAAACATAGCCATTGTGGCTTATCATGTTAACTTATAATGTTAACATTGCATGAGCCCGGTCAGTTGGAGTTTATTCAGTAAACCTTGGCGGTAAGGTGTTAATAAAACCAGGGCATTGGTTAGGACAGGTAGAGGAAAAAGAACTCGGCGCTAGAAGACTCTTTGGGGGGGAACCGGACTTCCACTCCAGCAGCAAATAGTACTATAAACTGGTGCTCTAAAAAAAGGAATTTGGGTACATGGTTGTCAGAGGATATAATTTCTTGGCTAAGTTTGGTTAATATTGTTCTTTAAAACTTATGATATTTAGATGCACATAACTTCAGCGTGAACAAAATGTATTCTGTTCTGATTATTTCGTCATTTATTAGGGATTTTAAAATACGTGCAACAATGTAAGGGTGGACTTCTTCCCAAGAATACTAGATTTATTTATTTTGATCATGGTCCCAAAAGTTGACATGAAATTAAGACACGCTAGATTAGGGGTCGGCAACCTTAAACACTCAAAGAGCCATTTGGACCTGTTTCCCACAGAAAAAAAAAACAAACGACTGGGAACCACCGTTCAATTCTGGAGCTGAGTGGAAGTCCGGTTCCCCCACCATAGAGTCTTCTAGCGCCGAGTTCTTTTTCCTCTACCTGTCCTAACCAAAAGCCCTATCAACTGTGGAGCCGACCGGAAAACCCACCCCTTGCCATAGTCTCCTCCTGGCATGCTCTGCTTCCCCCCCTTAACCAGAAGCTCCTCTCAAAATTGTGGTGCCAACCGGTGATAGGGAGCCGCAACAGAGGGATGAAAGAGTCATATGCGGCTCCAGAGCCGCAGGTTGCTGATCCCTATGCTAGATAATAGTAATCTAACGACTCCACCTCAGAAATAGAGGCTTAATTAGCGTACATGACAAAAGTCAGTCTTATGCTAAGTATTGATCAAATACAGCACCTTAAAGTAATTGCAATGCAGCTCCCCTAAATAAGAATCACAGAGTTTCCGATGAGGGTCAGTTTCTCATCTGCTCATGGGGAGAGAAATTAGCTCTGAGCTTCAGGCCTGATTTAAAACCTTGTTTCTCAAATATGGAAACTTTAGGATGTGTGGACTTTAATTCCCAGAATTCCCCAGCCAGTATGTAGGAGAATATAGAAGAAAACTCATCTAAATACACACATAGGTATTTCTAATACGTACTAAACACTACAGCTCCCAAGATTCCCATCCATCACATTTTATAGTCCTCAAATATTGCGGGTAGGAACAACCATTTGGGGACAATCTTCACAAATGAGAACTGCCTAAAAACAAATACACAATCAAATTATTTTTAATGTGAAAAACAAGTGCTGTGTTAATTTACAAACAACCATTCTAAAAATCTTGGAACACCATTAAAGACAGAATGCAAAATAAAATGTTAACCAGAACATAGCCAATTTTTTATCACTAGAGATTTGTCTTTTGGTTGGTTTTTTTTTTTTTTTAACCAGCTGGTTCTATGGCCTGGAAAGGTTTGAAAACCCTTGGGCAAATAAATACAGGGATTGATTTTCCTTTGGCTGAGAGGACACTAATTTATATTTTAAAATAAAATTCAGAGGGAACCATAACAGCAGCCTAAAGAACTGTGTGTATCTCGAATATTAAATGTGCCCAGAGAATATCGGAGGGGGGTGGGGGGTGGGGAAGGCAGGAGAGAAACAGAATGAGATATCATGAAAGAGAACCTGGCTGGCCTACAAATCCTGAACTACAATATTGGTTTACTTCATAGTGCAGGTATAGCATAGTGTGCTATTTAAAATATTTAACAGCTGGGTTTATTTTATTTATATCCCACCTTTTTTATTTTTACAAATAACTCAAAAACATAGCTAATATACTCATTCTGTCTCCTATTTTCCACATAACAGCAACCCTGTAGGGTGTATTGGACTGGCCCAAAGTTACCCAGACAGTTTTTATCCCTAAGGAAGGACTAGAATTCAGTCCCCTGCTTTTTAGCCATAGCTACACCACCACATACTATCCATTTTGATTAATCATTTTTCCCTCAATATCAGCCTAACCTAGCCCACAGGATTTCTGTAAGAATGAGACTAGGGAAGGCTTTGTATGGTAGCTTTTGCTCCTGGAGGAAAAGAAGAAAACAATTTAAGGTATTTATTCAGAATAGTCAGCCAGCAAATTTAAAGTGTTTCTGAGAATTAGATTTTTACTTAAATGAATGGGGACACCTAAAAAAAAACACCTTTATTTTTACCGTGTTAATTTTAAAATTGCTGCAGTAGTTACTGTCTCATGGACATGGGCCTTGAACTCTGCTTAATTTCCAAGTTTTGCATCTTTGGTTCCTAATATTTTTGCCACCACTGTAAGACAAACAGGCCAGTAGCTTACAGAAATATATTTAACTATGGGCCTCAGAAAAGGTCAGGCCTGCAGCAAATGAAGGTCAGGCTATTTTCAATGATCACAACTGTAAAAAACATACTCACACAGATTCTCAGATTACAGGAATGAGCTGGATTTTCAGGAATGTCATATGGTGGCATGAAGATGACAGCGAATCCAGAACATTAAAAGTGAGATAACATTTTAATTGGCCCTGCATGTTTACTGGCATCAAACAAAATCCTTCTAATTCAAAGCGAGTATCTTTAGAAGTCAAAACCAATTTACTTCTAAAGAAAATATGGCATATTAAATTTCTCAGGAGTTTTCAGATTTAAACTGAAACGTTTAAAGAACCAGGAATTTTGATCCTACCCTGGTGCAATTTTACTTCTGCACAATTATAAGAATTCCAGTTGATTAAAATTATTGAATTTTAGCTAAAAGAACAGAATGGTTGGAAAGTGAGGATGGGCCAAGAAAAAACAGTATTTAGCTCATAGGCTGACCATGGCTACAATGAGTCTTTGCAGCAAAGAACTGTAAACTATGACCTGTGTATCATAGTTTATAATGCTGCGCAAAATGTTTTGAATGTGCATGGTTTTGAAATAATAATCCCTGGTTTGGAACGGGAAATTTTCTGTCTCAAGCTTGAAACATTCCCTAAATGATTTTAAAATCTCATTTTGCTCTATGGCAAAGGTGGCTCAGATTCAAAATGCTTTGTATGCCCCCAAACCTCAACTTTTCAGGCTTGTTGAGTCACAATTTCTATAACACACACACACACACACACACACACACACATCAAGGTTCATGCTAGTTGAAAAAATGCTGGAAGGCACCAATTGCAGAAGTTTCTGCAAAATGCAGTTGTTGAAGGCTAAATCTAGGTTTAAGAATCAAACAAAAATAAAGAAAATAAAGCTTTGACTTTGTCTCATTAATCTATTAGTACATATCTGTCCTTACAGTATCTTTGTGTATTTCATAACTGGCTAGTTCACTTCTCATTCCAAGTGCTGAGAAGCCCTTGGCAGGATCCCCTTTGTGAGTCTCTCTTGAACTTGTCTTTTCTATGGACTCAATCCCTAGCATTGACCAGAAAGAAACGATAGATAAGTGACATAGTCAAATGTCCCGCTGCTTGCCAGTTCCTGCCTTCTGGGCCATGGGACAGCAGCTGCAAGGACAACTGTAATGTGGCTCTTCAAGAGACTTCAACCTTGGCAAGGAGTCAACATTCTTGTCAAGTACAGTCTTAAGAGCTTTTCTCCATGGTTAAATTGCTTTCCATCTGACCCTAAACCTGTGCAAATATATACCAGCCTAAAATGTGCTGTTATTGCTTCAAAGCCATATCCTGCCTCCAACTTGCTGATGAACAGTGATAACTCCGAGCGTGCAGGCCTTATGGAGAAATTGCATTTTTGAAACACAGATTTAGTACTCTTCCAAAGTTACACACCTGTGCAAGCCTGTTTATTACAGGTAGTCCTCAGCTTATAACCATTTGTTTAATTACTGTTCGAAGTTTCTGTGGCACTGAAAAAAGTGACTTATGATCGTTTTTCACACTTACGACCGTTGCCGCATCCCAATGGTCATGTAATCAAAATTCAGACACTTGGTAACATACTCATATTTTTGACAGTAGCAGTGTCCCCGGGTCATGTGATCACCTTTTGCGACCTTCTGACAAGCAAAGTCCATGGAAAAGCCAGATTCACTTAACAACAGTGTTACTAACTTCACAACTGGAGTGATTCACTTAACAACTGTGGCAAGAAAGATTGTAAAAGGGGTAAAGCTCACTTAATAAATGTTTTACTTAACAGAAACCGTTGTGGTCATAAGTCGAAGACTACTTGTAGTCAGTCCTCGCACTTAGGAATATTGCAGCATCCCCACAGTCATGTGATCAAAAATCAGACACTTGACCTCTGGCAAGTATTTACAATGATTGTAGCGCCTCGAGGTCATGTGACCGCCATTTGCAATATCCCAACAGGCTTTGTACAAGCAGTCAACAGGGGAAGTCGGATTGCCGTAATGGCTGCATGATTGACTTAGCAGCTGCAATGGTTTGCTTAACAAATGTAGCAAAAAAAATATATCATAAAATTAATTTAAAAACTGCCTTGCTTAACAACAGAAAATTTTGTTTAATTATGATCATAAATCGAGCAATTCCTGTGGCTGATCCTTATCTTTGTGTAGGCAAGGAAGTGTGTTTTGGTCATTTAAACCAGCCTTTGCCTACAGAAAGCAGAACAGAATAAGCAGGCAGATCTAGCCATCTTTCAGAACCAGCTAGTCAACTTCCAGCCACATTCATCAGCTATAAAGTTGGATTAGGAGTTTATGCATTTCGAAAGAACTTAGACCTATGTAACTGATGGGGAGCATGATCAGGGAGCTGACGGGTATGTTTTGAAAGATAAGGCTTTAAAAAACTTGGCTACATACCTCAACTTAGGGCTCAGAATATGTTAAGGGCTCTGTTTCTTGGCTTTATGGTTAGTTGATTATCTCGGCTGTTGTTTGTATTTATTTTCTGGATAACTATTGTTTATTCTTTTTAATTGTCCTAACTCTTCTATAATTTTAGAATTGTAAGCTGCTCAGAGTCACTTGGTTGAGTTGGGCAGCTATAGAAAATAAATGAATGAATGAATGAATGAATGATTGATGTAAGTATTGCCATTTTTCAAACGAGCACTTTGGAGATGGACTGGTTCCCCAAATAGGTTGCCATGATTAGCCATCCCCCAGAACATACCAGTCAATAACTGTGGCCAGCAATTGATGAGCCAGATTGCCCAAAGCAGAATGGGCCTGAAGAACAGTGAAGAGGGAAAGGAGAGTATCTGGCTCAGCCTTAGAACTAAGGTACAGTATACCTGGATGGTCCCATCCTTTACCTTTGCCAGCAAATCAAATGGTCTTGAAACATGTCAGTTTGTAGCCACATGAAAACTAACTCTGCTGGTGCTGGTAAGAAGAAAACACAATATAAACTCTGATATAATTAAGAACAATGAAGATTGCCGGGGCATGTTTGCCCCATGGTTGGATGGAAATTATAATGGCCTGGAAAAAAATGACTTATGACTGTCCTCATACTTATGACCATCATCCCACCCCCACAATCACATTATCAAAGTTCAGGTGCTCCGCAACTGGTATGTACATTTCCAAAAGTTGCAGTGTGCTGGAGTCATGTGATTTTCCATTTGCAAACTTCCTGGCCAGCTTCCAACAAGCAAAATCAATTAGGGAATACCCCCGCCCCGTTTTAGGCAAATAATATGAACATCTATGTGAATTGTTTTTTTAAATAATAGAATGATAATTTTGAAGTAGAATTCATGGCATGTAAAATCTGTATCCCTGTTGCTTTATACCATTCCCTCCTTTAACTCCTCTAACAGTAGGACTTTCGAGAAAACTGGGTAATAAGCAGAAAAGAATGACATAAATTCTTCAGAATGATCACATTCCAAACATCCAAATAATTTGGGGTACTGTTTTAGTCTTTTAATATTAATTCATGTATCTAAATAGTGTGTCAGTTATTTTTCTACACCCTCCTGACATTGTGCAATAAAATACCACTTCTATTTATAGCTAGGTGGTGTTTTTTTTTTATAATTTTGCAGAAGAAAATGCAGTTGGTCAGATTGTTGGTCCAGTATTTGCATATCTCTCTGGAAGACTGAGCTGCTGGGATTGCATCACAACTTCCTAATGAATGGGTAGTTAAATTGTTGTTCAGTGCATTGTGCAAACTCATTCTGCATGTTTAATTCCTGATTTAGTGTGTTGCAAGCAGTTGGCTTTAAAAAGATCAGCTAACAATGGATCAGCTAACAACAGGATGGATATGAATTGTCTTCAAAAGCCACCTCACTTCTGCCACAAGTAAGAAATATCCCAAGAGAGGGAGGTAACATATTTGCATATAAATGACAACAATTTCAGTGGAAAAGTAACAGATCTCACCATGGTAAGACAATATGTGTGTCTACCCAGTCTGTTATGGTGATGTTATATACAGACAACTTTGAAAAGCTGTCAGTTTTAGCCACTTGTTTCTCAGTGTTGTGAAGAAGCAGGCAGTTATTGTTCAGTGTAATTTATTGTTGTATGCAGACTAGCAATAAAGAACTTGTGTGTGTGTGTTATTTAACCTCTGTTACTAAAATAACTTGACTATTCTTGGGACTTCTGAAATCCACCTTTAAAAATTCACTGGGTGGCTTTGGGCCACTCACTGCCTAATCTATCTTACAAGGTTGTTGTTATAAGGAAAAATAGGAGGAGGGAGGACTATCCTGAGTTCCTGGGGGAAAAAAAGTGGGGTAGAATTGACAAAGAATTAAGGAAATAGAATGTTTTAGGTTGCCAGTGGGAGAAGCTAATACTACATGCCTCCCTCCAAAGAAGAGTTAGATAAAGATATAATGAATAAAAATGTCCTTAATCTTTGCTTTTGCAAAAAACCAAAAAGACTCTGTGTGTGTGTGTGTGTGTGTGTGTGTGTGTGTGTGTGAGAGAGAGAGAGAGAGAGAGAGAGAGAGAATTCTTAGATATAGTGC
>JAOYMU010000263.1:9917209-9936549 GCA_025802295.1 Psammodynastes pulverulentus | reverse complement strand
AAGGATGCTGCACTAGGAGGAGACTCTAGGGTGGGGGAACCGGACTTCCGGTTGGCTCCAGAATTGAACTGGGGGCTTCTGATTAGGACCGTTGTGGCTCTTTGAGTGTTTAAGGTTGCCGACCCCTGTTCTAGTTAAAGACTAGATGTGAGCCTCCTCTGAAAAAAGCAGGGATGCTTCACTGGCCGTTATCAAATGTTCAACATAAAGCAAGGAGCTGTTGGTACAAGAGTGTTGGACATTAAAAATATATCGGCTGGATGCCTGCACCCAGCAATCAGGATTGCATGGTTTATTCCTGAGCTGGATTGGGATTAAGGATGTGTGATGATGACCAGTTTGGGACCGGAAGAAATGGAATGTAGGCCTGTTTCGAGATGCGTATCTCGAGACATGATTCTCATCTGTTCTAAATGGTGTCCCTGATAACGCCTTCCTTTCCATCTAATCCAACGAGAGATGTTAACTCCTCGATGCTATTGTGGGGTACGCAAGAAATAACTGCTTGCAGTGTAACTCACAATAGATTTCAGAATGATTGTCTAAAAAGAACATTCTTTGTGTAGAAGACCCCGTCTTTTGCAGGGCTGCAGGCTAAGCTTCAGCCTAGTCATGCTAGGTGAAATAATCTTAGGTAAGTGAGCTGGTAAGGACCTTTGCCTTGAGACTGGGAGAGCCGCTGCTAAGTGGTGGGACCAGTTGGATCCCTGAGCTTACAGGGATGTGGGAGGGGGAATGCAAGAGGACTTGCTGACTTATGCTCCTGGTAAAAAAGAGGGATATGAATTCAATGAATGTTGTTGTTAGTTGCAAAGTCGTGTCCAACCCATCGCAATCCCATGGACAACGTTCCTCCAGGCTTTCCTGTCCTCTACCATCCCCCAGAATGCATTTAAGCTCACGCCGACTGCTTCAGTGACTCCATCCAGCCACCTCATTCTCTGCCGTCCCATTCTTCTTTTACCCTCAATCGTTCCCAGCATTCAATGAATAGAGTATAATAAATAATCTGCCCCCACTGCCATCATTTTTTTTAAAAAGTAGTGGAAAGTACAATGTTTTAATTTTGCTTTCGAAGTGCTTTTAAACACTGTTTTAATAGATAAAGATAGCTTTACTGCACGATTATGACCAAAATGTTCTTGTGTTGCGTAGTGTTTTTGGTGTTGACAAGAAGAATCAACAGGTTTCCGAGAGAGAGATTGGATTCCAATTCTTTCCAGTAGGATAGAAATGAGGATAGATTGTCACTCAAAGCTCTTTGGAGGGAGAATGGGAAACATAATTGAAAAACTATAGTTGAAGTTGGCCCATTTAGATTTCTAGAACACAGGATTTGGACTGGATCTTCCAAATGCTAGATGCCAGATACCTCTCAATTTTCTTTCCTGGCTGAGTGTTCTGATGTGAACTGCTGGATTAATGTACAGATCAGACATTGTTCATTTCCTGGATTAATGTACAAATCAGCCACAACATTATTAGTTGGGTTTCGCATGCCCTGAATATGCTGGCAGTTTTATTAGCTTAAAAACAGGTTTAAGATGCCTGTTTTATGGGAAAATAACTAATGTGTTTTCTAAGAACCTATTTAATTTGAAATGTTCACATAGGATAAAAGAATTTATAGAGACATGGCTGATGTAAAAAATGAACATAGGATGTGACATGGACCCAAAACAAATCAATTTGCCCATCATTTATTATTCTAGGAAATCCTTTGATATCTATATATATATCTCCCTGGTTGGCTGGGACTCTACCAGCATCTTACGGTTTCAAGATGTGTTCGTGGTAAGGGAAAAAAATATATTCCTAATTGAAAATTATATTAACTGAATATTAATAGTGATTGTACAATGCAGCATTTTTATTTTTGTTTGATGATTACTGGTCATGGCACTTTTTTTTAAAATAAAAAAATTAACACTGATTGATGAACACGCTGCAAGTAATTGAAGAGTTATTTTATATTCCAAATGACTAAGACAGGGGTGTCAAACTGGCGGCCCATAGGCCGGCTGCATCACACACAGGCCACACCTATCCCGGCTCCACAAAAGTGCAATACATCACGTGATGCGATCAAGTTTGATGCCCGTGGACTAAGAGAATCATTTCTTTCCGTGAGCATGAGTATTGATTTTATTTGTGGTTGTCCCTATATGACAAGGCCAGCCCATCTATTGGATAGGAGTGTTATCCAATATCTCACATTGTCATAGGCCACCAGATAACCGGCTCCAAATTACCTCAGCCATTGCTTTCATTGACATCAGAACTATTACATCTTTTTTAGTGTATTAGGAATTCAGAGGAAGGCAGAGGTTCAGCACTGATGCAGAAGAAAGGGGGATAGGTGATCTAATGTAATCTGGTTTTAAGCACTTAAGATAGCAAACTGTCATACGGGAGAGGATTCAGCAACTTAATTTCAATTCTCATTTCCACTGACTATTTTACCAGCCATGGGAGATTAAGATAAGCCTATTATGATTGCTTGGATCTTCCAATCATGTTCCTTCATTAAATTCAGGTCACTTCTAGAAGCAGAAGCACCACCCAGTTTTGGGGAAAATAATAACAGGGGTCCTTTGTCTATGATGTTCCTATGTTTAAGGCCACGCCTGCTAATTGGTTAGGCAATCTGACTTGTAAGATTTATTTGCACTGTTACAACACAGTGATCAGGGTGAAGTGCTAGCTAATCAACGATGAACCGAAAAAATGTAAGCCATGAAGCAAACTGAGAACCCTGTTCAAAATGAAGAATTTGAATTAGCGCTGTAAGAGATCCCTATCTTTAAAAAAAAGCACAATATTTAAATTAACCCCAAGCTATCTCATTAAAAAAGCAACATCTATCTCTATAGCACCTGTAACTGAATAAAGTTTGGAGGGAAAGCAAAAGCTAAACTAACTCAGGAGAAAAGAATTTATTCAACTTTCATGGAATATCACCTTTTGTTTCTGTTTTGGCTCCAGAAAAATCTTTCAAAGAACTACACGAAACTTTTGCAATCGTTTGGGATGAAAACTGCACTATAGCAAAGCTGTATTGATTCTTGATACTTTTCTATTCTAAATGAATGCAGTTAGCATGGTCTTTTCAGCTAGAATACTCGGAAAGAACGCGCAAAATGTATTGTGTTTAGAGAGCTGCACAGGAGTAGAAGTTTTCTAAAAAGGTAAAGTTTAGAATCAGCACCATTTGGTATTAAATTTTGGTGCAAAACCCGCAAAGATGAAGTACAACTCTGGTACAGCTTTTGCTTATTATTTTTTTTAAAAAAATTGCTTCCCTTTGACCATGAAATAGAGATAAAGTTGAAAAGTTGGCACATTCAGGAAACTAAGCGGTCCAGATTTAAGACCGCTCTTTTTGCTAACACAGATCCCACTGGAAAAAACATTTTGATTTTGAAAACAAAAGCTTGCTCCCCTTCACTAGGTTCTTGCATTGTGCTTTTTTCCCCCCGCGACATGAAATTCACAAATTCATGCACAATCACTACACATCAGCAACATCCATAAACAGTCAGGCTGATGGTCAATAGTTGGCACATCAAGAATATTTCGGCATCAGCTCTAAAAATAAAGAGAGTGCAACGCTTGCACCCAAACAGTATTGATTGTAGTGGTATTTGTTGTTTTGGCCGAAGCACCAGCCCTCATTCTTTGTAAGCTCTTGTTGGAGATGTTCCTTTGTAGAAGATATTCCTGGTATTTTCCGGGCTGGTGCCTCTTTCGGGTATTAAAATGATATTACCTTTTCTCCGAAGTGTCGAGTCACGGCTAGAGGAAATGGACAGGGTCTCTGAGCCGATCTCGCTGCCTTCCACAGGGGTCACTCTTATTGTGGTGATCCCATGATGATGATGGTCACTGCCTTCAATGTTGCTCCTTTTCCGATCCCCAGAACTGTAACTGTCTTTCAAAGATTCGCAGCTCTCAGAGTCCCTGTTGAGGTCGTTGAGCTCGTACGTTTGGCGAAGGCTTCCTTTCTCCGGGGCTTTCCATTTCCAGGAGCCACTGCCTTCTCCTTCGGATGGCATTTGGATGATGGGGCGGCTATTCTCAGGATGGGCCTCTACCCTTACAATGCTGCTTGGTTCGTGATCTGTCAAGGTTTTGTAGCGGATCGCTCCTGTGCAGGTGACTGTACCGCCATCAGAGCTCTTTGGGCTGCCCTGTAGGACTCCTTGTTGCTTTGACATGGCTATGACTTGCATGATCCTTGGCTGGCTGTTGCTTCTGCACCCAACAGTCTTCTCGGCAGCTTTTAACCACTTTGCTCGAGCAGAATTCGTCTTGGGAGACGTATTCACATTTTCCTGGGTCTCTTCAGGGATGTGCACAAGCTGGGAAGATCCTGGACGTGACTGAATGGAAACCCTGGGTCCCCCAGACAGGCCAACACTGTTGCAGCCTGGCATGCTACCAGGCTGAATTTTCAGGTACTGACTGCTTGGACCATGGTGATCTCCATTAACCCCCACTCTAGATGGCTCAGAGCTTGACCTCATTTCCATGGCTCTAGGCGGCGACTGTCCAGAATCGGTTTCGATTACTTGCAGGGACAGCTTCCGACTTTCATTCTTGTTCTTCCATTGAGAGAGGAGTTGTTTTGAGCGAGCAGAATCCATGGAGGCATGTATGGACGCGTTCCGTCGAGCGGATTCCTCTACGGCAGGTGTGTTGACTCTTGGCAAGGTGTTGCTGAAGGTGACCATGTTTTCCTTTCCCATCGGACTTCGGGGCATTATAATCTCTACGTCAGCATTCGCTCTCTTAAGGTTTGTCAAGGAGCCGGTGTCTCTGTGGTTCCTGTTCAACATGTTCTCCACGTGGTGAGTCGCGATTGTATCATTTCCACTACCGTTTTTCCCCGGTAAAATCCGATTGGGATCTTGGCTTAGGTCAGGCAAAGGTCTCAATGGCTCTCTGTGTATGTTATGATTGAACATGTTGTCTTCACTTGGCAGAAAGTTCCCCACAGCATACAGACCCTGGTATTTGAAGAGGGGAAAAAATAGAACCCTTTTACGGAAAAGGAAATATTTATAAACACTTCAGCAAAGGACAGTTAAATTTCTCAAGTGTTGTGGGTATGGAACGAACTCTTAAAACTGCTAATATATCAGCCAAAGATATATATTTTTTTCGTAGTGGGAACCTAGCAATTAGCTGGTTCTGTCCCTGTCTTAAGAACCCTATTTCTGTCTTAAAGTCGCTAAGGAACAGCTTCACCAACAGCTGGAGTAGGCAAAAGAACATGAAAAGACATCCGTGCATATCTACATTCCTTTATCACACTTCTTTACTTAAGAAAAAGCTGTAATATCTCAGACCAATTTCAGAAGTGTTTAAAACGGATAGGCCTTTTTGAGTCTGCCAGCTTTAAGGAAGGGTTAATACAGAGGAAGGAAACCAGAATCAACCAAGCTCAGCAATTTAGTAGGAGCACAGGGAATGAAACTGCCATCAATAAGAGTACTCGTTGAGCATTTTAATTGTCCCAAGGGTATCTACATGGGCTCAAATGGGAATCCTTTGAAATTAAAAAAGTTTGACACTTTGCAGTGGGCCAATTTTCCATGCACCAATTGTTTAATCAAAATAATTTCTGGGGGGAAAAAACCCAGGAGGAACATAGCACTCGCCAGTTACTCTTGCTGTAAAATTATCTACTAATATGAAAAAAAACGACTAATGGGAACTAGGTTATAGTAAGCACCATGATATCCCATCCATGATTCCCAGGACTCTACATGGGGCAGCTTGTCATGCAGCTGCACATAATAGTTTTGCTCCCGACTTCACCGATTTCATATTAAAGAGAGAGACTGATTTGCTCAAGATTGCCCAAGTGAGTTTCATGAAGGCTTATACAGCCCTAAATACACGATGTTATCTTATGAATAGATTATCGGTGCCCTTTCCATTTTTTTCAAGGACATCTGTTCGTTTTTAGAAGCACATGGTAGAGGGCCAATTTGAATCATGTACACGAGACATCTAAAAACCACAATAAACCTCTTCATTTATAAGACAGGTAGGCAATTCTGAACGCCGCCATCCTACTCACCAAGTAGAGGGCAATTCCGCCCCCAATTAAAAAGCCACAATAAACATCCACTGGGTGGTTTTTGTACTGGGTGATGCGTGTCAGGCCACATATGATCCCGCAGATGATAAAAGCAAAGACTAGAAGTGGTTTCAGAAGTTTAGAGGAGTCGGTTAGCGTAGAATTGAAGTACATCTTAAAAAGAAATACATTTTTTTAATAAGTTTAGTGACATTTCCCCATGGACTGATTTTCTTTCTTTTCCTGTTTTTCGAAGGAAGGTAATAAAGGAAAACAAAGAAAAATCCCTTGGGGTGTTTTGACAGAAGAAGAAAAAATCAGTTGATATGTTGTGAGATAAAGAGTCAAGGATTTTCTCCTTGCTATTTGGAATTTGGGAGAAAAATGCAACAGGCTAACCATGATTTGGAGTGATAATAACAGTGATAGGAACCATAAGAATTGTCTTATTGCTGGTTTACAAATGTAATTAAAATGAATAGCTCCATTTCTTGAGTAAATGGGTTGAGAGAGGGTCAATGGCTCTTCCAGATAGTAACTTCCATCTAACTCTGAGAGTGTGGAACCAGGTGAGGACAAGTCAATCTTCAAAATATCTTCTGACTCAATAGAGTGGAGAGGTGAAAGAACCTCTTTGCCACAGAACTCCATCTGAGTAATTTCTCAAGGTGGGAATTGAGCACCTGTTGGCATGAACCAGACAGGGAATTTATTTGGAGGTGTTATGGAAATTGCACAGGAAGGGTCATGTGCTAATGGAACCGGATCAGAGCTGCTTATCCCACAAAGGCTTTGGAGAAAAGAAGGACCATCCTCTCATATTATAATAGGATAACTTCAATGATAATCTTGCCACACCCGACCTCCAGCCCTCTTGTGAATGCCATTCAAAATAATCAGATCTGTCTTTTCATTCACACACTGCTTCCTACTAATGTTGTTGGAGATGTCTGAATATAGTCTGGATGAGATGACACCTTAGCTTAATAGCGGTGAAGAGCCATAGTTGGGAGCCCTCCAAATATTTCAGAAATTAAATCCTCCATGCATTGTGAGAAACGCTCTTGGCGCAGAAAAACATGTGCAGTCCTATGCCATGCCCACTTATCAGGAAATAAGAATAGTATGTGTCAAAAGGCATATGAGCCACCTGCTTTCATGATGAATTTGCAGTGAGTTGGTTTGAAAAATTGGAAGACTGATATCAACACCGAAATACTGACTTATTTCTGATATTAATTTGTTCTTTGATGTCTATGGAGATTCTCAGTCATCCAGGTCATGGTTGTCCCAAAGGTGCCTTTTTCAAAAGGCAACTGGACTTTCTTTGTTTTTTCTTGAAGATGTTTCGCTTCTCATCCAAGAAGCTTCTTCGGGTCTGTTAGAGAATGGTGGAGAATGGAAGGATTTATATTCCTTGCAGTCATCTGGTTGACAGCATTTTCTTTCACAGCCCTTGAGGCCACTGGGAGGTTTATCTGTAGCCTTGGGGGTCACCTGAATTGTGCAAATGGGTATGGAACCTTCTTGGAACTGTTGAAAGGACAGTGTTGTCCCCTCTACCAGCAGAGGAGAAGGGATATGACACCCCCTATCTCCCATTTACAACACAGTCCTTTCAGCAGTTCCAAGAGTGTTCCACACCCATTTGCATTATTCAGTTGATTCTGAGGGCACAGATAAACCTCCAAGTGGCCTCTATAGCTCTCTAAGAGAGTGCTGAAAACCAGATGATTGCTAGGAATATAAATCTTTCCATTCTCCACCATTCTGTCAGAACTAAGGAAGCTTCTTGTTCTTTCATGTCATAAAATATATTTTCAATCATGAAAATGTCCCTTTCATTTAGTGCAGACAAATCAACATCATTTAATGGTGGAAGTGAAAGTTGTAGATTTTTGTGACCTGTCACAAAACGTTGCTCTTACCTGGACGTAAGTCCAGTGAGCATGTTGGATGTTACTTAGGAGTATACATATATGACATTTATATTATTATGACTTGGCCATTGTTCACTACGCTGCTTTTAAAAGTATTTCCACATTCCAAAGGACGGGATATTGAATAAAAATGGCGTCTCTACCAATTCTCCTTAATCTCTAATTTTTATATTTCACTTCTTTGAAAAAATGAAGTTGGGTGATTCTTCCTTATCACCAGGCTGTTTTATACAAGGGAAGCAATGACATTTTGATTCCCTCCCCTTCTCTTGTACACATTAATACAAAAAGGCTTAATTACTCACCGAAACATACACAGCTGCAAAGGCTGCCAGAGTAGCGTGTTCCGAAGGGAATGACTTTCTGCAAAGGAAGGACATTCAAATTAAATTTCTCACTGAAAAGACATTCCGCCAAGGCTGATTTAAAAATAACTTAAAGCACCGGGTGGTCCAATTTGGTTACCGTGTTTAACCTACAAGCCTGTATATTCTGAGAAATTATTATTACATTATCAGTTTGGAAAAAAAAACCGACCTTCTGGTATTTTGTAAAGAATGACTTGCTATGGCTCGCATTAACAAACAGTAATAGACATTTTGACTGCACTGATTAAAATCCTGAATGAAGAAAATTTCCAATTATGACAGAATGAGTATTGCATAAAGATCGGGGAATAGCTCATTTCTTGCCATTAATTTTCCCAGTGACTGGATAAACATTGCACCCATCAATTAAAACTCTTTAACCCGCTGCCCCCAAATTGAAAGCAGAATTCTCCTCCTCCAGGATTTCTATCGGTGCTTACTTGATGATTTCCTAATAATCACCGCTCAGTTTTTTTTAAAGATGTAAAGAAGTAGGTATCTCAGAAAAGCACTCTGAGTCTTGGTCCATGGTGATGCTGGCAGATGTTCAGCAACACAAAAGAAACCGAGAAAACCTTAATGCAGTGTTTAGTTCATAGAATAACAGAGTTGGAAGGAACCTTGTAGGTCATCTAGTCCAACCCCCTGCTTGAGCAAGTAGAGAGTATTCCAAATATTAGCCTCTACCTAGGATTGAACTCACAATCTCCTGAATGTGAGGTGAGAGCTCCACCTCTAGGCCACCACACCCTCAGTGTGGTCTAAGGACCCCGGAGTCCTTTACTAGAATCTCTCACGGGTTCATGAAATCAAAATGATTTGCCAGACATTGAAAATATTTGCAAAGATTAAAACAATGTCACTGTTCTGACTGTTTTTAGTTCTTACAAAATACAGGTTTATTTAATATGTTTATGTTAACATCTAACATACATGTAATATGCTCAATATTGTTTATTTCATAGGTTTAACCTTGTTACTTTGACATATTCTGCTAATACATCAATTTTAATTTTTAATATGGTAAATATCGATAAATATAACCTACACAGTCTAAAGCTTTTTTGGGGTCCTCTATTACTTTTAAAAGTGGAAAAGGGTCCTGAAAGCAGAAGCTCAAGAAATACTGCTTCTAAGGTTGATTGAAAAGTGCTAGCACTCAGGCGGCAGTTAGTGAATAGGGGAAAGGGGTTTAACTAATTATTTCATTTTTTTAATATTGTGGAGTAATATTTAAGACTTCTCTCTTTAAAAACCATTGAAAAACTTAATCGTTGTAGTGAGGGCAACATTTAGGAAACACTTCTTAAATTCAACATGTAGCCAACCTTGGCTGATCTGCAGTGTTGAACCTGGTTAGGACTTGGATAAGGTTAAGGACCACTTTGGCTAACCTGAGGAACCCTGATGGTGCAGTGGTTAGAATGCAGGCTAACTCTGCATTCCACTGCCAGGAGTTCGATCCTGACCAGCTCAAGATTGACTCAACCTTTTGTCCTTCCGAGGTCAGTAAAATGAAGACCTAGATTGTTGGGGGCGATATCCTGACTCTGTAAACCACTTAGAGAGGGATGTAAAGCACATATAGGTCTATGTGCTATTGCTAAACTGTAAGGTTGCCGAAAACATTCTGGAAGAAGGCTGTGGCAAACCATTTCTTTACTTTTGTCAAGACAACGATAGCAGTTATGTCCATGAAGTTGCTTAAAATCAAAGTCCACTTGAAGAGACTTGGATGCACTCAAGCAAAGTCTATGATGTATCAAAGCTTATGCATGGAGACATTTGTACATGAAAATTCTCACTAGAGAATACACAATAACCTATGCTGAAATAGGCATTTAAAAAAAAATATTGAGGCAATCTCAAAAATAATTACTGTAAATCTGGAAAATTGAAATAAGATTTTAAGAGGTTTTTTTTTTCTTTTTAAAGAACTGAGGTTAGACTGTCTTCTTTTAAAATTAGACTTTATGTATTGATTATCTCTGAAAAAAAGAAAGCCATGGGCCTCATTTCAGCCTGCTATCTGCAAATGCTATTACGGCATATAAATATCTGTTTATAAATCACTTAATTTTACGCATAATGATTACTCTTGGAATCAGTACAGATAGTACAATGATGCACAGAGAGGTATTCACATCTCCTTTGCAAATTCTAAATGTGCGTTTTTTATTAGAACGTTATATTACGCATTTCGGGGGAGAGCATAGGAGCAGGAAAATATTGTTCAATTATGCCAAGGCCTGTTTTAGGGAAATCTTTCTCATTATTGCAACTCATTTTGTTGACAAAATTACTTTTTTTCAGTAAGACACAAATCCCTGCAATTTTAGCCCGTTTACTCACTGCCATTTTTAAGCAACTGAAACATCCATCCGTTTTGTAACTATCCTCACTTATAAAGGCAGTCCTTGGCTTGCAGACATTCATTTAGTGACCGTTCTAAGTTACAGCGGCACTGAAAAAAGCAACTTATGACCATTTGCAGCATCCCCATGGTCACATGATTTACATTTGGATGCTTCACAACTAACTCACATTTATGAAGGTTGCAGTGTCCCGGGGTTTTGTGATCATAATGTGATCACATTATGTGACCCTTCTGACAAGCAAAGTCAATGGGGAAACCAGATTCACTTAACAACCCTGTTACTAATTTAATCATCTGCAGTGATTCACTTAACCACAGTGGCAAGAAAAGTTGTAAAATGGGGCAAAACTCAGGTAACAAATCTCTCACTCAGCAACATAAATTCTGGGCTCAATAAGTTGAGGACTACCTGTAATTAAGCACATTTTTGCTATGAGAACAAAAAGCCTTAAGGAGAGCCATTGAGAATTACATCAATTTCTCCCTGTAGAATTCTACCCTCTTTAATCTGTTTCTAAATACGCTATTTCTTGCATGTGCTAATATATGGCAGAACACAGCCAAGGGGTTTGATCCACATTAACACAATAAATGTAGAGGGGAAAAAAGACCCAGCTGCCTTTGGTTCATTCCAGTGTCACCTACCTGTCAATCAATCCAACAAAGCTAATTTAATTGAAGGTAACTACCTTCATCTTAGCTAATTTTGATATTAATTGTAGCTATCAGGCATCACATCAAGCTACCTAGAGCTGGAGGGGAATGATGGAATGGACACTTGGGCGTTTTGCTTCCTGCTTTTGGCTAATAATTAAATTGGCAGCTACTGTAATGCATCAGGGTTGTAGCTAAGAGCAAGGTAAGAGGAACACAGCTATTCATCACCCCTGCTGCGACGCCAATGTCCTTGGGTTCTTCCCAACTGTCATCCTGAAAAAGCCATTCCAAAATTGACCGAACTACATTTTTCCCATATGATTTCAATCAAAACCTGTAACCTATAAAAACTGAGACTCCAGCTTAATTCTTTTCTCTTCATCTCTTGCAGCCTCCTTTACTCTGTGGGTCACATTTATATTGCTTGCGATGGTTGCAAACAACTTTAGAAGTCATTTTTATCTGAAGAACACACTTAAATATTCTAGGTAAATTACAAAGCAAAGGGTTGCCTTGTGGAAAAGCAAAATATGCAGATAAATACTATAATCAGAATGACCAGGATGCACATACATGATGAACAAGAGATGACAAACACTGAATAACATACAACTAAACATGTTTCTAACCTGCCGTCATTGATGATAATGGGATCAGATCCTGAGCAAATATCCTCCACGATGTAAGAATTTTCTGAGCACGATACGTTGAGGGAAGTATAGTTAGGTTTGCATACAGTCAGGAAATACGGTGTTTGATATCCAGTTGACAGCTGTATGATATCAGTGACGAGTGCGGTAGCACAAAGGCCAAAGATATGGACACCTAGAAATGGAACAAAACAAATTATTACACTTTGGTCAATGGAAAGCCAAACGGGTTGCTAAACACCCAGTTATAGGAAGACATGTAAATGACCCCACAAAAAAGGTGTTAGGCTTTGAACTACCACGTCAGCAATAGACAACACCTCACATGGCCTCTGAACTACCACGTCAGCAATAGACAACACCTCACATGGCCTCTGATGGGGCTCTCTGTATAAATAGGGGATAGTATCCTCCCTTCAGTGTGACAGCAGGGTTCCCACATCAAACTGTAGATCACATTGTGACCGGCTGAAAGCTGAGGGAATATATTGCTCCTGTATCTGATTTTTTTCAATATAAACAATACTGCGCTTCAATGGTTAGATGGCCTAGATCAGGGGTGTCAAACTTGTCACGTCACGTTGCCGTCACGTGATGTTTCGTGACATTTTCCCCATTCGCGGAGCTGGGGTGGGCGTGGCCTGCATGTGACGCATCTGGCCTGCGGGCAGACAGTTTGTCACCCCTGGCCTAGATATTGATATTTGAACATAAATCTTCTTGACATTTATATATTATTGGGTTCTACTAATCTAGTTGAAATGTTAATTTATAGTGCTATAGAGCACTGCACACCAGAATAACCAGAATACAACCAGATACAAGAACAGTTTTTTCCCGAATGCCATCACTCTGCTACACAAATAATTCCCAAGTCTGCATTACTATTATTATTATTATTAATCTTCTCATCCTTCCTTTCACCCATCTCCTCCCACTTATGACTGTATGAATGTAACTTTGTTGCTTGTATCCTTACAATTTTTATTGACTTCTCATCTTTCCATTCACCATTTCCTACTACTGTGGGTTTTTTTAGATTTTTTTAAATTGACTGTTTACTGGTATGATTTGATAGATCGCAGCTTATTATTATGTTTCCTAGTATGATGTAATTGTTTATTTATACCCTATGACTACTACTAAGTGTTATACCTATGACTCTTGATGTATGTATCTTTTCTTTGTATGAATATGGAGAGCATATGCACCAAAACAAATTCCTTGTGTGTCCAATCACACTTGGACAATAAAGAATTCTATTCTATTCTATTCTAAATGATATATTAGCTTAAGATATTCAACATAGATAAAGAAAGAAAACAACACATGCTATTCTTTGACTTACTGGGAAAAAATGGAATAAAATATGTCATATACAAATAATACTAAAAATAACCATAATGTCAGTAAAGTAGCATAGCTTTAAAATGTCATGTAAGGCGTATACATTTATTTTAGAAACTGCTTTTTAAAAAAAAGCACCAGAAGGATTTGATGTATAATTATAGAAAAATAATGTCAAACATGCTGATGTGATATATAGATAAAAAGTTAGGAAAAATCAAGAGAATTTTGTTTCTATGTAACTCTACAGTTACATACTTGCTTTCTAAATACTTTTTCTACTTAGACCCTGGATTGTGATTCTGTTCAGAAGTTATTTTGTTATATCTGCTCTGTCTGCTATAGAAAAAAGTAAACAAGGAACAACAGATGAGTCCCATCATTGCCAGAAAAAATACTAAAGACAGTACTGTATAAAATATTTACTAGACCTGAAAGGAAGCAATTATAGTTCTTTATGTTCTTTATGTTCCAATGGATGTTCCAGTTCCTATTTACTGACTGAGGAAAAGTAGGTTTGAGAAAGGGGAATTGGCATGTGACTTCACATTCATTGATTGAATAATTTAATTGGATTCATACTCCCTCCTATCATCCAAAATATCACAGTTTGATGCTAGGGTTGGGTCTAACCAAGGGGACTGGTTGATACCTGAGGAATAGGCCCAGAGAGTATGAGACCCAGGAAAATGAGGTATTTCTTTGAGTTTTACCTACATTTCTTTAGAACCTTCCTATGATAGCTGAACCTAACAAGCAAAAGTGACAACAATCTCACACTGTTACAGCCTCACTAATGTTAAAGACCCAATATTTTACTTCACAGTGGAACAATTAAGATAGTAAATTATTGTTATAATTATAAGTCATAACATAGGAATACCACAAAATACATGCAAGAACAACAAAACCATGAAATTATAAGATAGAGAAATAGAAGCATCAGAAGTAAAAGATTATAACAAAATAAAGCCAAAGTTGCAACCAAGAATGGAAGTACTTTTCCCTAAAGTTTAAATGACAGCAGAACAAAAATACCAACTTGGTTGCTGATGGTTGGAAACAGAACCGCAAGAAGTTAATTCAAGATCAGGTACCTTCAGTTCATCTGCTATTAATATTTTGGTCTTGATCTCACCATAAATGGGGCAGTGGAAAACATAATGGACAATTTACTCCACTTGACTAATGCAACAAGGACCTATGTGTTGTTCAGCAGGGAGCTTACAGAATCTCCCTTTGAGAAATTGGAGGTGGAGACATGATCTACAGGGAAAGAGATATTAAAGCCCTTCTCAGTGAAGTTCTGGTTATGTTAACAAGGTATTGGCAGACGCTTCTATTTTTTTATAATGCTGATAACAAGATGAAAATGTGAATGATTGTATTACAGTGGCATCTTTATTAGCATGCCTTAAAAAAGCCAAGCTAATATTTTCTCTATCCTTAAATTCCCACAAATATTGTAGGTAATATATTCTAATTTATAGAATGGGTGATAAAGGTTTACTTCATTTCCAGCTGCATAATGGAGAAAATGGAGTCTGGCAAAATGGGAATCTTGGAAGCTTTCTGGTTTCTTATATGCCCTAACAATGCAACATTAGAAGTATGATAAAAGTTCAGTTTTTTTAGATGGCATTCACTAACATTTTAAAGATAGAAGAAATATTGGGAAAAAGCAGGGCTTTTTTTCGGCACCAAAAGGTGCCGGAACGCGCCCCCCCATCGCGTTAAAAACCCCGGAAGTAATAGCGCGCGATTGGTTGAGATGCGTTACGTGACGCGGATTCTAAAAAGGTGCCGGAACACAGTACCGCCGAGTTCCGACAGAAAAAAAGCCCTGGGAAAAAGTGATTATATAATGCATGCCTGCTTCTTTTCATTCTTTTTTATTTTTATGGCTGCCCACTCACGAAATATTATTGATGCTTAAAAATTATTTAAAATACCACAATATAACATACATGAACAAAGGCACACTGAAACAGAGCTAGTAACCCACAATTAAAATGAGTTCACACAATTTCCTGACTTGATCCTGAGTGATGGAGAAACCAGATTTTTAAGATCTTTCTAAAATCAGGAGAATAGAGACTATTTGAATCTTGTGGGAATTTTTCTGTTCTGCAGAAAGGAGTCAGGACCCTGCATACTTAAGTACTTCACAAAACTAATTTTAATAAAGTCAGATCAATAATAAGTAAGATTTCATAATAGAAAATGCTAATGGAAAATAATTATACTGAGATGCTGGTTGGTAAGACACTAAGGATTCCAGGGGGAGAAAATGGAGGACTGAAGATGGAGGACAACTCCAGCAAATAATGAACAGCTGGTGAATAAAATGGGTCTTTGGAATCTCTCCAGATAAGGAGAGAATAGAAACTTGCCCATGTGAACTCTGAACAGCTGCTCTTTGAGAAAAAACTCCAAAATAGTGGTCTCTGGGCAGTTTTGAGCACTTGGAGTTGACATAAATAGCCATATTACTTGCAACTATGATCGTCACTTTTTAAAACTGTAAATGTCTTTTCTAATCACATTTGGAAGTTGCTTGTTAACTATTTTTAATCTATTAGGGACCTTTGGATTGACAAGTCTGAAAACGTTGGATGAGCTTGCCTTCAATCCTTAGTGAAAGAAAATTTTAATTATAAGCTTAAGAATGTTTTTAAAAATGAAATAAATACCAAAAAGTGTTAAATAAGGCTTTGATCCTAGAAAGTTGTAAATGGATTAAGGGCCCAGATAAATTTGGAATAAGATTATGGAATTAATTATAAAGAATCCTTGCCTTGGGAAATAGATTTGTTTGGACTTTTTCCAAGACACAATAAAGATAAGTAATTATAAAAATTAGACACTAGAGGGAACATATTTTAGTTAAAGAAGAAAAATACATAAGATTAATGACAGCTAATTAACTGGGAAAAATGGAACCAGAAATTAATATCAAGCAATGACAATATTGACATTTGCTTCTATAGACAGATTGTGCCCCAAAAATGTTATGGAAGCAATGGCAAATGAGGAATAAGTTTTATTTGACAAGACAGCAGTGACATTGAAAGTGGATATACTAATGATAGACTATGAGAACAACATGAAAAGGGATATCTCACTGGACATAGAAAAGAAGGCAGGTTGATGTGTCTAAAGTTTTAATCACGGCAACTGAACTAAACTTTGAGATGTTTTATTGCTCATCCAAGTCAGAGTGAAATTAGTTAGGCAGAGTCAGAGTGTCACTGAAATGTACCAACCCTTGCCAACTTCAGAGGTTTCTTCCCAAAATGGTTTGCAATATGTTAATGAAGACTCAATCATTCAGACCAAAGGTGTCTAAGGTTGAACCATGATGAGCAATGAAACATCTCAGATTAAGAAAATTTGGTCCAGTTGCCATGATTCAACCTTTAGACCCTTTGGCCTGGATGATTGAGTCTTCATTGATGTAAACCAGGTTGATGTTTCAAAAATCAACAGGGAAATATAAATATAAACCAACCCTGGATAATGTTTTATATTGGATTTATAAAAGAGACTTGTTAAATTTTTGAAGAATCTTGTGATAAGGAAAAAAAAAAAAAAAAAAGAAATGAAAAGAAATTAAGTTCTACAAGATTATGGACTAAAGATTAAGGCTCTTAGAAGTAAAAGAAAGCAATATAAAGTTGATTTATGTGGTTAAGATATGTTGCTATTTCTGGTAAATCTCAAAGGACTTTCTGCTGACATCAGGGCTAAAAGGATGATGCTTAGGAATTTGTCACAGTCTATAGATAAGAAATGGAATACAGGTTGAATACAAATTATTGGTGCTAAAGAAAGAGACTATGAAGAATTATTAAAATTTCTTTTACATCTAATTAAGGTTGCAAATCACTTCTCTATATATTTTCTTTTTATTTACTCTTTACTACAGGAAGGCCACAATGGGGTCACAATGGGTCAGACATGACTTCGCAACTAACAACAACAACAATAAAGAGCCATGCTGGTGCAATGGTTAGAATGCAGGCTAACTCTGCCTACAGTCTAGATTTCAGTCCTGATGGGCTCAAGGTTGACTCAGCCTTCCATCCTTCTGAAGTTGGTAAAATGAATACCCAGATTGTTGGAGGAAATATGCTGAGATTGTAAACCACTCAAGAATGCTGTAAAGTACTATGGGGCAGTATATAAGTCTAAGTGTATTACTATTACTGCTATATTACTGCTATATTCTGTTGTAGAACTGTACAAATGTTGTAAAGAAACTGGAATCTTATAATAGCAGAAATTGGTAAAAGGTCATAGCAAGAACTTTGTTTAGATATATTCAAGATTAAAAAAGAATCAGTATACCATTTGTTCAGTGAAGATGGCAGAATGCTAATACAAACACACCATACTTATACAGCACTTATATACTAGAGTACAGTTTTCTGTAATAAAAGGGTATGTCATCTGCTGGAAAATTGGAGGACCAGACAAAAAGGCAAAACTGAATAGAAAAGATAGAACCATTATGGAATGTCTATTTACTTTGAATGAATTTAAATCACCAAACCAGATGATTCACATCCTAAAATGTAAAAGAAAAACACCTGATACTCTTGGCAAACTTTTATTGTTAGGCTTTGTACCAGGTCTTAGCTGTAAATAGTAAATTGCAGCTTCCCAGACACTAAACTCCTTATTAAGTCCTCCAGTTGATTTAGAAAACTTTTAAGTAATGTCTTAGCTAGATTAGAATCTTTATTGCAACTGTTTATGTAGTGGTGATTGCCTATTACAATGTAAAGAATTCAGAGCTTTTACACATAACTTTTAACTATCTTCCAAACTTTAAACTCTAGCCCTTTTCTCCTGTCTGCCTGAAATAATACAAACTCAGCTGGCCTTCTATTGGGAGACAGCTAGGATGTTTTCAAAATGGTTCTCTCTAGGTTTGCCAATCACAGTCCCTAAACTTTATGTATTATGCACATTATGAAATCTTGGCGAATGAGTGAATTGCCAGATGATTAGACTCTGTTTTCCTAAACAAGAAAAGACTAGTTTTTTAAAAAAACATATTTGTAGTAAAGGAAGAAATGGAAATGTAAATTTTGTAAATTGTGGGTAATACGTATTAAATTATTATGTCCTCTTCAGTCATTTGGAAGAAACTCGCCCACTGATCCATGTTCAGGAGGCAAAGTGAGCTAAAACCAGGCTGGGTTACTTTTCAGAAGCAGTGCTAGTTCTGTGGAAATCAGACTGGTCCTCTTCCCAATTGTATTCAAAATTCTTCTGAAGGATGTTCATATTAGATTGGACCACTTGTGTCTCATTTTGTAATTGTAATTGTTGTTCTTCACTTGTTATTTTATTGTTTTAGTATTTGATTTGATTTCATCTGTAGTATGGATGTTTTAAATTGTTTTTTCCTATACCATTTCATCCATATCAGAGGTGGTATTCAACAGGTTCTGACCAGTTCTGGAGAACCGGTAGTGGAAATTTCGAGTAATTCAGAGAACTGGCAAATACCACTTCTGACTGGCCCTGCCCCCATCTATTTTCTGCCTCCCAAATCCCAGCTGATTGGCTGGGTCTTCTTTTGTTGCCCTGCACAGGAGAACAGAGCTTGAAAGCAGGTTAGTGGGGTGTGGAGGAATGGGGATTTTACATTATTCTTCCCTTGCCACACCCACCAAGCCACACCACATCCACCAAGCCACACTCACAGAACTGGTACCAAAAATTTTTTGAATCCCACCACTGATTCATATCACATATTAACCAACAAGAATACTTAGATTAATAGCTTGGGGAAGTATAGAAATGTAATAAACACATAAATGAAAAAATATACTTACAATATGATTTGTCCAAGATTATTAATTTTAAAAGTATTTACTCACAAATTAATTAAAGTGGAAT
>JAOYMU010000263.1:9858968-9873081 GCA_025802295.1 Psammodynastes pulverulentus | reverse complement strand
TTAGTAATTTCTTTCAGCCATTGCTGAATTTTTTTCCAATAATCTTGGATTATTGAGCATGACCACCAAGAGTGATAAAATGTCCCCTCTGCTGACTTGCATTTCCAACATAGTGGATTCATATTTGAGTACATTTTGGCAAGTCTCGAGGGAGGCAGATGCCATCTATAAAACATTTTAATCTGATTTTCTTTAAACGCTGTCGATTTAGTGATCCTATAATTTCTTTCCCAAATTTTCTCCCAATCATCCAGCAATATGCTATGGCCTATATTTTTCGCCCAGGCTATCATCGGGCCTTTTACAATTTCTTCTGCCAAATCAAATTCTAACAGATAGCCATACACTTTTGAAATTAATTTCTCCTCGGGTCCCAATAATAATTTATCCAATAAATTTAATTTTATGTCAATCCCAAATTCTTCTTTATCTTTGGTATATCTGGACTGAATTTGAAAATATGTCCACCACTCTGTATTTATCCCTTCGTCCTTCAATTGTTGGTTAGGTTTTAGATTTCCCTGGGTATCTAAAAGGTCCCAATATTTTGCAGCTTTAGTCATGTCTATTGTATTTGGGTGGGCCATTGCCTCTATTATGGATAACCAGCCTGGAACTTTCAAGTAATATTTATTTTCAACTTCCTTCCACGTTTGCATCAGTGAGTCTCTCAGAGTATGTTTATAAAAATAAGTGTGGAAGTTTTTCTTGCTGTTCCACATAAAGGCATGCCACCCCGCTTGTAGGTCATGTCCTTCCAAAGCTAAAATCCTCCTATTACTTAATTTGACCCATTCTCTGATCCACACTAATTTAGCTGCTTTATAATATGTTTCCCAAATCGGTAATCCTAAGCCTCCCCTTTTTTTAGTATCCTGTAGCGAACTCATTTTTATTCTTGGTCTTTTCTGGGCCCAAACGAATTTTAAAACTATTTTATTTAAATCCATGAAGAAGGGTTTATTTAATTTAACCGGGATCGTTCTAAATAAATAAAGTAGTTTAGGGAGTACGTTCATCTTTATTGTTGCAATTCTTCCCATAAAAGACAATTGCAACTTCCCCCAATTTTCCAAATCTTTCCCTATTTTTTGGACTAATTTTGAGTAATTATCTTCTTTAAGAGTCGAGGTCCTTGCGGTCAACCAAATTCCTAAATATTTGATTTTTTTCACAATCTGTAAATTTGTTAATTTTTCCAATTCCTCTTTTTGGTTTTCCCATAAATTTTTAACTATTAATTTTGTTTTTTCCTTATTCATTTTTAATCCCGCTACTCCCCCATATCTTTCAATTTCTTCTATCAAAATTAGACCTGTTTCTATTGGATCTTCTATGAAGAATACAAGGTCATCTGCAAAAGCCTGGACCTTGTACTCTTCTTGTTTGACTTTGGTTCCCCTTATCTTTGGATTTTCCCTAATTCGTGTCAATAAAATTTCTAAGGTTAATATAAATAACAATGGGGATAATGGGCACCCCTGACGGACTCCTTTCCTAATTTGTATCGGATTTGTAATATCCCCATTGATTATTAATTTTGCCTCCTGTATCGAATAAATTGACTCAACCATAGCTACAAATTTTGTTCCAAATTCCATTTCTCTCAATTGTTCTACCATAAATTGCCAATTAACTCTATCAAACGCTTTTTGGGCGTCTAAAAAGACCAATGCAATTTGCTTTTCTGAGTGGGATTCATAGTATTCCAAAATATCGATCACAGTTCTAAAATTATTACTTATCTGCCTTGTTGGCAAAAACCCATTCTGGTCTTGGTGGATATTCTTATTTAACACTCTCTTCAGTCGTTCAGCCATAATAGACATAAAAATTTTATAATCCGTATTTAATAAAGATATCGGCCTATAATTTTTTATTTGTGTAATGTCTGAACCCTCTTTACCAATCAGTGTAATATATGCCTCTCTCCAAGATGTTGGAAGCTTTGCTTCCTGTAATACTTCATTACATACTTCAAGGAGTAATGGTTCCAAAATTTCACCTAATTCTTTATATAATTCCCCTGGTAAACCATCGGTACCTGGGGTTTTATTTGTTTTCTGTTTATTTATCGCTACTCTCAATTCTTCTATCGTAATATCTTTATTCAAGTCCTCTCTTTCTTCTCCTTTAATTTTCCATATATTCACTCCTTTTATATATTCCTTAATATTTTCTATTGGTACCTCCTCCTTCTTATAAAGATCGTCATAGAATTCATAAACTATCTCCTTTTTTTTCCCTATATCGTTATGGATACTCCCTTCTTTGTCCTGCAGTTGCTGTATTATGTTTTTCCCTCTTTCCTTCCTCAGTTTATAAGCCAAACAAAAGTAAAAAAAAAAAAAAAAATTGTACCAGGTTTTCATGGGACGCTTTATCGAGTGTTTTGCTGAAATTTAGCTCCACCATATATGTGAATACTAAATAATGAAGTGCTAATCAAAACATTAACATGTTTTTTTTTTTAAAAAGAGTAGTTTGGGGTAATTTTGCCTCCTTACTCTCACACATTGCTTGATTAGAATCGTGAGATTTATTGACTAGTGATGGTGAAGACTCTCTTATTTCACTGACCTCATCTTCACAGGGAATAATGTATACCCTGTCTTTTACTCTGCCACATATTTAATTTAGAAGTAGCACGGAGGAGTGAATGAATGAAAAGGGTTAACTCCTTGGTGGATTGTCTGCCTGTGTCATATCACCTCACTGTAATATGTGCAGAGTTATTCAAAAATGTCATCCAGATCATAGGGATGAAAGGTGAGATTAGTAATAAATCCTCATACACTTAGGTAGACAAACAACCCCAAATCCCCAAACTAGCAGAAGAACATTCTTGGTGGATCAGTCTTTGCCCTGGGTGGCCTAAATTTTCAGGAAAAAAATTCACACGATTCCATTTCCTGAAAAAAAATCCTTGTAATCAGGGTGTATGTCAAGTTGTTGCCTAGTTAAATAGCCTCAAAAGTTTTAAATGTCACAAATTCAATGGTTTTAAGAAACCCGTATGCTTAGTTATATAAAGAAGAAGGAGCTATAATGTTTGAGTATTCTTTATTACTTGTGAATTTATGAATGTCGGTGAATCATTGGCTCCATAAAGTATATTCTATACTAGAGGTGGGAACTCCAGATGTTGCTGAATTATAAATTCAGGGTTTTTAGGAAATATGGCAGAGATGGAGGATGGTGAGAGTTGTAATTCAGCAACATTACAAATGCCACATTGGTGATTTATACTGTGATTTGGGAACTACTCCTATGCAAAACTAAACCTTCATATGTTTGCATGTGGAATTCCGATTTTTCATGCTGAAGTGCTTTTGTAATTTTGTAGCCTCTTCTCACATCTTAAAAGTTGAAATCACAATGCCATATTTGTGGGTATCTGTGTCAACTTTAAGGCCAGTGCTTCCTTTAACATTGTTTTATCCTGTAGGACTTGAAAAACAGCTATTGTCAGAGATGAACATTCACTCCAATTCCTCTTAACAAATTGATTTCTGCAACAGTTTACTTCTCTGATTAGTTTGCATAACTGCCTATCGTATCAATAGTCACAGAAGATTATTTGGAAAATCAGCTGATTCTGAACAAAAATTGGTGTAATTTTCTATCTGTAGTGCTTCTTATATTCTTATACTGTTGGATATAGAAAGAAAAATCCAGTCCGGTTCCAAGCCGGGAGAAAGACACTGGAAATAAAATGGAGGCTGGCTACAAGGAAAGAAGGTCTTTGTTTATTTGGTTTTCCAGAAACTTCAGTGACAGCAGCATATTTCCGGGGTGGCTGACCAATTGACTGGAGGAGTGGGTGGATTTGTATAGGGTTCTGGGGTTTGATGATTGAGATGCTCCAGGAGGTTGTGCAATGTAGTGAGCCTTGGGTCTTTTACTATTCCAGTGATGGTGGGTTAAACCTATTATGTCCTAAAGGTCATGTCCAGTCCTTAGAATTTGAGTGGGCGGAATGTAAATTCTTAATCCATCAGCTTCAGCCTTCTGTTTTGTTTATGAATAGGATAGTCTGGCTTTCTCTATAGGTATAAAATATCCATCTCTAAAGACTTGAGGTTTCTGCTTGAGGCTATGATAGGAGAACACGGGTTGCTTTCTCCCTTTGTTAAGATTTTTCTTCATTTCTCCCTTGGGGAAATATAGTATTCTGCCTCTTTTAATATCCCCCAAAATATTTCATTCTCAGGGAGGGGGGGGGCTTCCCACAGATACATATGAGGTAGTTCCACAATGCCTTGTCCATTCCTGAATTCTTCAAAAGAAATAGGGAGACAAAAGAAAAAAATACTGACCCATTTTGAGATGCTCTAGCTTTTGCAGAAGTAAAAAATAACCTCCCTGTCAATCTGTACAAATGGAATTGCTTGTATTCCTCCAGCCATATCTTCACTTCATAAAAATGTACCTCTCTCTGGTTGCGTGAAACCCCCCCAAATCCAGTGGTTGCTAGAAGGGGATCTGAAATGGTTACCTTTGGGCTTGAAAGATCTGAGGGTCAGGATATGGGAGGTGAGAATGAAAAAAACTGTTTGGAAAGTACATTCAATCCATATTTAAATACTCAAATATTTGAGTATATATTTAGAATAAAAACCAATATCATAGCTGAGCTAGAAATTAATTTCAATTTTCTTAATGTTTTAACAGCTAATTAATTAGCATTTAAATATCATGGTACTCTAATATTCTGTATTGTATTTATTTAATAGTTGTTTTGTAACTTAAGCCTTTTAAGTATTTAAAAGATTCCTTTACCTAATATTTCCATTCTCATAGCATTTCGGCTCATCTATTTTGTGCAACTTCTCTACAAATGTTTTATCTTGTTTCCTGAACATTGTAACCTTTGTCAAAGGTATAATTTGGTCATGAATTATAATAAAGACTATTGTTGGTGTTGCTGCTGTTGTTATTATTATAATTATGTTGTTATTCACCAGGGAATAATTTAGCATAAGTAAGAACAAAGATATCACAAATTTGATTTGTCTTGTTTGGAAATTCAAGTTCCATCTGAGAACCCAGGAATTATCCAAGTAATGTCTTAAGACAGGGGTGTCAAACTCATTTTCACCGAGGGCCCGATCAGCATAATGGTTGCCCTCAAAGGGCCACATGTAACTATAAGACAGTATAAATGTAACCAAATGTCCTAAAGAGAATCGGAACTTTGCAGTTCTCGTGGGCCACATAAAATGACGTGGCGGGCTACATTTGGCCCCCGGGCCTTGAGTTTGACAGCTGTGTCTTAAGATATAACATGTCCCAACAATATGGTTTTTACAAAAAAGTTACATTTAGAAACATTTACAACAAACTTGTAAAACATTGTTTAGCCTGTTTGTTATTCTGCCTGTACCAATAACTATAAAGATGATTTTGGAATAATCTAGGTATTTCATTCCATTCCTTTCCATAATCTACCTATCCCTATTGTTAGATCTCTGGATTTTGTGATTTTTCCCCAATTCCCTTTTTTCATTCTGTTCCCAAGTATTCTACAAAAAAAATATTCTTTTCTTTTCAATGATTGTTGTATCTATTGTAATGTGTGAGAGATTGGGAATAGTTTGCATGCAAAAATTCCATTGTATCATCATCATTTTCAACAACATTTTTAGTCTTGTGATTATATCACAATTGGGAAATTCTGAAAATATAATTTTTGCAAAGACGCCAATAAACCCTAATAACTTTGGTCACAGTCAGTCTGAGCAATTTTGGTGCATCCACTAATTGCAGAGCCATCTTTTTCTTTACAAAATCTGCCCTTGCTGCTCTTTGATGCACGTTGAATCCTTGATTTAATCACATTTGTTTGTAATGTTTGTTGCTGAACTGCAAAAATCAATCCTTGCATTTTCTTCTTGGTGGTGCCAGGTTGTAATCATTGCCAATTCCTGGCCCCATCCACTTTATTTTCACTTTCTTTTATGCATTGTCCACGTAATAGTTTCTTTTTTTTTCCAATTTTCTAAATGGTTTTCCAACAATTCACATTTTTCTTCCGCTGCTTTCAAAATGCTTATTTTGCAAACTGCACCAAGCATCTTCTATTTGATTACCTTGATGTCATCATTTAGTCCATGTTCTTCTTCTTCTTCTTCAACTGTCTTTTTGTTTTTACTTCTAGCTTTACTTCTAGCAGACCAAACATAACCACAGACACAGTAAGTATAAGCAGTGGCAGGAGGGATGTGTGTGCTTAAATGTACACATCTCAGCAGAGCAGACCTGAAGTTGCCTGTAAACGAGTCCAAAACATAATGGAGACGTTCCGTCACAATGCAAAGTCTAGCCACTGTGCGGAGATTGCAAATTTGTCTGGTTTCAAAGTGACAGAATTTTGGCAGGCACGAGGTCGAAGGCTTCAAGTACCTGGAGTTCAGGCAAACACTTGTTCTCAATGCAATGGGTAACAACTTCTCCTGTGTACCATCTCCACCTGGTGGGATCTATCTGAGGTTAGGAATGCTCTTTCTGGGTGAGGAGCCCCATACAATGCTTTTGTTCTGCTTGGTGCAGCCTGCAACGTGCCAAGGAGTAGACAGTTACTTGGAAGTAACAGGTAGAGCTGCTCTTGGTGATTGAGAACTCAACCTCAGGTGTTTTACTGCCTCCTTTGGTTGACACTCATCCTGAATATACCAGCCGAACTGATAGCTAAAAAAGCTCTGACAATCAGCTGAGAGGATCAAACAGTCCTCTCAGCTGATTGGCATACACATGCGCAGTAGGTGTGCACGGTAGGTGTGCTCGTATGTGCGGAGGGGGGAGCATGCGCACACACACGGAGGAGAGGAGTGCACATGCACACGCACTCAGCAAACCAGTGATAGCACTGGTAGGAACCCACCACTGCTGGAGCCCATTTATGAAATGATACCCAAGAGCACCAGACACAGTCCTTGATGATTGGATGATAACCAGTGTGATATGGGTCCCTCACCCCCCATTTATTCATTACTGACAATAGTTGGAACCACATTTCAACTGGTCTTTCCACAAGACTTCTGTGATATGGTTGAATCTGCCAGTAGCTAAGCTATCACCAGAATAGTTCCTGATATCATTGGAGAATGCCTGTCCCTTCACTAGAACATCGATGTGATGATTTGGTACGAGCAGCAATTATCTAGAAAATGCAACCAGCTGACTCCTATGAGAAGCATCATATTCTGCACAGAAATGTACTTAAGTCCATCATTGCTTGGTTGGTGGATCTAATAGCAATATGGGAAAAATAATTAAATGTTTTGAGGCTGAATGGAAACAATGCTCAGACCTTAGCATGCTTAGCATGCCTGACGACTCGACGCTTAAACACCTTAATTGAAGCAACATTCAGTATGGCTGAGCTTCACATATTACATCAAACCCAGAGGGTATCTGCTGCCCCTAATTAAGGAAGCACAACCTATCAGCGCCAAAACTCATTGTGTTTACCATTTTGTTTGTAATTGCGGAGACAATTACATCGGCAGAACTGATAGGGGTTTGGCTTTCAGAATAAAGGAGCATCTTCCGAAATGGGTCCAAACAACAGCAGCAAATCATGGCCATAAAATGCCTTCTTTGGCCATTTCGAGACACTTACTATCTATGGGTCACCAGGTGGATCAGAATTCTGCATTTAAAATTCTACTGTACCACCGGAACTCTAGTTTCCTGAGGTTTGCTGAGGCGGTTGCCATTAACCGTTTGAAGCCCCCCTTGTGCATGCAGAAATGGCTTTATGTAAATCCACGCCTCCCGTGGGCACAAGGCTTGCCATTGGTTGCTTTCCTGCATACATTATACTTAATTAATGCTCTTGCTAGTTCTTATATTTGAGGCTGATTTTAACTGTATTATTGTAATGTAGGTACATAATGAGTCAATACGAAATGCTTGCATCTACCTCTTTTGGCTGTATTGTTTAAATTATTAAAAGGGACTAACTGTTTTAAATGCTCAGAATGTTTAGAGACATCTCTGTTTCAAAAGCATGTTTCAATTCAGTTTTCAGTAAAAAATATACATGTACATGAATCCCTCCCTTAAGCACTTAGCTGTAGGATGATGGTTTGAAATCTGGTGGATGTATTTCCATTGAAGAATAATGTTCTCATCTGAAATAGCCTCCCTCCCCCCGGAATCCATTTTAATATAAGACAGACTGAAGTGATTGCCATAGACATCAGATGCTGGCTGTGAAGAAGGCAATCAAGACAACCTCTCAACTTCACCTCCTGAATCCCCCAGTGAAAACAGAAAAGAAAAAAGCATATGAAATACACCCAAAATTTCATGTGGATTTCCTTTTTCATGAGTTGAAATTCTTGATGTCAGAAAACTGGGTATTGTTTATCTTATCTATAGGGAAGTATAGAAAATTCTTTAATTCTTTTTTAGTGCTCATTGTATGCCTACAAATCTGAATTTTGGGACTTTGTAGTTGCTGTATAATAGCTAAGTTAACGTTCTTCATCTGACAACTGAATCAATCCATTATAATGAATTTGCTCAACACTTTGAACTACACACAGGTCAAAGATGCTGGATTCACACACTATGTTAAGTCACAAAATAGCTTGCCATACAAAGTCTAACATGTCTGAATTCAGATGAATTACATCAGTGATGGCTAACCTTTTCTTCCTCAGGTGCCAAAAGTGGGCGTGCGCATGCACGCTAGTGCGTGCGCGTGCCCACACTCATAATGAAATGCCCCCTGTGTACCCTGCCACCCGCGCATGTGTGTGTGAGTCCCTCCCCCATTTTGGGCCTAGCAGGCCTTTCTGAATCCTCCAGAGGCCCGTTTTTTGCCCTCCCCAGGCTCTAGGGGCTTCCCTAGGCCCCGGGGACGGCAAAACGGCCTCCCCAGGCCCTGCCCTCCAGAGGCTGAAAATGGCCTGTTTTGCAACTTCCAGTAAGCCTGTTTTTTGCCTTCCCCGGGCTCCAGGGACTTCCCTGGAGCCTGGGGAGGGCAAAAATGGCGTCCCCAGGCTCTCCGGAGGCCTCCAAGAGGCCTGTTTGTCACCCTCCCAGTGTCTCCTACACAAGCCCTGTACTTACCTGGCATCCAAAATGGGCTGCACGGGGGGGGGGGGGGGCAGCCAAAAATCAGCTGGCCAGCAGGAGGTGCAGGTGTGCATGCCAGCAGAGATGGCTCCACATGCCACCTTTGGCACATGTGCCATAGGTTCGCCATCACTGAGCTACATAAATCTTACCAAAATGCAATCTCATTCAGGATCTACTGCTTATACATTATTTTTGAAATATATATCATTATTAATTAATTAGGTTTACTAAATTACTCACTTTACTCATGCAGTCTAATGATTTTAAAAATATAAACCATATTAGAAAGTCTTAAAGTTAGATAACTATTATTTAAAGTATGCATTAATGATGATAGTTATGTATTTTGAAAATATTATAAAAGCATATTTTTCTGCGGTCCCATGAATGGTATTATTTAAAATGACCCAAGATTCATGGACAAAGTTGTTGATCACTGTGTGGTCCAAACATTCTGTGATTCTTTTAATAAACTGAATGTGATATATGACTATTGATATCTAACTCTGGAAAATGTTGATTTATATGTTATGCCTGTGTTCACTTCAATAACATTCCATGCAGTACATTTCTGAAAGCAAAACACTTTGCTCTGCTCTGACAGTAGTTTTGTCACTTGGCAAAACTGGCTATTAGAAGTGTATGTCAATGGTCCGACTAGCGAACCCAAGAAAAGTAGACACTCTTAGGAGTTTTAAAATCTCAAAAGCAAAACTTTATTGGAGACACCATTTTGGTACTAAAGAATCAAAACCAACTCTGGTTTTTCTTGCGCAATGCATGTATAGTTAAACAATAGCTTCTCTTTCTCCACACCCTTAGTTGGTCACATTGTCCAATTCTGAATTGTCCTTTTTTTTTTTGAGAACTATTCACTTTTCTGTTGGACACCTGCATCAATGGCCTTGGTGATTTCTTGGCTCTCACAGTCCGTCTCTGGCACATCTGCATTCTTTCTCACTTTCTCTTCCCCCAATTCTTTGGCAAGTTGAATAGCAATGAGACCTAAATGTTTCAAAAGAGGTTCAACCATGACAATGTGAGCTGTACTTTGTTTTTTTTGACTGTGGGAACAGCAATAGAAAATCCTTCTCTCCTTTTTCTTGGCATAATCCTCCTTCTATGGTTGTGCTTTTCAGAGAATGGGAACCGATCATATGAAAAAAGGGATTTTTTCCAGATAACAGAAAGGCAGAAAATGACTTTTATTAGTTATAATTAATTCCTGGTTTATCTGCTGGGTAAACTGAGTTGCAATTTTTCTTTCTGATCCAAAAGAGCAAAAAGATCATTTCCCCAGAATTTCTTTTTTTCTTCCTAGTACATACTTAAAAGAATAGCAAATTATCATATATTTTTTTCAACTACAAGCTTGTATATTCTGCTCTTTTAACTTTCAATCCTCTTTATTTCTATGAATAACTGTTTTTTTTCTCTGTTCATTCACTTTCTCTGCCTTTTTTATGCATCCTTCTCTACCTCTTTCCCCTCTCCTTACGGTATGAGCAACCCTTACTCTGGTGTCCGTATCTTCTTTGTCTTTTTCCCACCAGATCTTTTTTCTCTCAGGATCTCATATCCTATTCTGCCTTGGCTCCATTCCATTGCCCTCCGTGTCCCTTGCCAATTGCTGAAAGACAGTGCTTTCAAAACAATTCGTTAATTGAAATAGTAAGGAGAAACCAGGCGACTCCGTTGGAAAAAGAAGGAAGAATATCATATAACATCAACCTCTCATCTCCCACAACATCTGAGCCCCCCCGATTGCGCTCACCTAATCCTTATCAATAAATGATGTCAGAAATATCATTGATTAAAATCATAGTTTTGTGTTCTAGAGAGGGAGGGAAAAGATTGCTGAAGGAGCTGTCCAAGGTAGGAGTGTATACATAAGGCAATTGGATCGTTTAAATCTGTCTCTTACTCTTTACTGGCTTTCAAATTCTTTAATGCAAAGTTAGGGAACCCAGAAGGGGAAACTCTTTCCTCTTGGTTATTTCTTTAGTCCAGTAGATGCTTAGTGGGTGCAGAATCAGTGACTCAAGACAGAACCAACACTGCAATCCGAGATCAACAGACAGGTTGGTGTGTCCTATGGTGGCAGTAGATGAAAATATACAGCTTGGCTGTGTTCTACGGCGGTAATAAAAGTAACGGAAAAGAGCTTAGAAAAGAAATTCTGCCTGCACAAAATTACTAGTTACTTTAGAAGTCTTGGAATTGATTTCTTTTGAGGAAGAAGAATTACACCTGAAATTTTGAGCATATGGCTTGGAAGAACAGATGTTTTATATTGTACAGAGGACTGAAAATCAGCACCTTCAGAAAGCTGTTATATGGTTCTTTCTGTTCATTTCAGAATACTGACTACTGGTTTAGAAAATTTTATTCAAATAAATTGCTATTGGGTGTTTTGGTAATGTTAACATTCAACACCATCTCTCTATCCACCTCATGTTGTAAAAGAATTACAAAGGTCAAGCAAAGATCACGAAGGTGGAAGTCAACATCTCCCAAACATACCGGTATTTATTTCTAATGGGATAGTAGAAGGGAAGTAAAAGGGGAAAGGGGGAAGAAAGGCTACATTTCTAGATGTTTGAGGTCTTACTTTTCTTACTTTTTTAATGGCCCAAATGTGAATTATATCTAATATTTACTCAGACCCTCATCTGTTCCCAAGTTACTTAAGAGTATTTTAGCATCTTTCTTGTCCAATCAAATTTCTTTGGGATATGAAGATATTTGCATGGTATAGAAAGAACAAACACTGGGTACAAAGTAGAAGACTGATATAAATAAGGGCTCCAATCTTTTGTTTCCTAAAAATCAGTGATATGTAACAGTACCAATGGTATAATTCATGCATTTAGAATGTCCAAACTCCAGAAAAGTCTTTACATAGTATATAATGTAGAGAGACTAACAACATGCTAAAATGAAAAAGGAAAGAATTTGGTATTGTATTTTCAGTATGTCTCTTCCAGAAAATCTAAAATCATTTTTTAGATTTAGTTATGTGTGTATTTTTCAAAGTTTATTGTTATTTTAATTTCCTTATTTAAAGAAATGTTTGTCTTTTGTTTTGTGTCTGGTTTTCATGTTTCTCTTTTTAGTTCTTTAAAATTTTTGTCCTATTTAAAGGAAAAAACTTTTTCTTTCTTCTTGAACTACAGAATTATTGGTTTTTTTTTTAAAGTTCATGGTTTTTTTAAAATACTGATGATTGTTTTAATAGCTGTATTACATTTCTTAATTGATATGGCCCTACTAACACCCATTGTAATGTTTATATAGTTCTGAGTATTTTTTTGGGGGGGGTTGCTTTTGATAATTATGGCCAGAGTTTAGCCAGAGTTTACATCCTTTACCAGATGAATGCTGTTTCACCTAAAGTTAGTTCTGATACAGGTTATAGGATTGGACTTTAATTGGTGGATACATTGTGACTTTTAAAGACTTTACAGGGGGAATATATTTTTTTTCTCAATTCCACACTAGATTTGTTCTTAACTTGATTATTGGTTAATATCTGTAAATCCTTAATCATAAAAATAACTGTAGTAGGTATCTTGTTGCAAAATATGATTATATCACAGTAACATCACCAATTTAAAGAAAGTTATCCCACTTTTTCAAAATAGCACTTAAATACATAATCATTTTCTAAATCGAGTGAAACAACATTGATTTTTTTAAAATAAACAACACATAAGCTTAATACGTTGGTATTTTTGAGGCATATATTTGTGGCTGTCTTATTGTTTGTGCTTCCAGTAAAAAGGATCAGTTATCTAAACAAGAACATTTGCACAATTAAGCAATGTTTGAGTAGATAGGCAAGACATACTATACTGAAGCCATATAACCCCCTTTTGACTGCTAAATTAGAGCAATATTCATTGAATTATATAAAGCAAGTACTTCTGGAGAAAAATAAATGGTCTGCCAAATTATTGGTTTCCCAAATGATACGCAACATAAAAGTAACATCATTTCTACTATTAAAGATGCTCAAAGCAAAGCATAATCTAATGAATTGGCAATTTCTTTAATTTTATGCTCAAGTCAAAAATTACTGAGGCTGAAATTAGACCTTTTTGAAATAATGTAGTTCTGAATGTTACATATAAGCAAGCTTTTTGTCTAGCTGCATCTTTATTTGTTCATGAAAAAAATAGCACTGGAGTGGAGAAGAACTCCAAAATAAGATAGGTTGGTTCCAATGCTTGATATTCTGAAGGGGAAAATATCCAGGCAGGGTGGACAATCCCATAAGATGAGATACCAAGGGCAGAATCAAAACTGAAGAGAAAAAAATTACATGGACAGGAAAGGGGAGCAAAATCATATAATCAGCATGGATTACAAGGTAATGTGTACTAAAGATTGGGATATCAAGTTTGCAAGAGATACCACAAGCAAATGGAAAATGTGGATTTGTTGGCTATGTTAACTGGAAAGCCAAAGACATGGGCACCATGAGCAGAAGATGGTGAGCTGGTAATAGCTATTGGGAAGAAGGTAGAATTTCTTAAGAAGTTAAGAAGGAGGACTCATGCAATTGTAGCATGTCATCTTAAAACGGACAAATGTCCTCCAGCAAATAGGTGAGCACTTGGAAATACAACAATTAACAAGAGTTTGATTTGAGTTTGCTGCAAATTGTCTCAAATTAATATCATTTCAGAGAATTAGATTGCTAAATCAAAGGAATGTGGTTTTGATGGATGTTTGTTATGATATTCTCTTTACTCAACAGTAAAAGAAGGGTCCAGATTATTTTGTTGTTAGATGGACTCACAATAGGTCGAATGGACACATCCAAAGAGGCCTTCCATCCTTCCAAGGTCGGTAAAATGAGGACCCAGATTGTTGGGGGCAATATGCTGACTCCGTAAACCACTTAGAGAGAACTGTAAAGCACTCTGAACTGGTATATGAGCAGTGGTGGGATTCAACAGGTTCGCACCTATTCGCGAGAACCAGTTGTTAACTTTCTAAGCAGTTCGGAGAACTG
>JAOYMU010000263.1:9742442-9752952 GCA_025802295.1 Psammodynastes pulverulentus | reverse complement strand
TCCTAATTTCTTTTTCTCTTATTTGTATTCATTTTATATATTCATAATTATGTTTATACTTATATGTACTAACCAATGTATGCTTGACAAAAACAAACAAACAAACATTGTTTTGAATGTCTTCTATTGATAGCATTCTCATGTTTCTTGTTAGCTTCCTGTAAAACTCAGGAAGCTAACAAGAATGCTCAGATATTTAAGAATTGATTCACTAGACTGAAGCTGCGCAAAGGTGCAATTTCTAGTAGCGTTTGGCTCATCGCCTCAGTTGAAAAATAGAGGTGTATTCAGGCCATGTCCCTTAATCAATGCAAACCATTTGCTATTGCAGAGACTTTTATTAACATGATGGGCAGAGAGGGGAATGATAGAACTCTGCCAAAGATTAATTCTAACTTTCATATTGGGACTATTTTTATAAAGAAGATGTTGCAAAGGGAAGTGTTATAACTCGCCTCTGAACTTCATCACAATTCTTTAAATGGGTGGAATTTGTTTTATTGCTTTGTTTGTTTTGAACCTTACTGAATCTTTTGAGTTTTCTGCAGGTTACGGTAACTAAAATTAGCATAAAAAGTAAAAAAAAACCTCAAGAAAAACAAGACAATAATCTTAATGCCTAATGATAGACGAAGACTCTTTCAAGCAGCTACAGCAGAGAATCAAAGTCCCTCCCTTTGATTTTTAAAAGCCCTCACAGACTGTTTCCGAGGAGGTCAGCCTAACATCTAGATCAGGAGTGCCTAGATTTGTTAACTTTGAGACTTGTGGTGTTCAAGTTCAGCTTTGCTGACTGAAGAATTCTGGGAATCCACCAGTCTTAAAGTTGTTAAGGTTGGACACCTTTGATCTAAAGCAGGGCAGGGGTGAAATTCAATCATCTCGCCCCACCTCGGGGGAGGTGGTAGGCACAATGCTCACTCACAGAAGTGGGGTACCCCCAGCAGCTGATCCAAGCTCAACCTGCTTGCATAGATTACATCTGGTTAAGTAGTTTGGCAAGTACTTGGGAACCAGGCCATGTGATGCTTTATAAGTCCAAATTAGCACTTTGAATTGCAATTGATTTCTTCCTGCATTGTCTACCCTAGCATGATTCAAAATAGCAGCTGTGTTAATTGAATAGGCGTAAGATGACCTCCCACCTCCCCCAAAAAAATGAAAGAAAAGAAAAAAAGAATAGAATGGATTGATAAAGTTAATAATGGTAGGGAGCAGCACAGCCTAATTACTGAAATAATTAAGCTAATAAATCCAGCTCATGCTTAGGATGGGAAATGATCGATCTTTTGTAGAAAACTAAACATTCATTCTCTGTTTGGAAGTCCGAGAAACGAATTCCAACCGCTCGTGTTCCTGAATCCACTTACCTTTAAGAAGATGGGACAGAATCTCTGCATTTAAATTTTAATACAGTACTTAGCCTTTGGTGATGTTTATAAAGAAAGTACGGAAAAGAGGAAATGGAAATGATTCCAATTTTAGCTGATAACACCAGCCAACCCGAGATACATACGGGTAGTCCTCGACTTACGACCGGTATTGAGCAACAATTTTCTATACGCACATCTTGGTAAGATTGCTAATTTCTGTTGCTAAGTGAGACAGCTGTGAAGTGAATTTTACCCCATTTTACAAACTTTCTTGCCACAGTTGTGAATCACGGCAGTTGTTAAGCTAGTAACACAGTTGTTAAGTGAATCTGGCTTCCCCATTGACTTTGTTTGTCAGAAGGCTGCAGAGGTTGATTTACATGGCACTGCAGCTGTCATAAATATGAGCCAGTTGTCAAGCATCCGAATGTGGATCACATGACCAGTGGTAAGTATGAAAAACAGTCATAAGTCACTTTGATCAGTGCCAATGTAACTTTGAATGGTCACTACATGAACCATTGTAAATCGAGGATTACATGTGTTGTTGGTACCTGACCATGCTTTTTCTGAAGAGAGGCAGTAACTCTGGACCCTGTAAATCAGGGTTGTCAAACTTGTGCCATCACGGCCCTGTCACGTGATGTATCATGACTTCCCCCCCCCTTCGCTAAACCGGGCATGGGTGTGGCCAGCACACGACGCATCCGGCCTGTGGGCCACGAGTTTGACAGCCCTGCTGTAAATAATAGTCAATATTATTATGGGCAATATTTCTCAACTTTGGCAATTTGAAGATACGTAGACTTCAATTCCCAGAATTCCCCAGCCAGCATTCCCTAGCTCAAATTCTGGGAATTGAAGTCTAAGTTGCCAAGGTTGAGAAACACTGGTCATAGGTGTCTGTAGGAGAAGTTAGGGATGAGCAAATGATGAAATATGCATTTTGATGCACTATCTCTTAATGTAGTCTTGTCATGTTGCCATGATGTCTGTCACTGTGGCATCATCAGGTTTAGGAAGTCATCCATTAATAGCGACACTTTTTCCAAATCATGACTTCACTATGAAGTAATCAAGTAACTCCATATTTTTCTTTTAAGGTAGTAGAAGTGATAATTAAAATAGAATTTTAAGAATTATTTCAGAACCATATGTGTAGCCACACAGTCTTGTTTACATGCCATTGTGAGAAGAAAGTGTAGAGTGATTCTAATTGTTTTGCCCACTCCCTTTCCTAGCTGTGTATTGTGGTATTGTTGTCTATTATTGTTTGTTCTTGCTCTATTGTTTTTTAATCTTTCCTTGTCCGCTTTGAATTGGAAGATGGGTGGCTACATCAATTGAATGTCAATCAATAAATCTTACCAAGATGTGCGTATAAAAATTGTGTTTTGCAGATTATTGCTAATTATCTTTATATGACATATTAAACCACAAATGAACAAAGTACATTTTAGCTTAGCATACAGATACAGCCTGTATCTGTAGTTCATAATTCAGGATAGCAGTAGCTTTCTTGGATTCTATAACTAGAAATCTGGGATCTTTTGTATGCAGAGCATGATTTTATTTTACTCCTGAGTTTGGGGTTTTTTGACTTACTTTCATGGCAGGGAATACAGTGCATTCTCTATGGAATTCAAAACTTGTAGGGCATAGCTAACCAAAGAAAATGCATCATTTATTGCATGCAATATATCTATGTTTCAGAATTCATTTTATTATAAATTTATTAACATCAGGAATTCTGTTTATAATCTGAAGCAACAATAAAACTTGCTCATTTTCAGATGCATGGCCACTTATGTTGAAGCCTGCAGCATGAATTGGCTATTCATTCCTTGCTGGGTTTCCCCCCCGTCACAGAGCAATTTTGAGAGCTAGTTGGACATTTTGTCATTTTGTAGGACACGACTCATCCAATTCTATTGTCTTTTGGTAATTTTAGAATGAAATTTTGTACTTGTTGTTCTATAAGTCAATAGTTAATATTTTCTAAAACAAATATTTACTTCCGAAATCTAGCAGTATCACTCAATTCCTACATATGTCAGGACTATATTGTCCATGATCAATGTTTGCTCCAAACAGGGGACAGTTTTCTAGTTGATCAAGATAAGACAACATCCAATTGGAACTCTTTTATATGTTCAATTTATAATTTATCTCTTTAGGACAGTGGTCTCCAACCTTTCCACTCTGGACTGTCGGTGGTAGTGGGCACCAGTGGCAGGGGAGGAGGGGATGGTTTTGCACACGCAACCTAATCCTGTGCATGTGCAAATGGAGCTTTGCACGCTCACCCGCTGCTTGCACAGCCTGGTTCCCAATGGGCCGCAGACCAGTAGCAGTCCGTGGATTGGGGGTTGGGAACCCCTGCTTTAGAGAAGGGAATAAGCTGATGGGGAAAGGGAACTGGTGGCGGTTGTTGTTTTTAATTCAGGTTCCATTGCAATCCTGTATTCACCTCTTGCCTTTGTCTTCATCAATTGGATATGGCAGAATGAAATTAGAAGTTAAACTGGCTTCTGTCTTGGCTTCTGCACCTGCTTTGGATTAATTACAAATAACAGGTTAGCTTAGTTTTTCTGGTAAAAATAGTAAACTGCTTGGCCAACTTTTTTATAAATTAAAAATTGAAGATTTTTTTTTATGGTTACAGAAGTAAATATTCCTAAACCTATAAGTGTCATCGGTGTTTTATTTTTTAATTTTTAGTGTCTATTTGAAGTTCAATCTTAAGCTAAGTTACTTTTAATAATCACAAAGTATAACCTATAACCCATGTGATCTCCTTTCCTCCTAGCAGAAGTCATATTTTTATTATTAATAAAACAATAGACAGAATCAACCTGGTAAAAGTTCTGTACAGTTATTTTCCCAGCTCTAACGATCAATTTCTGACATATCTATGAAAGGAGAGTGAAATTGTGTCCATTGGTTTCTCTCCATATTCAAGTGTTGACAGAGCTTAATCTGTATAAACTACAATAGTCCTCAGTTAATGACTCCCTTGTTTAGCAACGGTCTGAAGTTAAGATGGCACTGAAAAAGCAATTCAACTTCACACTGTTGCAGTAATCCACAGTGATGTGATCGCCATTTGTGAGTTTCCAAGTTAGCGTTCAACAAACAAGATCAATGGATTGTATTTTTAATTATTTTAATATTGGGTTGTTTGTGGAGTCTGTGATGATATATGGGAATGACCATATATTCTGCACTCTCCTGGAAGAACATAGTCTCTGTTGGTCTTTGCCAGCCAGTTTGCAGAACATACTATTTTTGTGGCCCAACTGCTGAATATTTTGTCCAATTTGTATTTCCAGTTTTTGTATTTTGGGTTCCTAAAAAAACAAATTAAGAGCAATGGTGATACTTTAAGATCTTATAAAGATATTATATAATATATTGGGGTTGCGTGGGTTAGTCGGGTTATAATATGTCTGGGTTTTAACTTGGGGTTTTACCATTTTCAATTGTTGCTGTGTACGACGATGTCGTCGGCCTGTACCCCGCCCCGAGTCCCTTAGGGGAGAGGGAGCGGGTTATAAATATGATTAAATTAAAAATTAAAAATATTATTGCGGTTAGTCCTAGACAGAACCATTTCAGCCTACAAGAAGATGCTTATATACCATTAGATGTTTTTCACACAGCAAGAAGAACAAAAAAAGTGACATAGGGAATTACATCAGCTGGATTTGAGCCTACTCTTCTCTGATACAAAGATAATATTTTTGTTTGCACTTTTTAAAATTTAACAATTTAGCCACATGATCTCGAATGGTACAGCTGATATCCACAGCAAAATCTATATTTATTTATTTAAAAGATAAATAATTTTATACCAAACTCTGGGCAGCTCCCAATCAAATTATCTCACAGATTGGCAGAGAAATAAAATGAATAAGATAGTATAGTCCATATCAGACCTATAACATAATCTGAACATACAGTCTTATAAATATCTGGAAAAGCTCTGAATATCTTTTAAATGGCATTGATGTCAGTAGATTATTTTCTCCATTATATTAGCAATATATTGACCTTTAGATTAGCTAGTGAAATGTTTCCCAATGACCAGATCTGTGAAATCTATGATTTTCACCATTCTCTCTGGTGCCATATTTGTTTTAGGAATTCTCTGATTCAAAAATATTTTTCATTCAATTTCATATTAAAAACGGTTCTGATAGACAAAGAAGCAGAATTCTATACAATGCTGCAAGAGAGCCCATAAATTCCTGGGAAGAAAGTTGCATTTCAAATTTAACACAAACCCTTTGTGACCTCAATCAACCAGAAATAGCTAGGCATATTTAAAACACATTTTATCAATGCACTCAACAATGGAAAAGTTAGAAGGAAGGTTTGCAGCTCACATAAAAGCCATTTAGAACATAAAGTAGGCATTAAACCAAATGCGGTAGCTTTACAGAAAAGCTTTAGAGAGAAATCTCTGGAAACAATCAATGTTACTGTCAGCCAAAAACCATTGCTTTCATTGTTTGGATTCCAATAAGTATGAAATTGAGGCTCAGCAATAACCTGAAGTTTGACCCCCCTCCTTTTACTGGCATAATAAAAACTTGAACACTGAGGAATAAAGCTAGTAGTGATCCTTGTGCATCAGAAATTAATAAATAATATGGATGAGGGTCTCCATAGAAACGACAACCTGTATACATAATGAAACAGTGGAGATTTCCCTGGGAATCTTTTGGGAGACTGTGATATATAAAAACAATGGAAATGTATATGGTCTTCATAAAACACATATTTAGGAATATCTGGGATTCACACTATTTGCTCTTGTGTTGGAATGGGACAACTCATCCCAGCCAATTCGTTGCAGTCAACTTGACATGGGCAACTTACCTCAGCTAACTCACCATGGTCAACTCGCTGTGGGACAACTCATCATGGACAACTCTCATCGCAAGACAACTCACTGCAGGATGATTTAACAATTCAGCGTAATCATTTAAAATATATATAAAAATATTTTTATTTTTGTCATTCACATTTCATTCTGTCCCTCCTTTTGCACCCTTTCTTTGATTATCCCATTCCGCCATTTCTTTGATAGTCCCCAGTGAGTTGTCCTATGGCAAGTTGGCCATGAAGAGTTGTCCCGTTGCAAGTTGGACATGGCAAGTTGGTTGTGGTGAGTTGGCCACAGCGAGTTGGCTGTGGCGAGTTAATAGACCTCTGTGCAGTAGCTATGGTGTTCCATGGTTACGTTTCTGAATGGGCCACATGATGTAATCAGTGAAATGTCTTTTATAGATGAAATACAAAGGATTCTGTTCCTTGAAAACAGAGAAGCACATGTGTATTATTTTTATGCAGTGAAATGATGGGTAAGCATTTGTCAAGGGAAAAAAGTAATGAGTTTCCATCTGTCTTGGCATTCAGCTTTGCAAGATTTAATGATAGTTTAGCTTGTTTAAGGAGAGCTGATGGATGTTCCAGGCTGTTCACAGTGCAACATGGTTGATGGGCATTTTTTTTTTGTTTCTAATCATAGACAATGCCCGTGCAATGAACGAAGTTTAAAAATGTCCAGCATTTCCTTCTGGGCATACTGAGTTTGATGCCACTGATTGGTGTCAAGCCCCATAACTAAAAAAGTCAGTGACAACTCTTAATATGCAATAGTCAAGATGTCCTAGTCTGAACAGGACCATATGTTACAAATCACAATGCTGTGGGCAGTAAACTGGGACTTCCATTATTATTAGTGATGCAATTGAATCATTCCATGATACAACATGAAGTCTGAAGAACAGATGGAATCCGTACATAGGCATCTTGTTGGATGGGAACTATGGATGAATGGATACTAGGAATTCATGTTTGTGGTCACCAAATACTGATGATTTATATATAAAAAAGTCATAGCACATGTGCTAAGAAGAGTTAGATTTATCTAATGCCAATAATGAAGAATTATTAGGATTAACTAAATTATCCTAGTAGGGAATAGCAACTTTTAACTTGGACTTGTTTTAAAAAATGGATGACTGCAAACATAGTGTTTTTGTGATGTTTACTTCCTATTTAAATTTGAAAGCATGATTGTAGGAGGGCTCTAGATCAGTGGCCCCCAAACCTTTGGGCACCAAGGACCAGTTCCATGGAGAAACATTTTTCCGTGGATCGGAGAGGGTGTGGTTTTGCATGCTGCCTGAATCCCACAGGTGGGGCTTTGCTTGTTTGAGCGGCATGGTTGCTGGCACGCCTTGGACGTGTGACAATCCATAGAGTGGGGGTTGGGGACCCCTGCTCTAGATAACACAGCAATAGACTAAAGCTTCAATAGCTCTGGAGGAGATGGTCTGAATTTCTTGAGTTGGAAAAGCCATACGCTAACAGTTTCTACTCACTCATGTTTTATTGCTAAATATAATTTATGTTGCAGATTAGATGTAAGGATGAGAAAGATTGGGAAGGGAATTCCTGAATTTGGACATCTTTTTTCTGAAATGTCAACCAAAACCATTTTTTTTTTCAAATGGAAAATTAAAATTTGGAGGATTGGGTTTTTTTTACATGTTATCAACTATTTTCTCTTCTCCTATAAGGCTTAGAAGTAGTTAGTTCACTTTATTGTCATTGTATCTCATACAATGAAATTAACTACCTTCTTCAGTGTACATTATGACTATAAAATAGAATACAAACACAAACACACATCCTTCACATTCTGTACATTGAATTGAAAAGTATTGAAGTAGCCATTTACTCCCTCACAGTGGTTTGCATTAATTATGAAATAACTTATACAAGGCAATATAGCATACTGTATTAGGCTATTAGGACTGTTTGGCATTAACAGGGAAGACTCTCTTTAACCAATGAATCATTAAATAGGGTGTTGCAGGGGCTTACTTAATTGGCATGTTTGGGCTATAATGCAGACTGTGCAAATTACATCATTTGCATTATTTTATGTCATTCGAGTTATGGCTTTCTACAAATGTTATATATCACAGCAGAATTTGGTCCACCATCCACAATGTAATATAAGTCTGGTATAATTGGGCTTCACTGAATCAGATATCATTTTTATAAAATGAGGGCTGGTGTCTATGTGTTTTAAATCAATGAATACAACAAACAATGTATTTGTATGTCATCACAAAGGAAAACTTTGTGATTCTCAGTCCAGTAAAATGTTAAAAAGAACTTGCATTAAAAGTAGTAATTGTATCTTCATAAAATCTACTTGATTAATCTGCCAGAAATCTATTTGACAAATGAAGCAGTAATAAATCTATGATATCATTTGTCAGATTCATTCTTAGAAGTAGATCAAAGAAGCAACAGAATGACTAGTGTACTTTATATTAATTTTACAGAGCAGCTGTAAAACTAGTTTTATAGAGTTATGTTAATTTATTACACCTTGTTTTAATGTCACAAAAATAAGCGCCAAAGCATTGTTAAGTAGCACTCATATTTTTCTGTCATCATTAAACCTTAAAAATTCCATTTTCCTTTAAAAGAAAATTTCATTGATTGCTGTTGAAAAATTTCTGATAAAACAAGAGTGGAGATTTTTGTTAGAAATTTGAAATACAGTTATAATGTGATTTGTGATGTTGTACAATTAGCAGACTCTTAATTCTGTATTAATTCATTTATATTTGACTACAAAAGATAGTATGAGAACTGTTTGTAAGGAGGAGATTAATTAAATGAGGATATCTTGAAGAAAATTTTGTGAGACAATACAATTTTATGCCCTCCATCCAATACGTTTATACATCATCTACATATGAATGTTAGATAATAGCACGTATCATATAATACAGTAGTCGTATTTTAATAATGCAGTGGAAATACGCAGTTTTATGAGTATGATGATATCGTAACTCTGATGCCAGTTATATTTGTGCTATTTCGTGAATTGCTACAGCAGACTTGTTTGACTTTACATTCTGTAAGTTGTTATGCTCACTGTTGCAACTCATCAAGAACTACAGTCTAGAATTAAATTTACAGGACTAAGTAGTGAAGGGAATATGAAAATGATCTGCTTTCTCCGGTACCAAAGTTGATTTTAAATAGCATGTGCATATTCCTAGATTTGCACAGAGACAGAGAAATTGGTTATTGGCCCAAAATAATAGTACCTGTGAGGTAGCATCTTTTTAACATAAATAGCTTTTGCTGTCTGCATATTAGCTGTGAATTGCATAATGTTTATATTTTGACCTTGTGAAATTTATCTCTGTCATTTCTGTTTGTTAAGGATTCTTTGCTACACCGCCCAAAAAGGCCCGAATGATCTTCATATCCAAATATTTTAATAAAAAGCTGAAAAGCCTGTTCATATTGTACACACAAAAATAAAGTGTAGGGTTATTCATTTTTTGGGGAGAAACATTCAGTAATGCACAAGTAGACTTCTTGCCTTGCTTTCCCTCTATCTCGTAGCGTTCTATGTTCCAAAATTTAATTAGATTTTGACGGGATGAAGAGATTTCAGGATAAAAGCAGGAATTGGTTGATGGAGAAACGTGATCAGCATAATACAAGCCATGAAAAATATAATGCTCATGCTATTTCCAATTAAGGAGTACTTTAGTTTAGCCCAACTGTCTGAATGAGAGAAAATTCATTGTGTGCTTGTTGATTTAGAGAAGGCATGCGATTAAACGAATAGACTTGAAATATGGAAGTTTGTGCAGAAATACGGAGCTGAAGGTTGTTTGTTGGTTATAATAAGAATGGAATATGATGGCAATAAAGTGTGCATGAGACTCTGCGGAAAGCAAAATGTTGAAAATGGTTCAACAACAAGCAGAAAGCTAGATAAAGATGGATGACAATATCCTTCTAGTTGTTCAGTATATTTATGGATAAATGTTGAAGCAATACTTCTGGTGATGATAGAAGTGTGTTGATTGGAACCAATAACGTGCATATATTTTTAATTCAGACAGTGCCAAGTTGTTGGCTGAGAATGAATGATTTGTAGCAAATGCTAGTTTGATGCAGTGAGGAAAATTAGTCTGAAAATTAAGGTGTCAAACTGCAAGCTGGAGAAGCAAGTAGCACAAGTAGGTGGATTGGGGTGTGGTGTTTTCTCAAGGTGTGGGGGGGGGGAGGGGGGGCCATGA
>JAOYMU010000263.1:9562124-9575788 GCA_025802295.1 Psammodynastes pulverulentus | reverse complement strand
AGGGGTTTTCAATTCAATGTATAGAATGTGAAGGATGTGTGTTTGTGTTTGTATTTGTATTTTATTTTATAGTCATACTGTAGACTGAAGAAGGTATTTAATTTCGTTGTACGAGGCACAATGACAATAAAGTGTCATAAGCAGCACTTTTGGTGGCAGGGTGGATATTATTTGAAAATGATACTAACCAGTTTCTGCCCATCTCCATACAGTGTTCTTCAAGACAATTCCTTTCAAAGGAAGAAGGAAAAGGGTGATCCTAACTCCCATCCTTACACACGAGTCAGGACTTACAGGAGCAGCTGCTAACTCCTTCCATTTTTAAGATGGCAGTGTCAAAGCTGTTAAAACCAATGGTTCTCCTGGAATTATTTCACAGAGAAAAAGTATTCCCTGTGATTTTCCATTTGTGAAGTGCACCAAATTAGGCGAGGGAGGAGCGGGCTATAACTTGTCTTGCTATAAAGCTCTAAAATTTGGCAGGCGGAAACATGGTCAATCTATATTCCAGGATTAGTTTTGCCTTTGTTCCCCTTCCTCCACCAACCTTTTCTTTCTTTGTAAACTCGGTGGGAGATTTTGTTCAATAGATTGATTTTCTGGTTAAACACGTCCACGTAGTCACTCATTTCTGTAAATATTTCCGGGCGGTTTTTCACAGCACTGCCACGCATTGATGAAGCCACTGCCTTGACTGTTTGTCCCATTCTGCTAAGTAAGCCAGGGCCTTGCTTCCGGTGAGATGAAAGTTCCTAAAAATTAAAGGAGGAAATCCAACTTCAAGATGGATAAATGGCTCTTATTGTACAATCAATTTAATGGAACGAAAGCCCACATCCACAGCAGAACCCCTAGCATAATTTCAAACAATATGGAGATCACACGTAGCAGGCCTATGTGCTTCACAAACGTAGAAAAACTTTGTCACTTTAAACGTACACTAATTGGTATACATTAAAATGAAATTTTGTTGCATACAGCTCTTAAAGGGTCACCACCTCCAATATACACTACATAAACATGACAAAAATATAAATAAATAAATATGCATACCCCCACATGACACAGAGAAACAACAGAGTCTACTTCGGATGTATAAATGTACACGGCGAGAAAAACAAATCACACAGAGTCACTAAGAACAGCTGACTCCCTCTGAAGATTTCTTTGGATGCCACCATTTCATCAATGATCGTAAAAGGAAGTTATGATTTTATTTTAGATTAGGTAAACAGCAATTAAAAACATAAAATCATAATTATATCACAATAATCATGGCATCCTCAAATATTAATTTTATCTATGTTCTAAACATCTATCTGTAGCAATACTTGAAACTACATTGAAAGATGAGTGCATAAATGCAGCAATAATGCCATTACCTGCCTTCGTGTTACATGTAAACACAGCCAGTATTTTCCATTTTGACTATATTAAGCTTCTGGCCAGCCTGCTGTGAGAATATCTCCATTAGGCCAGGAGGGGAAAATAGCAATAAGGGAGGAGAGAGGGTCAATTTGGTGTAGTGGTGAAGGTGCTGGCATAGAAACCAAGAAATGGTGAGTTCCAGTCTCCCTTCAGCCATGAAGGCCAGTTGGGTGACTTAGGGTCAGTCAACCTCATTTATATCCCAGAATTGTTGTTGTGGGGAAAATAGAAGGAAGAAGCAATATTGGTATGTTCACCTCCTGAAGGTATACAGGTAGTCCTCGACCTACGACCACAACTGAACCCAAAATTTATGTTGCTAAGTGAGAGATTTGCCCCATTTTATGACCTTTCATGCCACAGTTGTTAAGTGAACCTTTGCAGTTGTTAAGTTAGTAAACCATTGTTAAATGAATCTGGCTTCCCCATTGACTTTGCTTGTTAGGTCACAAAAGGTGATCACATGATGGCGGGATACTGCAACCGTCGTAAGTATGAGTCAGTTGTCAAGCGTCTGAATTTTGATCACGTAACCATGGGGATGCTGCAAAGGTCATAAGTGTGAAAAATGGTTACAAGTCATTTTTTTCAGTGCTGTTGTAACTTCGAATAGTCACTAAATTAACTATTGTTAGTAGAGGACTACCTGTACATGAAAGAAAAGGCAGGTTAAAAATCTAAGTAAAAAACAAAATGGGTTCTACCAGTCAAGGAGAAAGAAGAAAGTGAGAAGAGAAAAACTAAAGGGAAGATCTTTGTAAGAAGAGAAGAGGATTTGGGCAGCTCTTAGTGGGTATTATCCTATATATAAACTTGGAAAAAACAACTCAGTAATAAAATAAAATAAAATAAAATATGGATGTTTTGTTTAATAAAAAATAATGCTAGCTAATAAGTCAGAGTGAAACAGTTCTGTTTTGCATTATGTAACTTATGTATGTTTAATAGTTTCACTTTCTTCATGTTTGACTCAAAGATTTTTGTATCAACATACAAAAGGTTTCAGTGTTGTTGTCTTTAGGCTAACGAGGTATGTGTCTAGGACCACAGTAAAAAACTTACCATAGCCCAATTTCTATCCTATTTTGCTCAGACATGGCAGATCCTATTGTATCAGAAAAATATCTAAAGGTTTCATTACCTCTGCTTGTGCAGTAAGAAAAATTTTGAAGTCCTCATTAAAAGTTAAAGTAGGATGATCAGCAATCCGGTTTAAAAACTTATGCAAAGCTTTCCTTCTTGTTTCAATGAATTCTTCATTAAATCGTTCCACAACTCCTTTCATTATGAATTTTTCAGGCAACGGCTAAAAATAAAGAAAGAAGTGTAAGAATGAAACTAATTAAGGTGCATTCATGCATATATATATATACCTAAACGGCAATTCTAAAAATACAATTTCTATGCATACTATGCCTTAAAATGGAATGACTCACAATTCTCTTTATCGGCACAAAAGTAACAGAGAAGGTGGGCAGAGAGAAATCTTTGTTAACATAGCCACATTTTCACTTTAGCAACTTTGTCTGGTTTGGGGACAAGATTAAAAAAATGATTGGAATAAAATGGCATGATTCCATCGTTCACTTTACACTCAAGATAAGTAGATTGTCTCATTAAAATGAACGCCCCAAAACTCTGTTCTCTGGTAGCCTGCCATTGCCCATTTTAATGCCTTATCTCCTCGCTGGAACCCAGCTTTCTATGTAAATCAATAAAAAGTCTTACAGGAATAATAAGTGTTGGATGCGCTTCTTCCAGTCTTCCTTTCAACCAAAGAAAGTCCTGATAGCGTCTTCTAACTTCATACTCACTGGAGTCAAATTCACCACGAGTTGTCTGAAATGAAAACCATAAAGTAAAAACAACTACCATCACCACCAAATTAATGAGAAACCTGTATTAGATATATGGCGGCAATAATAATAGTAAGGAACCGAACAAATTAAATCATATATAATATTGAGAACTCACAATGGATAGGATTCATCATTTCAAGTCTTGTTTGTAGTCCAGGTCAACCCCCCCAAGACCATATGCTTTCTTTCATTCCTTTCACTGAAACTTCGTGATCTAAAAACTGCCCATATAACTTTCTCACTGCTTTAAGTTGATTCTTCCAAGCAATAACTCAGGTACTATACAACTGCAGTTCACAACTCTGGGCATCAACCAGGCCCTTTAACCATTCAAGCACGTTCTAGAATTTTACATACTATTTTAGGATAAGAACTTTGCAGCAGCTCACAATCTGGCACTCTCCATATATTTTGCACTACAACCCCCATCTTCCTCAGTGCAGCCTTGGATGAGGATGATGAGACTTATAGACCCAATACATCTGGAGGGCACCACTTGAAGAAGGCTGCTCTAAAACCTACTGAGCTTTCCAACAACTTTAGAAGAAATGCCAGAGATCTTGAAATGGTACAAAACTTGAGGGGGTCTGTCTTCTAGAAAGAGAATAAGCCCTAGAAGATATACATTAAGGCTCATGTATGTATTGGCTGTCCTAGAGCAGGAACATGGGAAAGAAAATATGGTTGCAAAACTATAGCTCCAAAATACTTAAAATACAAATTGTGGATAAAAATAGAGCTGAAATGAAAAGATTGTATATAAATGAACAATCTAGAATATGTATACAATATGCAAACATATTGAAGCTTCTCTACAGTCCAGTATAAACCAAGATTTCCTATTGCAGTACATGTTAACTTTGATTTAAATTGATTCATAAATGCCTACCTGAATTCCAATTGCACTATTCCCTTCTGGGATAAGCAATCACACGCAAAGTGCAAAGAAGGAATAAGAAACAAAAAGTCAAAGAAATGTAGGTGTGAAGGAAAAAAAAGAAAAAGTTAAATCTACTTTACATCAACATCATTCACAATACATCTCCATATCTTCCTATCCCTGCAAAATGCCATTATAATCACTATGTTTATATATTTAATCATCAGCCACTGACTTTTGTTCTCACCACTCCCTTTTCAAATACCATATCAAATCTATTGAACCATAAAATTTCCCAGGTCTTCTTTCTTTCTACTCCACTCACTCTCCTGCTATATACTTGTTCTGCAATTCAGTCCTCTTTCATTTTCTCTATATGATTAAAGTGTACTTCTGTGATACGGGTCATTTATTTTTGTATCAAATCCACATTCATTCATCAACTGAGCATAGAGTCTTGTACTTTTCTTTCTTGTTTGACCACAAACACTTCTGTTCCTACTACATTCAGCTTACTTTATTGTTTCTCTTGAAATACCCAACTCTTACAACCTATAACAAATTGTACAGAAACAGATTTACAGCCATCTTGTTCTACAAATCCTCCTACTTTAGAGCAGGCTACATACCACCCACTACTTTTCTATCATCATTTACATACTTCAAAACTTCTTTGCTCATTTCCCCATTTTTTTGTGAATTTTTGTCCAAAATACACCAATTCATCTAGTTGCTTTGGGGTTTTTTTAAACATATGCGTAACTTGTCATCATTCTCTCAATGTTCCCATCAAACACTAATATTTTGGACTGTGATGCATTGATTTTCAGAACCATATTTTGCATGGCATTGTATAATTTATCTCGATCAACAATATGATATCTGCTTTATATAAAAGGACAGGCACGTTCACATCCCCAACTAATATACCTTTAAGATTCGACTTCTACAATTCCTTATGTATTTAACTACAAATAAATTAAACAGTCAAGGAGAAATCCCACAACATTACCTTTCTCCCTGCTCAATGTTCAGTCATTTCATTAAGTTCCATTTATTTTCTTTATAGCAACAGCACTTAATCTTATATACTCCCTCACAGAGCTTGACATCCCTTTCTAAGAGATTTACAGAGTCAGCATATTGCCCCCAACAATCTGGGTCCTTATTTTAGCAACGTCGGAAGGATGGAAGCAGTGGTGGGATTCAAATAATTTTAACAACTGGTTGTTTGCCCTAATGACCAGCTGGGAAGGCGTGGCTGGGTGATCATGTGACTGGGTGGAGCTCAGGCGCCAGTAAGTCTGGGTGTACTGCCAAGAACCTTTAGCTGTTATATGGGTTAATCAAGAGGCAGTTTCTGTAAGCAGGGAAATAAAGATTAGGCTAGAAACAACATCAGAATGTTTCCTTCCTGCCTTCCTTACAGGATTAGCCCTGTAAAGTGTTAAAAAACAAAAGGAGATTTCTTCCAACAACCGGTTCTCCGAACTGCTTAGAAAGCTAACAACCGGGTCTCACGAATAGATGCGAACCTGTTGAATCCCACCACTATTGACAACCATTTGTCTACCCATTGTTACAACAGCATTGAAAAAAAGTGACTTAAGACAGGTCCTTGCACTTACAACCATCCCAGAATCCCCATGGTCACGTGATCAAAATCCAAGCACTTGGCAACTGGCACGTATTTATGATGGTTGCAGCGTCCCAGGGTCATGTGATCACCATTTGTGAACTTCCCAAGCAGCTTCTGACAAGCAAAGTCAATGGGGAAGCCGGATTTGTTTAACAACCTCATGATTCACTTAATTACAGTGATTTGCTTACCAACCGTGGCAGAAAAGATTATAAAATCTGGTGGAACTCGCTTAATAATTGCCTTGCTCGGTAATGGAAACTCAATTGCGTTGTAAGTTGAGGATTACCTATACACACACAGAATTACACAATTGTATGTTTTCTTTTTAGTTTGGGGTAGTCATTAAGTTTTATAATTGTTTTTGTTTGTTCTCTTTCCTTTTTAATGTTTTCTAATAATAGATTTTATTATTTGTTATCCTTTTTTATCTCAGATTTTATTTTTGGTAACTTATGTAGCTTTATTATCTTCCTTTTTCCTCAGTATATAGATTATTATATAATAGGTTAGAGATTTTCTCCCTTCTAACATAATTATATAGCTTATATAATTTACACACCAAGCTATAATGCTTTGTAAGAAATATTATAATATTTAAATGACCTCTACAATTTATTCCAGTTGGATTGACCAAAGCTGTTCTCAACTGTACTGTTTTATTCAGATAAAAATCTGTGATATATGTAATATTTGGGTTTTGACCTCACATGGAATATGTTTTTCCTAAGTGTGGGTCCCAATGGGCAAGCCCTCTAATGTGTGGTCAAAGATATTAAACTCTGCTGTACGGTTGCCATTCGGATAATATATTGCTATATAGTCTATCTCTGGAGGTCCATAAATACATTACTCTTGTGGAAAGGAATTTGATTAAACTTTCCATACAGTATTTTACCATTGTGTTTAGCTCCTCAAAGCTAAAGTTTTAAAAAATGAAATCCACAACAAAACAAAGAATTTCTTAAAAGCAGTTGCAAATTCTCAGGGAAAAATATATTTTAACGATTTCTGGAATCAAAGGCAGCAACCAGGGATCAAATTGATCTGTCAAATGAATCAGCGTTTGGGACTAACAATGTTATTTGTTTGTTTTATTAGATTGTAAAGGATTTCCAACTCCAAAAGGACTCTGAGAAGTATGAAAAATTGTGCGACCACCTCAACAAATGAGCCATTGAAACTAAGGAGTATATCTTTGAAAGACCCTCTTAACACTTACAAATGTTAGCACTGCGTTGAATTAAAATTGGTCCTGCACAATCCTCATACCACAGTTGTGATGTGGGCTAGAATTAGAAAATGTTCCTCTACAAAGAAACATGATCCCGGTTAGGATATTTACCTCAATAATCTCCATCTGGCAAATACTCGGAGCTCCTTAGTTGTTGCACGATGGGAGAGCCATGACAACTGTGTTCCCTGATTTTTTAGATTATTTTGAGAAACTGCTACACTAATCAGGAGTGGAAAATGTTGACCTTGGAAATTCTCCAACTGCAATATGGTCCTTCTTGCAAAGGGAGTAAGGGTAATCCTCAACTTATGACCAAAATTAAGCCCAAAATTTCTGATGCTAAGTGAGATAGTTGTTAAGTGAGTTGTTAAAATGTTAATCCATTTTACGATCTCTCTAGCCAAATCACTGCAGTTGTTAAGTTAGTAACAAGGTTGTTAAGTGAATCTGGCTTCCCCACCGACTTTGCTTGTCAGAAGGTCGCAAAAGGGGACACTGGGACACTGCAACCATCATAAATATGAGCCATTTGCCAAGCTTCTGAATTTTGATCACGTGACCATGAGGATGCTGCAATGGTCATAAATGTGAAAAACAATCATAAGTCACTTTTTTCAGTGCCATTGAATGATTACTAAACAAATGGTTGTAACCTGAGGACCACATGCACTCTGAAACAGCATTTCTTGGGCAGGTGGTTTCCCACTGAGTAGTAGATTGATCATCCTACCTCCTGTCATTCTGAATTCTGCCCTCTGTTAGAAAATGCCATTGTGCCCTGCCACAACTTCCCTCTATGGTGTCTATGGAGATTCTCAGTTATCCAAGTCATGGATGTCCCAAATGTGCTTTTTTCCCCAAAAGCAACTGGTCTTCTTTTGTTTTTTCCTTCTAATGTTTTGCTTCTAATCCAAGACGCTTCTTCAGTGCTGAACGGTAGTGGTGGGGGAATGGAAGCAGAGGTGGTATTCAGCAAGTTCGGACCAGTTCCGGAGAATCGGTAGCAGAAATTTTGAGTAGTTTGGAGAACTGGCAAATATCACCTCTGTCTGGCCCCGCCCCCATCTATTCTCTGCCTCTGAGTCCCAGCTGATTGGCTGGGTCTTCTTTTGTTGCCCTGCACAGGAGAACAGAGCTGGAAAGCATGTTAAGGGGGGGAGGGAATGGGATTTTGCAGTAACCTTCCCCCAGGAGGGGGGAGGGAATGGAGATTTTACAGTATCCTTCCCCTGCCATGCCCACCAAGCCAAGCCACGCCCAACAAGCCACGGCCACAGACCCAGTAGTAAAATTTTTTGAATCCCACTACTGAATGGAAGGATTCCATGGTCTGTCCTTACACCAAGGATAGCTTTGACTCTCTTCCAGTATATAGCACAGGTAGTCCTCGACTTATCACCACAATTGAGCCCAAAATTTCTGTTGTTAAGTGAGTGTGAGCTTTAACCCATTTTACAACCTTTCTTGCCACCGTTATAAATTGAATCACTGCAGTTGCTAAGTTGGCAACAAGACTGTTAAGTGAATCTGGCTTCCCCATTGAGTTTGCTTGTCAGAAGTTCTCAAAAGTTGATCACATGACCCCAAGACAATGTAACCGTCATAAATATAAGTCACTCGCCAAGTTTCTGAATTTTGATCACATGATCATGGGGCTTCTACAAAGGTCGTAAGTGTGAAAAAGGATCATGAGTCACTTTTTTCAGTGCCGTTGTAACTTTGAATGGTCACTAAATGAACTGTTGTAAGTCGAGGACTACCTGTACAGATAGTCCTCGGATTACCATTAAAACTGGGACCAGAATTTCTGTTGTTAAGCAAGAAATTATTAAGTGAGTCGTGCTAATTATATGATCTTTTTTGCCATGGTTGTTAAGCAAATCACAGCAATTCTTAAATGAATCATGTGGTCGTTAAAGAAATCCAGCTTCTTGTATTGACTTTGCTTATCGGAAGCAATTGTTAAGTGAATCATGCGGTCATTAAGCGAACCCAACTTCGCCCATTGACTTTTCTTGTGGGAAGATGGCTGGGAAGGTCGCACATGCGGACCACATGACCCTGGAATTTTGCAACCATCATAAATACATGCCTGAATTTTTCAGGTTGAGAGTGCCTGAATTTTAATCACATAACATTGAGAAAGCTGTAACAGTGATAAATGTGAGGTCTGATCTCAAGGCACTTTTTTCAGTGTCATAACTTTGGTCACTAAACAAGCAGTTGTAAGTTGAGGATCTACCTATAATGACCAGATGAGTCAAAAAAGAAAATCATGGTAAAGGAAGGGGGGGTGAGGCTGCCTTTCTTCGCCTTTCCCGCTGGCATCCTGAAAGGAATTTTGGTTGGGAAGATGTTATACAACAATGGAGAAATTTATACAGCAGAAAAAAATTGATGGAGAATGCTAGGGGCAAAATTTCTTCCAGTTTCTGGATGTGTTTGAACTGAAATATTAGAACTCTTTTCTGTTTAACTATTAAAATACTCTGGAAAGCCATAATCAACCCCATATGGAACTTTTCACTTGTGTACTACCTCACAGCCTAACTTTGCACCAGCTGGAATTGTGGATACCCTTCAAGGCAGTGGTGGGCTTCAAATAATTTAATAACCAGTTCTCTGCCCGGTCGCTGGGTGGGCGTGGCCATGGTGGGTGTGGCCTAGTCGGCCTCCTGCAGCATCCTGGGAGGGAAAACGGGCTATGGAGGGCCTGTTTTCCACATCCCTGGGCTCCGGGGGCACTCTGGAGGCCAGAAATAGGCTCATTTTCGCTCTCCACGAGTTACTGGGAGGCCCGTTTTCTACCTCCCTGGGCTCCACATGTCCCATACGCTTACCTGAGATCCAAAACAGGCTGCGTGGGGACTCTTGGGAGGGGCGGGGTGGGGCGGGGCCAGCCAGTGGTCAGAACCAGCAGTTTGCTGAACCGGAAATAAAATTATCATCCGGTTCACCCAAACCAGCGCAAATCAGCTGAAGCCCACCCCTGCTTCAAGGCTAGTCCCATATGGAATGTTTTGCAGTAATCTAGCCTTGATATAATTGAGATATGGATGGTTACTGTCTGATCTGAGTGACACAGAAACAATTGCATATAACATACTGACCCAACAGGAAGGTATTGACCTAACTCAACAGGAAGGTATGGGATTTCAGCATTCAAATCTGTCAGGTGATCCATTGTCGGTGGTCTCTAAAACTCCCAAGAAGTCCACAAATAAAAAGGATACACTCCAACCTTGCAGCTTTAGTGCAGACTTTCAACCAACATGGCCAAAATAATCCAGATCCTTAACCTGGACCAAAGCCTGATTGTAATGCGTTCAGATAATCAATATCTTCCAGTTACATCTGAAGTTGTGAGGCCACCATCTTCTTCATCACCCTGATCAGCAAAGCTATATTTGTGATAAGCCAATAATAATCCTAGGTCTCTTAGATCACCAAAAAATAGTGTTACATTTTTTAAAACGAGTCTTAAGTAGAGGGCTGTAGAAAGTCAGTACCCACCCACTCTCCTAGAGAATGAAATATTTTGGGTGATATTAAAAAGGCAGGATAAAATATTTTACCTAAAGGAGAAATAGGGAAAAAAAACTTAAGGGAAGCAGAAACCACCCCCAGGTCCCCTGCCCCAAGCAGAAACTGAGGAGGTCAGCTTTTAGAAATGCAGATTTGGTAATTAATTCAGAAAGACTGGGTCAGGCAGAAACTTCAGATAAGCAACACAATAAGCAACACAATCAAGCCAAAGGCTGACAAAATTAGCTCAGACAAACATCTAAGATTTGCATTTCCCCTTTTGCCTATAAAGCCAGCTATGACCCCTATATGACCCCTTAGGAATTCAGAAGGTATAAAAACCCAGCCACTCTTAACTCTATTTTGTCAGCTGTCCCAGAATCACATGCTATTGTTGGTTCTGTTAATCAATAAACCAACTTTCTTTCCAATCAGCCTCTCTTTTATTCCCAGCTTGGAACTGGATTTTTCTTCCAACAGGACATGTCCTACCTTGAATAAGGCAATAATCATTCATTTCCCTCAATCAATGGGACAAACTATAAAGACAAATCATCTTTAGAAGATTGATTTGCAGCCTATCAGCCCTGTAAATAAACAAAAGCAATTTGATTTCCTCTCAAGTTATTCTGCTCAATTGTAGAGACCTGTAAACCAGTTGTGACATCACTGTGACTGTCTCAATACTCAACTCCACTTTGAAATGATTGCCTTATTTGCAAAGAATGATGAAAGTTGCTTTCAACCCAAGAGAGACTGTTTTTTTCAGATCCACAGCATCCTGGTAAAGCTGAATAGTCCATTCAAGGGCTATTCTCTGCCCAGCAATTGTAGCAGAAAAGTTGTCATTCTTTGTTGCTGTCTCCAAATGTGCTTCAATCTGCTTTGTTTTGACAAGATGTGCCCTGACATGTCTTTAGCTGGTAGTTAAGCTATTGTCCCACCTGCTTTTATTATCCTCAGTTCCTCATTAAACTCGGGTGCTGAACTGGCTGAGAAAAGAGGATTAAAAGCGATGGTGTCTATCACATGGCTTCTTCAGCTTAGCTAAAGACTTGTACAATTTCATTAACTTACAACATAGGAAATGTTCCAAGTACTTTCAGGAAACCATTAGGACATGTTTTGTTTACCTGCCACTGGTTAGAGTTACACACTATACTAAAATATTATCTATGACTTATTAACAAGAGTTGTTAGGTTCACACAATTCAGTAGTGGTATTCTACCAGTTCGGCCCGGTTCAGATGAACTGGTAGCAATAAAAACTACCGGTTCAGATGAACTGGTAGCAAAAAAATAACTACTGGTTCGGCTGAACCGGTAGCAAAAAACTTACTGGATCAGCCAAACTGGTTCAGCTGTGAGGCTGATTGGTGCTGCGCGGGTTAGGAGCATAGCACGCATGCACGGTAGGCTCACACGCGCTCACGCATGCGTGGTAGGTGCGCGTGCACTTGCATTTTCAGCGAATCGGTAGTAGCACTGGTAGGAGCACATCCCTGACACAATCCCCAAAGTGTTATGGAAAAAGGTGGCATATAATAATCTGAATAAAATCAGTCAATTATCAAATTAAACTCATCATATTGTGGTTCAGCAGCACACACTGGATGAATCCAGTGTCCAGACTTATGAGCAAAACTATTTTGGCTTGTTTAGTCAATTTCTGGTATGTTTCCTCCATCTCTTTTGCAAGTACATTAGATAATGGGAGTCCTTTATCTGAACTCTTGTTAGCTTGAAGGACACACCCATGTAGTCTTCTTAGAGGCAATATAGAAGTGGTTGACCTTTGCTTTCCTCTAGGATATTTTTCCAACTTCTAGTCTTACCTACAGCCCTGGGATTTCCTGGCAGTCTTGAAGGGCAACTTAAATATCCGAGAATTCCCTTTCCAACCCAGCACTGATTATTAGACTACAACTCCCATCTTCCTCTAGTCAATATGATCAAAGAGGAACTCTGGCTGAGATGGGAACTGTGGAGCAAATTGGGTTAGGAAATGACCTTTTAAATAACAGAGCTCTGAATATAGACACAATGAGACATAACTTTGGCAGAGAGATTGTACGTTTGGCAAATCTTGGTATAAATGTTTCCTGTCAATAGAGGGTAGCAAAGATCTAATTTACCTCCTTTTGGTTGATTTGCAGCCAGAAGAGAAAAGGTAGTCAAAAATTACACTCTAATCGTATTTTAGCTAAAATAACATTTGTGTTTTCATTTAAAGGTACTGCGTAATAAAACTAATACTACTAATAATAATATCTATGGTTAAATTCAGAAAATGTGCTACATTGTTGATCCAATAATCCACAATTAACTAGGTTCACACAAGATAGTAAACCATAAACCACACTTTGCCATCTAGAGTGGCTGGCTTCACATAACATGCTGAGGCAAAACCAAAGAAACCATGTTGTGTCTAGTTGGGGCTGTATGCACTAGATCTAAATGATGATTACTTATTTTGAGATAATGTGACAAACTGTGTTTTCCATGAAAAGCCAGACTGTGTTTGAAGTTCCTGGAAAAGGATTTTCTCCCAACATCACTTTAGTACAAGGGTGTACAACCTTGGCAACTTTAAAAGTTGTGGACTTCAACTCCCAGAATTCCCCAGGCTGGTTGGGGGATTCTGGGACTTGAAGTCCACAAGTCTTAAGGCTGCTAAGTTTGGACATCCCTGCTTTAATAGAAGATCTTCTTCGCAGTTTCTCCTAAAATTAGGGCCTTTCTTTATAGTCAGTTAACACATTCTCCACTCGTCCTTGAATCAACCAGAAAACTATAGTGGTTTAAAAATGTTAGTATGCTCACTGGCAATCTTTATTCAGATTCTATGTTCTGACTTAGCTGCTGGGTGTAATGTTCTGGTTTCAGAAGCCAGGGTAGGGTGGGGCCAATTTTAGGGGTTAAAAATTGAAGGTGGGGTCACAACTGTGCAATCAGTCATAATATAATGCATCCAGAACAGTATGGGGTCTCCTTCTTGAGTAGGAGTTAGACAAGAAGTGGGATTCAAATAATTTAACAACTGGTTCTCTGCCCTAATGACCAGCTGGATAGGCGTGGCTGGGTGATCATGTGACT
>JAOYMU010000263.1:9532821-9543910 GCA_025802295.1 Psammodynastes pulverulentus | reverse complement strand
TGTTACCCGCCCCGAGTCCCTTGTGGAGATGGGGCGGGATAGAAATCGAAAAATAAATAAATAAATAAATAAATAAAAATAAAGATGGCCAGGGTATAAATTTAACAAACAAACATACATTAATAGTTTCTTATGCACATTAATAATGTAGGTAATTTTAATTTTACAGCAGATGCAAAATGTTTATACCCAGATATTTTGGATTTCAGTGCCCTTTAGGCCAATATTGCAAAATTTTGCAATGGCACTATGCTACCTATCTTTCCAAGCCATATAAATGTATTTGAGATATAGTGATCCCCTCCAAGTCACCAGGATTTGTTTGTACAACACCCTATAATAGGCTGAAATGAAAGTGAGATTGGGTAATTTGTACCTCCACATGTTATGTGACTGTCCTCAATTCAAACTTGGCAGAAGTCCAGCTCGATAAAGATCTTTACTACATATTAGAAAAAGGTCACTTGAAGCAATTGATCGCCCTGTGTCAACATGAGAATATAGTCCCCTCTTAAATCCACTGCCATTTCAACCTGATACTTCTTTTTCCGTTTTTCCCATAGCTTAATAGATACCTAGGTGTTGATATCATCAACATTTATGCACTGGGAATAGTAATAAATTCCCACTGGGCTGGAAATAGTAATAAATTTGGGTAAGGTGATGAGAAGTTGGCAATGGAAAAGAGAATAGGGAAGGGAGAATTGGGTAATCCCACCCATCTTTCTCAGATAATGAATAAACGTTATCCCACCTGTCTTGCCAAAGTCCAATCAAGAAACATTTGACAAATATCTAAGGTTAAACAACCTTACACATACTACATCCAAATATAAAAATATTCAGTTTTAGAGTTTACTGGAGGAAAATGGAGGAAAAAATGAAGATGATCCTGTACACAGTACGGAAATATTTCCTGATTAACTGGGTTTATTTTTAAACATTAGGAAATGTACAAATCATAAATGATTTATTAATGCCTTTTAGGCTCATATTCAATAGCAAATCTAGTACTTATCTCTAAGATGCTGATGTTTAGATTTTTCGTTCCATAAATGTCTGTCATACACATAACTGAGCAGTGTTTCAAGAATGAAAAATGTCTATTGTCTTGTACAGCTACTCTATGAATGTTATTTCCCTTAATTTTTAGGAAAACACATTAGAGTTTAAATATTTGCCCTGATGAACGTCTAACTTCAATGGAGTAGCCAGAACAATGTTATAGCATAGAAAAGTTTTACATTGCAGATCTATCATGGAAATAATTCATTTTTGACGCATTTAAGATTATCACCATCTGATCACTAAATCCTCACACATCCAATCGGGGTTTCTGATAGATTACAAGTTATGTATCAGTAACTTGTGGTCTTCCAGACATTGTTGACCAACAGTTCCCACCATTATTTTCAATTGTCATGCTGGCTGTGGCTCCTGTGAGTTGCAATTTAGATAGATCTGGAGAATTATGGATTCATTATCCCAGTTATATATAGACCCTCTTGCATCAGAAACAGCTCTTATTTTTAGTATTTGCCTTTGTTCAAGTTGGTTGTACCACATAATTCTGGTTTTGGTTACTATTATTAGACACTACTTCTGAGGCCTTCACTATTGTCTCATTATTTCCCATTTTTCTGTCAAACCACAGATTACTTCTTTGACATTGACCATCATGCTACGTCATAATTTTTGGCTTAATGGATTGAACGAATAAATAAATGTGTTGTTTAATAGAAATATTCTAAATCAAAAAGAAAAAGCAATATTTCTTGGAAAAAATCCTTAAAGAAACAATATCTTAGCCAAAGTCTTAACATCTTTTTAGCTTCTTTGAACCAAGCAATAACATTGTTTTGAATCCTCCTGCAATCTGTATTGCAAGTCACTGGGATGGAGGCAAAGGCTTTCTCTCTATTGCAAATATACTTGAGGTAAATTCAATTCATTGCACCTCTGATGGTCTTTTGGCAAATATATAAAATATTTTCTTCAGGCATTTAATCTTCATTTCCTCAAGTTTTCCACACTGTACTTTATTTGCTAGCATAAGAAGGAATAATAAACTGAAACTATAGATAGTAAATAAACTATTTGCCCTGCAGATCAAAGATTGAGCTAAAGCAAAGAATATATAACAACAATGCTCAAATTGTGAATCAGATTAAATTTCATTTACCATGCTGGAGCTTATTTTGAGTAGATTATTTCTAGGATTGAATGTATAAACCACTCAAGAGTGCTACTTTTGAACTTTTTCCTTGTATTTGTGATGTGGCCTTTTTATTACTATCCTAAAGGATACATGAGTTAAATTATACTATGAATGAGAAGTAACTTCTTTAGAGAAGGCTTTAATTCTGGGAAAGTTCAAAGAAAGAAAAAAGACAATGGCAGCAGCAAGGTGGATAGACTCAATTGCAGAGGTAATAGATACAACATTGGAAGACTTGAAAGACCAAGTCTTTCAAAAAAAAGAAAAAGAAAGAAAGACCAGGTTAAAGACATACTGTCATGGAGAAAATCTATGCTTGTAGTCATGAAGAGTTGACACCAACTGAATGGCACCTGTATATAATTGACCATAGAGGAATTAAGAACTTGTTACTACAGCTGTTTTTCTCCCTGCAAGTGGGCAAAAGGTTATTCATGGAGACAATGGTTCTTCTGAAGGTTTGTAACATCTGATCTGCTCATTCTTGACATTCTCTAGAGGTGCAGGATGGACTGCCATATTGAGTGTATCTGCACAACCCTGAGAGAGGTTGTATGGGTACACAACATATCATAACAAAATTTTTGAAGACTTATGGCTAGATGACACAACTAGCAAAATTCAACCCCAGATACAGACAACATTGTTTGTTTCACCTGTTTGACTAGTTTTCTCACACTTCTGCTAATGCAATGCATCAGCCACAGAGAAGGCACCTGTATCAACTTGCCTGATTTTTCAACGGATGAGTAGATTTATGAGAAAACAGCAAAGAAGATTTCTTGAATTGGCAGCCAATTTTTTTTGGTAGCAGAAAACATTTAGTGGTAAAACTAGAGAGTTATTTAAGTTGCGTGCAACTTTCAGTTCCAATTATGACCTTTCATTGAAGTCTTTGATCTCTTAATAATCAGCCGCAGAATGCTAACCACCTTGAGAGAAAGAGAGGAACTAAATTGGCCCTGCATCCCTTCTCCTTCCAAGTAATGTAACTAGTGTAATACACAAAACAAAAAAAATCCCCAAATCCTGATTTTCCCCAACTAATTCTCAATCAATCTGATGAAAGGGAATTTGGCTTTGAAATTATTTCAGAAGAGAAGAAAATTCAAAGATACATGTTATACCTGCACTAGACTAGATAGTCAAGGCGTGTTTGATGACTAGATAGCCAAGGAGTGTTTGTGAAAGTCCTGTTTTTCATGATACAATTATCTCTTCAGATGTCTGCACTCTTCCTTGTTTCCAAACCTTTCATTAAATTCCAAGGGAAAGCATTATAAAAGAACTCTTTCTGTCAACCCCCTCTCTTCTTCCAGATTGGAAATAAAAGCCAGTCAGAAAGGCTTCAGGAGGATATATGGCAAAATAATGATATAGCAACCCCATCCCTACTCCAAGCATAAAGTTCAAAACCACCATAAAGAGAAATCTGAAAGAAATTCTGAAGCACTCAAAGTAGAAAAACAGGAACCTCTTTCTCATTAGAAAACTTTTGAGAATTGCTATGTTCAATTCAATACATGATTACTTGTATGGATGAGTGGCTTCAAAATTTCTGAGACATCCCCTATAAAAAGTAGGATGGAGGCAAAAGCTCCAGCAATCTTGGCAAAGGCAAACTTCCCTTAATTCTCCTCAATTCTATTTGCCAGTCCTCGCAATGGTTCACAGTCGGCATATCTTGTACATGTTCTGTTAGCAGGAGGAAAAGCAAATTTGATGTCATTGTCCTGGGCTTCAGAACTGGCAAAATCAGCCAGAGAATAGTTCTGTTTCTCCTAAAGCTCAGCACAACATGAAGGAAGCAGAGAAGGCAATTTTTTGTTATGTCAACTTTCATTTCAAAACAAAACATACTCTCCTTTTGTTGTCCTACAACAAAGATTCTTGCAATGTCAGATATTTGTTCCGTGCCGTATTCTCTGTCCATGGAACAAGGGCCGCTGGTAGCCAGAAATTATGTCTTGCTCAGTGAGACAAACAGTAATTTGTGGAGCCTGTCTTTTCTGGCATAGTAGTAACAGTGAAGGACAAATCCGGATCAAATTCCTGAGCAGTGCCAGAACTACAAAGCCAAAGGCAAGACTAAATCTCTCTCTCTCCCTCTCCCTATTATACTGTGCCTCATTACAAAGGTAATCTTGTTCTTAGAAAAAGCAAGAAGGGACATTAGTTACCTCCAGTAACAGTCTCGAAATGCTCAGCTCAACCCATAAACCCAGCCTATTTCATCCCCAGGCCCTCTCTCTAATCTGCCAAGCATGGAAACCTAGCATCATGATATTATAGTGCCTATGCAGACTGTGGCCCAAATATTTTATTCCACCGCAGCCTGCAAAAATATGAAACAAGGCCAATATTCACAGCAGGCCTTTGGCAGAAATCATCCTTTACTTTGGATCACCGAAATGCAGCTTTGCTCCCCTTTACATGTGATAGGATTCCAAACCCCATTATCCCTGGCCAAAACAGTGGTACTTGTTGGGAACAATGGGAAATGTAGCCTGACAGAATGCTTTACCTTACGGAAAACTGTTAGGGATTTTAATTATGTGTGGGTTGCACAAACAATATCCGGCAGAAACAATGTAAGAGCTGTGGTGGCAGTGGTTAGAATATGGTATTAGAATATAGTACTGCAGGCTAACTCAGTGGTCACTCCAGATGTTCGATAATGTGCGGCTTAAGGTTGACTCAAGCCTTCCATCCTTCCAAGGTCGATAAAACGAGGACCCAGATTGTTGGGGGCAATATACCGACTCTGTAAACCGTTTAGAGAGGGTTGTAAAGCATTCTGAAGCGGTATATAAGTCTAAGCGCTATTGCTAGTGCTATAGGCATTCTTAAAGAGGCCGCCCCCTTATCCCAAATCCCTTCCAACTTATCCTGCTTCTTCTGGGCAACTTGGAAGCCCTTCATGCAGCCCCAGACTCAACGCCAGGGCTCGGCTGTCCACTATCTATCATCCCATCTTCCTGCTTGCTATCCAGTCAAAGGTGGTTTCCTCCGAGGGCTTGTCCGGGCAGGCTCTCCGAGCCGTGTTTTGCAAACTTCTGGCCCGGGAAGAACTTCCCCCGCTAAGTCCCTTCACTAGCCTTGGATGTGGCCGCCACAAGCGCAGTCGGGACAAGCGGGTTTAGCGCAGCTAGAGAGTAAAGGGCGGGGCGTGGGGGGACTTTCGACAAGCTGCAGGGCACTCCCGAGTCTCCCGGGGTTCGTGTGAATGGAAGGAAAGCGGGAGAGCGAGAGTCACCACTCCCTTCGTAAGGCGAAGGGAACCTGCCCTTATATCCCCAGCGCCCCACGGGGAAAGCGGAGGGCCGCCGGGCTCTCCGGGAGCAGCCGGCAGAGGCTCCCCCGTGCGCCTATACCTTGCTGAACACTTCCAGGTCCTCGTCGTCGTCGAACTCCAGCAGCTCCGGGGAGCAGGGAGGCAACAGAGGCGCCGGCGGCCGCGCTGAGTCCGCGAGGGGCGCTGGTGGTTCGGCGAGGGCCGGAGCTGCCGTGGCCTCGCCGCCAGGGGGAGGGGAGGAGACCGGCCGCGGCGACTGCGAAGCACCCCGCTCGCCCTCCATCCTTCCCCGGCTTGTGTGTTTGTGTATGCGCGCCGGGACGCCCTGCTCGGGAGGCGGACAATCCTGGGTTTGCGCTCCTCCTCTCGGCGCGGTAATTGGTCGGCGGAGCTCTCGGCCGCCCCTTTGCTCGCACTGCGCAGGGGCGGAGAAGGACAGAGGAAAGGCGGCGAGCGGGGAGTCCGAGCGAAACCCTGGGCGAACCCGGCCATGGTTTTGGCGCTTAGTTTTAATATCGCTGTTGTTCCCTTCCCATCTCCATCCCGGGAATATGAAAGGCAGGAGAGGGGCGGGGAGCAGACGCCCCAGCTCTCGGCTACTAAGGCTGCCTCAATTCCTTCCTCGGGCAAGCCTTGCAACAGGTGTGGGGATGTGTGTCTGGGGATGGGGAGGCATTTGGAGATACAGGTAGTCCTCAATTTACGACCACAATTGAGCCCAAAATTTATGTTGCTAAGTGAGAAATTTATCACTTAGTGAGTTTTGGCCCATTTTAGAATTTTTCTTGCCACATTTGTTAAGCGAATCACTGCAGTTCTTAAATTAGTAACATAGTTGTTAAGTGAATCTGGTTTCCCATTGATTTTGCTTCTCAGTAGATCACAAAAGGGCATCACACGAACCCTGCTTCTATTGTAAATGTGAGTCAGTTGTTAAGCAACCCAATGTAAATCACATGACCATTGGGGATGCTGCAACAGTCATGAGTGTGAAAAATGATCATAAGTCACGTTTTTAGTGCCATAATGTCAAATCGTCGCTAAGTGAACTGTTGTAAGTTGAGGATTATGTGTACTCTGTGGCTTCTGTAGCAAGAAGGGTTATAAAATGAAGCAAACTCACTTAACAAACAGAAATTTTGGGCTCAATTGTGGTCATAAGTCCAGGACTACCTGTACTTCCTCTGGCTTGGAGATCAATTCAGAGTAATCCCTTGAAAATGATGCTGGTAGGCCGAGAACATTTGAACAGGTACAACTTTGCTCACCATACCAGAGGTGGTATTCAGCCAGTTCTGACAGGTGCTGGAGAACAGATAACGGAAATTTTGAGTAGTTTGGAGAACTGGTAAATATCACCTCTGGTTGGCTCCACTCCCATCTGTTTGCGGCCTCCTGAGTCCCAGCTGATCGTCTGGGTCTTCTTTTGTTGCCCTGAACAGGAGAATGGAGCTGGAAAGGGAATGGGGTGGGGAGGGAATGGGGATTTTACAGTATCCTTCCCCTGCCATGCCCACCAAGCCACACTACGCCTACCAAGCCACGTCCACAGAACTGGTAGTAAAAAAAGTTTGAATACCACCACTGTGCCATATCAAAATATGCCAATCTGGGGATTTCAGGGACTCCCATGCTTAGATGTGGAGCGAGAGTATTGTGGTGTAGGGCATCCTCGACTTAAAAACAGTTTTAGTGACCATATTCAAAGATATGATGACACTGAAAAAAGTGACTTGTGACCAGTTTCACACTTACAACTATTGCAGCATCCCCACAGTCACATGTCCAGAATTGAAACACTTGGCAACTGACTCATATTTATGATGGCTGCAGTGTCCTGGGGTCATGTGATCAATTTTTACAACCATCTGACAAGCAAACTCAATGGGGGGGGGCAGATTCACTTAACAACAGTGTTACTAATTGAACAACTGCAATGATTCACTTAACTGTTGCAAGAATGGTCGTAAAATGGGGCAAAATTCACTTAACAAATCTTTTCCTTAGCAACAAAATATTGGGCTCAACTGTGATCATAAATCACCTGTATATGTAGCTTCAGATGTAGTTCCACCTGGTGTTTAACATAGGGTTTGAATAAAGAGATGCTTGTTGATTTGTCTACCAATCTCTTCCTTACAGATTGGCATTTTGCATCAAATTTCCACCATAACATTTTTTTTTAAATCTCTGCATGATGATGTTCAAACTAAGTTCTCCCAGGGCAGTTTACAATGCATTTAAACCCCCAGATTAAACTCTCACCTGTTAAAACCCATGGCACTTAAATGACAAAAAAATGAAAGCAACAGCCAGAATAGTTAAGCAGTTTTTCAGCAGCATATATATCTAACGTGATAAGTTAATAATGCCTAAGGAAGCAGAAGTCTTTGCTCAAGAAGAAAGCAGAACTATTCTGAGACATTTCTCATGAGTAAAGGCTGGGGGCTGTTACTGAAAAAGGCTGCCTAGTCCCTCACGTTATGGGCAACCCAAACAGGTCTTCCACTGATTATTTTTAAGAAAGGAACATAAAGTCACGTAGGTGAGATGGGTAGTATAGAGATGTAATGAAGAAAAATAAATTTTAAAAAAAGGATGAGGCACTCCTTTGGATATTGCGAGTCCCACCCTATGGTTTTTCAGCAAAATTTCTAATCAAATCAAGTAAAGGCTTTAATATTATTTAATGGTGGTTCTGCCTTAAGTGCCAAACTCAGTATGCCACTCCAGCTCTTTTAACGTGCCTCACATTGATGTTAATGGCTGCAACCATTTCCTTCACAACCATTTCAGTCTGTAAAACCTCAGACTCTTAGCTAAGTCAGGGTGTGATCTGAACTAGAGAGATTAGATCAAATATACAGAGAATCCTCTATCAGAGTATGTGATCTCGAAGTATTAGCCGGCTGTTAGAACATTTTTTTTCATCTCGTATAATCTACCTACTATTTAGTCATTCTATATAACTGGTGTTGGGTTGAAACAAAAAGAATCTTCCTTTTTCATTCCCATTGTAGACAAATCAGTCAGTTTAATTTGTCCTTGTGAAACTACTTGCACTGTAGAAAAAAAGTATCTGGAATAGTATCAGTGAAACCGCTGTTAAATGCCATTAAATGGGATCAGTTTCATGAGTACAGATCAATGGTTAATCTGTTCTTCTGTACAGTAACAGATGAAATGCAAATCTCTTGAGAAGTCTGTGTGACCCCGTATGATACAATGGTTAGAAGAATGAACTACAATTCAGGAAATCTAGCCTAAAATCCACTCACTGAAGTTTACTGGGCGACTTTGAACAAGTGGCTATTGTTGTCTCTTTTGACCTACTTCACAAAGTTTCTATTCTGGGAAAAAAATAGAGGAGAACATGCTATGGCTACTGTCCAGCTTTTGGAGGAAAAGCAAAATATATACCATCATTGTTTATTTTTCGATTTGTTCTGAAGTTTCTGAGAATTTGTTTTTAGGATGTAAATTGCAGGAAGGCTTTTTTTAATTGAATTTGGGAGGTATATAAATACAACAACAACAATAAAAATCCAACAAATATATATATTTTAATTTCTATCTAATCTTTTCATGTAGTTCATACTGGATGCCAGATAGGGAGATTATTTTCCTGGCCACTGCCTGCTTTTGGCAAGCATGTTAGACTATCACAGTAAAGACTTGCTTTCCATGTTTCTATATGATGGGCTAAAAATTAAAAAAAACAAAAAACTACTGATTTTTGCTTTGTGGGAGTGCCTGACATTTTAAAACCAACACTGGAGAGTTCATCCTTGGCTTATGCTTTCTGTGGCATGTTTGAATAAACAAACATCTGTCCTATCAGGTTTAGATTTATAACAGTATCAGCATAATGGCCAGCACAGGCTATCCATTTCCCCACAAATATTGCACATTCATTTTAAAAGCAATGGCACTTATGTAACTGCTAGTGCTGAGTAGGGTTATATATTTCTTCGTATTTCTGGCAGGATTTTTGTTTTTGATGTAACTGGCCTCATACTTTGAGTGCCCGGCCAAATACGATCTATAATACCACTCTGGAAAGATCAGGGAGAAGGGAACACTTGAACCGAATCCAGCACCCATTTTACTCCAAACACAGGTGACAATAAAAGCAGTGCAAATGTACTTTCAGGTTTTTTAAGTCAGGCTCCCTTCCATGTGACCCTTTTCTCTTTCACAGATTGGGCAAGAATCACATTTTAATTGAAGATTTTGTCAAGTTCTTTGATCTCGTGGGTATATCCGCATTGTGTTCTTGGCAACCATACAGGAATGCTTTACCACTGCTGGCTTCCTATAGGCCTGGCCTTTCCTGATGGTTTCCCTTTCAAGTCATAAGCAGATGGTTTAAAAGATTCTACTGGCTAACAAGAATCTTTTGAATGCTACTGAATTGACCTGGAATTAAGTCTATTGGCGTATGTAAAGATTCACCTCTCTGCAACCAGAGGGTTTATGAGGAAATTATGAGTGGGAGCCCAAGTTAGAATTGACAGGGGAAAAAAAATGTGTCACAACGCTTTCACATGCACAAGGCCCAAATTTAATAAGAGAGAGTCTGGGGAATACAGAAAGGGGATTCTGATAGGCAGCTCTTAGGCTTCAAGTTGCTCTGCTGAGTTTTAACTAATAGCACACTATGTGCCAATGAACACCCATAGATGCTGTTAAGAACATAAACAGTTGCTGTACTGTACAGGTAGTCCTCGACTTGTGACCCATTGCTTAGCCACCATTCAAAGTTACAATGGACTTACAACCTGGATTCAAAGTTCCAACAGCTCTCTCCCCCCGCCCCCAGTGATGACGTGATCTACCTTTGGGTGCCCGGCAACATGGCCATATGTACTGCAGTTTGTATAGTCTGACAGTCATGTGACTTGAGTACTTCACAGTCCATTGGTTTGCTTAACGACTGCTCCAGAAAAGGTCATAAAATCACAGGATTGGTCCATTTTACAACCATGATGGGCAGGCGTAAGGACTATCTGTATCAGATAAAGTGGGTCCATCTATTTCAGCTACAAATAATGAAGGAACTTCACTCCTGGCCCTTTTTTTTTCAGATAGCAATATTGTGTTGTCCATCTCTTACAATAAAGTCAGCCTCAAATGCCACCAGAAGACATTTGAGAGAAATTCTCAAGCATCCTGGGAGTAAAATAGAAAAGCAGAAACCTCTCTGGGGAAGTAAACTGAAGAAATACAAGGCTAATTTTACACAACCCCCCCCCCCCCAAAATCACCTGTAGCCCATCAACTGCAGTATCCTCATATTTGCACTTAAACAACAAAATTGTAGTTTCTCCTGTCAATTCATACTGGGAATGCCATAGAACAAAGCTAGGGATGCAGAACATCAGTATCCTGCTTCTTTCTATGTGTTGCTGAATATGTTTCTCAATCCCATTTCACAGCGTTTGAGCTAAAAGGCATCTCATTTTGTTACCAGGAATAGAAAATATATATCTATATCTATATCTATATCTATATATCTATATATCTATATCTATATCTATCTATCTATCTATCTATCTATCTATCTATCTATCTAT
>JAOYMU010000263.1:9489291-9504075 GCA_025802295.1 Psammodynastes pulverulentus | reverse complement strand
GACGGGTGGGGAACCCACGCCCACGCGGGGGGGGCGGGTTTGTGCTACCGGTTTGGCTGAACCGGTGCGTACCGGTCGAATACCGCCTCTGGTGTGCAAAGCGTGAGCTCAGCGAACCGGTGATTAAACCGGCAGCATCCCCACCACCGGTCATAGGGTTTCCTGCTTGAGCAGAGGGTTGGACTAGATGACCTCCAAGGTCTCTTCCAGCCCTAGGATTCTTCTATCAAATAAAACAGCTTCGCGGACTGAAACAATTGGAGAGTCCCTGGAAGTCCTTTTTATTTTCCTCCGGGGAAGGTTTTCAGGGATGCAAAGCTCGTCTTGCGGAAATTACTTTATAAAAGTAATACGGTATTTCGATTTAATTTGATTTTGATTGGATCGAGAACCATTTGTCTGAAATAGTTACCGGGTTTTCTGCTTGAACAGAGAATTGGATTACAAGTCCAATGTCCCTTCAAGGGAGGAAGGAAAGGAAGGAAGGAAGGAAGGAAGGAAGGAAGGAAGGAAGGAAGGAAGGAAGGAAGGAAGGAAGGAACCTTAAAAACAAAAGAAAGATTATTGTTTCCAGGGAGGAAAGGAAACAAAAGGAATATCCCCTTCTATAATAGCATAACAAAAAAGACTTGGGATGTTTCTGCTGCTAGATTTGAAAAGCAGAGAACCATATTTCTCTCCTCTCTTTCTTGAGTGCAAGATTTGGCATACGACTCGCAGGAGCATGTTTGTCTTTCCAAGCAGACTCATCAACTTAGACCAGACTGCCTCAAATGCAGCCTCAGTCCCTTCAGTTGCTAAACATTGCCATGAACTCTGAGCTGCACACAGGCAATTGTGTTTAAAACAGCAGAAGCATGCAGCAAAATTCAACCAGGTACAGGTTAATCTGAATCTTTGCAACTGGAATCTGATAACTACAAGTCCTACCCGTACAAAGACAGAAGATTTGGAGACAAAAACAATGCGCTGTATAGAGCAGCTTGAAAAACGTAAAATCTGATCAGGAAAGTTGACACAGAGGGCTGATTAACCAGTGATAGTGAAACAATATTTATAAGGCACCCGCTGCACAAGAATATTTTGAAGCCTGTAGAAGAGCTGGAGGCAAAATTGGGGTGAGGTGAGAGAGTGTAACAGAAGATAGTAAGAAGAATACATGTAAGAAATGCTCAGATGAGATCAGTCTGTTGCTGGAGGAATCTATTAAGAGGATCTAATAGAGGAATCCTGTTGTTACCTCAGAAGTAAAACCCACTGATTTCAGTCAAGCTTTATGCTTCAGGAAAACTAGGGCGCAACTTCACCCAATTCCGTCAATGACTCTGAAGAGCATCAATTCTGGGGAAGGCTGGCATAAAGGATTACGGTCTTGAAATTTTTATTATTTGGAAAACTCTCCATATTCTTCCTTTCGCTTCTACAGGCCTATCAAGACAGATGTATTCTGCTAATTAAAGCAGCAGACTTCACATTAATGAACAGCCTCTTTCCACAGCACTACTGACTGTCCTAAAAATACTATCCAACAGGATTTTACTTTTAATTGGCAGATAGTAGTTAACGAACATTCCTGGTCCCCACCCAATTAATTGCTACCACTTCTGGTAAAATTTCATCCAGGCTGCTGAATTCACAATCTAGGCAATGGAACTGCTAAAAAACATTTGATTTCCATACTGCGTGGAAATTTCATCATTCAGCATGGTGGAGAATGCATTTATTTTTATTTATTAAACAGATTTATATTGCCATCCACCTTACTGAAAGTACCGTGGACAGTGCACAACAATAAATGTAAAAAAATACATAAAAACTGTATATAAACATATAAAATATAAATATAAAAATGTAAATATACAAAGTAGCATTTTCTATATTTCCCTTCTCCACACATAAACACAACAAAGGAGAAGAAAACTGTGGTGAACTTTTTATGGATACACAATGTAACGTACTTGCATTATTTTCATTATAAAGTGACTAAAATAAGTATGTGTACATATGATTTTTTTAGAGCAGCCGGCAACTTCTCAGTTATATTTCATGAGATGATAATCACCCAATGAGGTTTTATTTTTATTTATTTTTTTGCTGGGGAAACCAGTGCCACCAGAGAGGGGAAAAATGTGTAATGGAGAGAAGAGGAGAAAATAACTTTTTTTGTCCTGGTGTCAAAATAGAAGGATAAAGAAATTGTAAATTATCCTCAGAATGAGGTAGAAAAACAAAAGCATCTTTTTCAGGAGAAGAAAACTTCTAGGAGATTGAAACTGCAGTTTTGCTGGAGTATTAGATTTCATTGTCAGATCACCATGTGATGTACCCAACATACTACTGATAAATTTTAGAAGTGTTTATAAAATTCAACAAGTGCTTATTTGGTGTCTTTGAACAACAGATGAGTCTGCTGGTCTAGAACAGTTTTAAAAAGATACTGTCACAATATGTGCAAAGATTATCAGAAAGTACATGGACCTTAGCATTGTTGTGTCTTTAAAAAAAAATTTAATTCCTTGTGTGTCCAATCACACTTGGCCAATAAAGAATTCTATTCTATTGTTCTAGAGCTTTAGAAAAGTTATTCATCAGCCCTTTTGTTCAAGTCCATGAGAAAAGAAAGTCCTATTGAGGATGGGCAGAGAATGAAAACATATTTATTTATTTATCACACCTTCCACAAAACAGGTGCTCAGACCGACTAACAATAACAAACCACAGATAATTTTCACACCATTAAAGAAACAGAGAAGCACAGCATAAATAAAAATGGAAAAAAACCAAGCATGACAGTTAGAAAGTGAAATATTGTGGTTATTTTAAATCATGTTTGCATTTATCTTCATCACAATGGTCTCAGAACCATGGATACTTAGAATAGCCCATATTTGTAGCTCAGGTTTGAAATGAAGGGTCCTTAGTGCTCTCTGAGCTTGGTTGTCTTCTTGGAGATGTTTCATTACCCAAATGGTAATATAATCAGTATCAGAATAGCATGCAGATACCAATCATGGTTTTCTGGGTAGAATATATCACAGACGGTACAATCCTGGAAAATACAGTTTCTAGCATCAACACTGGTATTGCTACTAACAGGGATATTTGGAGATCCACAAGTCATTGTAACACCTACAAAACTGGATATTAGAAGCAGGTTTTCTTAAGGAACCTAGAATCAAATTGATATGAGTTTTAAAAGCCATGCTATTGTTTATTGAACTGGGTTTGACAAAAAGAAGTATAACAAGTGATTATTTTGAATATAGGCAAGAGATGTTCCCAACAAACTTACATTCTCATTCTATAACTGGGATTTTTGAACTGTTCTTCAAAACATTACAATAATTCAGCATTATTAATATTCTAGTCAATGAAGTCAGTGAGAAGTAGTACATTTAGCTCTCAGATACTTTCTTCAGCTCAAGGAAACCGAAGATAATATTGCTGCCAAGCTTTATGTGGGAGGGTTAATGGCTTTATGCTATTCACATTTTAAGTGTCCAGGATGAATTCATCAATAGAAATTTCAAATGATGGCTGTCTCTAAAACAGCACAAATCTTTAGTTCATTGGCGCTGACAATTAAAGGAGATTTAAAGAGAAAGAAACAAAAATGCATAACAGTTAAATATAGACACCTTGTTAGACAATTAGACACCTTGTTTTTTGTTGCTCTAGTCTAAATAGTAAAAATTTTGCCTTAATGCTGGAGTGGTGACAAGTTTATTTTTGCCCCTTTCAGATTTTGCTTTTGTTTTGAAAGGCCAGACGGTGTCAGAGAAGAGGTCTATAATTGCTAATAATTCTGGTGAATGAGCAGTTTGGGCAGTCAGTCTACTAATTGGTACAGTTCATTCATCGCTTTTTTTCAATGGGTAAACCTGGGTTACAGGCAATGATTTCTATCCAGGGCTAACATTCTCAAGGGCTAAAATGTAGGAAATCTATTCCGCTCCTAAAACAGTCTTTAGTTGAAAAGCAGATCAAAAAAATTGATTGCTGCCGCCAGTACCATTTGGGGGGGGGAGGGAATAACAATATAAATACATTTAAATGAACAGATATTTTTCCTGGCTTCTTTCAAATTCATAATGCCACGGAAATTCTAAATTTAATTATATTATATAAATAGCATTGCATTGAAATAACATAATGTAACAAGATTTATAATAACATAATACAAGAAAAAAAATTCATAGCATGTAACATAATAAAATATATACATCAGACAGCCCTCCAATCTTTAAATTCCAGTGCTTCTTTTGTTAGCTTCATCTATCCACTTATACCTCTCTAAAGCAGCAACCCACCAGACTGGATAACGAGTCTGCATGGTTGTCATACAATCCTAACAAATGGACATAATAATGATGATAGATTAATTTTCAGGGATGACATAATTCTGTGTCTCAGCTGACATCCTGCAATAATACTTGGGGGTGCGTAATACTTTGGGAACAGTGGGGAAAATATTTGTGAGGGAAGTGTGAGGAAGCACAGAAACAGCACTGCTTACTTTAAAGTAGTTGTGTCTTTTTTTCGGGCGGGGATGGGGAGGATTGTGTGACTGCCTACATGGCAAGAGCCATGTAATCCTGAAAAAGATGCAGCTGCTTAAAAAAGTTGCAGGCAAATAGTAGCTTTGTGTCACTGCTAGTTCCAAATTACCTTTTTTTTGAATCAGGTCTGATGTGGATATTTTGGAATAATCAGTAATTGTTCTTTAGTTTGCAAACTTAGAAAGTCACAGTAAGGAAGAATTTTACAAACTCCTCTTTTTGCTCATGTATTCTGTTTGCTGTCATGTAGGTAGATAAACTATATTCCCCAGTTGTTTAGATTTCAGTTCCTTTCTGTTTTGTTTTTAATTTAAAGGAGGGGATAATAAATTATCACTTCTGTTAACAAAATTGACAATCCAGACATCATTAATCAATCATCATTAGGACTGTTCATCTATTGACTGAAAACCCAGAAATATGGGGACAGGTTTTCCTTACAAAAAGAATAGAAGGATGACTACACAATTTGCTTTATATCTCTACTTCTAGATGTGCTAGAGTCTAACTTCTACTTTTTATGTGTTAATGACAGCTGAGTCTAGGAAACTATGGCTCCTCTGGGAAGAGGAGCAAGTGTCTTCTTCAACTCCTATATATACCTTCATGGCAGGAAATTCAAAGCGGCACAAGGACATCTCTCATACAGAAAGTCCAATCTCTTAGGTAAAATCTATGCAATATGATAATGCAGCCGTAGTAAATATTCAGTTCTAATAGGTAACCTTTGAAATAAATTGGAATATTCTTTTTTTTCCTTCTTTACCTCGCACCAAGAAAGCATAAACAATAATCTTATAAAGGTCACTTGCACAATGAATTCTTAGCTGGCCTGGTAAAAGACCTCCCCCCCCCCCCTTGGGATGGAGAAATGTTGTCTATTTCATGCTCCCAGCCTCTTTCGATTTTGTAGCGATTTCATTCGATACCTTTTCAGATTTCTAATCTATTAATTCCTCACCTATCTGATCTCAACAATTCTATATTAAGACTGTGTAAATTTTCCAAATGGGTTCCAAGAAATGCTTTGGCTCAAAAGCTGGAGCCAAGCACCTCTGCTATTCTTAAAGGAATCCAACTTTGTCATCCTTTTGTGCGAGCCTTTGTGCGAGAAAGACTTTTCGGCTCCCAGATATTGAGCCATTGATGTGATATTAAAGTGGTTGTGTGTGTGTATATATATATATTCCAGTTGTGCTAGGAAGGCTAAAGAGTTTGATTGCTTTAATAAACAGCGGAAAGGCTGTGGTGCTCCATGCTGGCATAAAGTTCAAAGCCCTGTAATTCATCTCCAAGAGATTTGTGGATTGGGCTCCAATTGAATTGAAATAGCTGATTCAGTTGGGATCATTAATTAGGGCAGATAGATAATAGATGGATAAAAATGATAGATAGATAGATAGATAGATAGATAGATAGATAGATAGATAGATAGATAGATAGATAGATAGATATGTTTATCTTCTTGCAACCATGGAAAAGGGCGATGACCAATGCTTTGAATTATGTCTGAAATGTGTTGGTAGTAGAATAGGTATTCAAGGGTACTTTTCTCCAAATTAATGAGAAAAAAAAATACTTAGTACTCAAGGAGCAAAACAAAAAAATAGAGAACTCTCGTTAACAATGTGTTAAAATGGATTCTGAATGTAAACATAAAGACACATATCCATTCAGATCCAAATGTATGTAAGCCTGAATACCCGCAGAATAGAAGAACTACTTTTTAAAAAATAAAGTAACAGTGGTAGGGAGCCCAGATATCCATCTCTCTTATATCTAATTCTACTGTATGTTGTAACAAATCTTCCATTTTCTTACTAGAAAAATCAGCTAGGGAAGAAAAGGCTGAATAAGTTTATAATATATTTTGATAGGTCATGTTTGACTTGGCTTTCTCATCTTAAGATGCTTCCATGTTGAAAGCTCCTAGTATTATCAGTCAGAAGACAATGCACAACCATCAAGCTACCTACCTCTACTTTTTTGGAAGAAGACAAAAAGAATTGATGGAAAAAAACATGCATGGCTAATCAATTTAAGCAATATTATCTGGAACATTATCTACAATTCTATCAATGAGGCACAAAACCATAGACTTGCCCAGAGAGTAAGAGAGTAGCTTTATTTGGCCAATGAACAAACTTCCCTCCAAGGCACTTTCATATTACTAATTTAACATAGTTTTACCCAAATTTTCATCTTAAAATCCGTTTTTTAAATGTGTATCCACACAGAGTGAATTTAACTATATTTCCAACCTTGACATCCATGTATATTTAGTATTTATATGATATCTATTGCAGCTCACTTTTGTCATCGGGCTGCCTGATAGTACCTGGGAAGATGTTTAGAGAGCCATCATCTCAGGTTGCAGACAAACTACTAACTATCACCCAACAGTAATAGCTAAATCTATCACTACACCCCACTGTATCCCGGATACATACATACCTTCTGATGCCGCTTCAGAATGAAGATTGGGAGCACGCTTCTTTGAAAATCCCTCTACCACTTAACATCTCCTTTCCTTCAGGAAAGTGTACACACACACACACACACACACACACACACACAGTGTGAAGACTTGTAGTCTTGCCTCCTGGGTACCTTTCTGCCTACAGAAAAATTTCTCTACCCAAGAATGCTCTTTAAAAACTAGAATTATGAGGTAGCCTGTGGGAAGAGTTCGCAGACTAAGAACTGTTGTGGATTTGACTTTTCTTTTTAATTTAGTCCCCCATCACCCCCATCTCTTAATAAAAAATATGGAAATAAATAAGCACAGAGACTTCCTCAGCAACTCCCTGCCTTCCTCAAACATGTTTTATTTTCTTCTGCAAATAAGTCTTCTATTTTACCTGCTGGGCCTTTTTTGCTCTTCCCTTGTAGGGAAGAAAGCCTCAATCAATATTTTTTCTATTTTCAGACTTCTATTACTTTAAGGAAATCCACAGCTGCCTTGCTGACAGCCTGCACTGGGGAAAAATTTCATTCCCTCTTGCAGTGACATCAGAGGATAACCCCCAGCAGGCAAAGGAGGTCTTCCTAATGCCATTATTACTTGCCGTGCAACTTTCATGCACGAGGCATTCAAAGAAAGAGAAAAATAGAGGGTTTTTTTTTTCAATCATCAATGTTCTTTGTTTAGAGGATCAGGCTTATTCCCCTCCCCCCCCCCGTTTATTTTCATATTTCTATGTTGCTATCAGAAACTCTTGCTCGTGTTACTCCTAGAGTAAAGTGACCAGGTTTAAGCTTTGGTAAAGCAGGACACCATTGACGGGGAGGGGGCGCACATGCGCAGTAGGCACGTGCATGCACAGAAGGGTGGGGGAGCATGTGCGCGTGCATGTGCAGAAGGGTGGGGGGAAGCGCGCGCATGCGCAGAAGGGTAGGGAAATTTAAAAAAATTCCTTTTTCATTTTTAAAAAAATCAGGACTTTTTATAAACACTGCAGGACACGAGACAAATGGCTGAAAATTGGGACTGTCCCGCCAAAAGTCGGACGTCTGGTCACTTTATCCTAGGGCCGAGAAAAACAAAAGATTGTTTTTGATCTTGCTAGCAGGAATATCAAGACATATGCTATGGAATTCAGTGTCACAAGATGCGATGAATGTTGGGATTCACTATTGTTAGGGACACCTGTACAGGTGTCTGGACTTGTGCTAAGGCTGGCATAGGATGTATGGCCATGTTTGGGTGCTTCCACCTATGCCCAAGATGTATTGACACTTGCTAAATGGGTAACGGCTATTCTCCCTTTGGGAGGGGCGCGCGTTAGGCGCCTGGACTCAGAGGGAGGAGGGAAGGCTAGGAGGAGGAAAAAGGGCGCGCAGGGGCATGCACAGAGTGCCTGGAACCTTTACTCCAAATAAGAATGTTAATATCAGGAGATGGATGGGAAACCTATCAGGGAAATGGTCAACGTATAACTGTAACCGCGCTATACTCAAATGAGCCAATGACAAATGGTATTCTCCCAGCATAATCAATAAAAGGGGGCAAGCCACGCTACTCCGTGCGTTCTCATCACAAGCCTTCTCACCGAGAGAGTGGTCCACCGCTCCATAAAGAATACTTTGGTGTCTTGCGTATTCTTTACCCGAGTTCGCCCACGGTAATGCGGTCTGGAGCCCCGGCCAAGCCCGGAAAGAAACCCCGCACCGTACAAGCTTTATTTAGAAGGGCAGATTTATTTAGAAATTAATCCCATTCTTCTTAGTATTTTTAGAGTTTCTTCTTGGAAGTGTGTTTTTTAAGAGTTGGTTTTTATACTCATGTATTTGTGCAAGAAATTTTCACTGAAAGTAATGTGATTTTTGAAAAGTCATGTTTAGAATTGCATTGTCCATTCATTTTACTCTAAAAAGGCTATAACTCTAAGCACATTCAACCTATTCTGTTTCATATATTACATTGTATACACAGTAAACAAAAAACATGCTTAGAAAATAGAATTTGTAGGTCTAAAACTGTTCTTTCATTTTATAATATTCTTTTGAAAGAAATATAGAAATGACTTTCAGAGTTCAAGCTACACTTAACTCCTTTCTGCGTGTCTTTCCCTTCACCTCTTTCAATCTCACAAACAAGAAAATAGAATTTAATGTATTGGTCCTTTGAGTCCAAATTTAATCTCCCCTCCTTCTTCTCCATTTTCTTCAGACTCAAGGGATAGAAAATACTTTCAAGTGTCTCTTTGAGAAGCTCGCTGCTCATGTCTTCATCCTTTACTTTTGCAAAAGGGCAATCATTACACATAAAGTATAATTCCAGTTCTTGTATTCTTTCCTGATCCATTGCCTGTTCTGTTTTCTGACCAGACATTTTGACCTATGCATAATTCAAAAGTAAAAAGAAAAAAGTCCAGTGCATTACATAGTACTTATCACTTCTCAGTCCTAAGCTTGGACAAAGTTATTATTAAATACAGCCTTACAAATGCGCAAAAAAGTGAAACAAATTCACATAGCAACCACACTGGGTTTTCAAAGCTACAATATATGCATTTTCCAGTATTGGAAATCTAAAGCTATTTTCAGTGGCATTTTAAAACAAGCAATGAGTAGCAAATGATTTTCATACACTGAGTCAGGTAAGTTCTCATTTAATAAAAAATTACTGCTGCGTATTTATGATCAAAATTTAATTTAAATATTTGAAACAAAAAAGGATGATTTGATCCCACCACTAACACAAACTGAATATTAATATAGAATTTTTCCTTATAGTGAACTACATTACTAAATGTAATTCATAATTCATTTGTAATTCATGTGTACAATATTTCATTTGTAAATTATCTCCTGCACACTGGTAAACAATTTTGAATACTTTTTGAATTAGAGATTATTGCTATGCTTGGACAGATTACTATGCTAAGACAGGGCTATGTATATTGGAATCATTCAGTTATTTCCCATAAAGTTATTTTCAATGTTATACCACTAGAATGTAGATTGCAGTCTCTTCTGCTAAAATAGCAATAAAGTAATTTTTCAATTAATAAATGTATTATTAGTACAATTTGCCATCTCTTATAAGAGTATCCAAATTTAAATAATGTCCATCCAAATGAAACCCTTCCTAACTCAGTTGTTGAAATGCTATCTGACAAATACTTCTAATAGGTACACCAGAAGAAACAGCATGCTGTTTGTTCTTGATTAATGACCCAATTGGGATTGGAATTTTGCTCAAGTGAGTCAGAGAGGAAGGAAAGAAGAAGGAAGGAAGGAAGGAAGGAAGGAAGGAAGGAAGGAAGGAAGGAAGGAAGGAGAGAAAGGAAATAGGAGAAAGGATGAAATAAAGGAAGGAACAGGGAGGAAGGGAAGAAGTAAGTAAGGGGGAGCAAGGAAGATTTTTGACATTCACTTCCAGTGTCCCACAATGAAATTTAATGGAGAAGCCTACAGGAATTCAGAATTCACTTCTGCTCGCACTGATTTGTTGCATGTTCATGGTTATCCTGTTTCTTTATTTAGGTAAAGTAATTTGTCTGAAACGATGACCCAATGGGTCTCAGCTTGTCTAGTAATTAAATAAAATGTGAACAGCACTATTAATTCCTCTTAACTCTCTTTGTCAATTGAAGAGGAAAGCTAGAAAATATTGCAATAAATATGTATTTTGATTCAGAAGATTTTAAAAGTAAATGTACAATTGACACTATAAATTTTTCTTTGGGATTTAATGAACAAACAGTTTGAAAGATCTTATCTAACTTTGTTTCTATATATATGATAATAGTAGTGGCTATATGTACAAAGATGCACAAAGATGGAAGGACTTAGCAAAACCTACAATGGAAGAATGGATGGTAAAGCTGGTGGAATTGTCAGAGATGGTGAAATTGACAACTTTGATTAAAGAAAAGACTGACAAATTTCATTTCTACGTGGGAATCACTTTTGAATTTTTCAAAAGAAACTGAAAGAAATGAAATGTTTATTTTGGGCTTTGATGATTAAAATTATATGGGTTTATAGAAACAATGTAGACTGTTGTGAACTTTAGAAAAAAGAAGACTGGCAAGAGTTAAGGAGAACATGATCTTGTACTAGGGGACCTGAGTGCTTCTTGAAGCAGTTTCAGGAAAATGTTTTGTGAGGTTTCTTAAAAAAAAAGTACTGATTCAAAACTTAACATAACTCCTATACCGTATGTACATGGTTACTATGGTATTTGTTTAGTTTGGTATTCTACCCTTAATGTATTTTGTAAGGCCTCATATGCAAGATGCATTTAAACATATTTTAAATGTTTGTCAAATATGAATTCTAGCTTTTAAGTAGTGTCATAATAAACAGAAAATTCCATAGAAATGTGACTTTAAGAAGCACAAAAGATGCTTCTTATCACGTTTTTGAGAACACAATTCTAGCTTTCATTTTCAGATATTTCTAGCTATTGTATTCAGATATTCAGTATTCAATAATTATGACCTCAACAAATATTGTTTTTTTTACCTCAATATCTTTCCAAATTGCTGTTTGTTAGTCCATTACAACTTTCTCCAGTTGAGTTAGTATATCATTTTATGACTGTACAACTTTATTAAGTGCGAGAAAACTGAAGCCCTACAAATCAACTGGTCAGATGATCAGATTGTAAATCTCTTGAAACATTCATAGTTTTTTTAAAAAATAAAAGTGAATATGATTTAATTTGTTATACAATAATTTTGCTTTGCCCAGGTATTATTCAGCTGGCAAGTTCTCCAATGATGTTGGGTGCAAAATATTTATTTGGTGTTCCTCTCCTCCCTGGGTCCTGTGTTAATGTCTTTTTTATCATTTATAGAAAAAAGTCCAATCTTTGTAAAAAGAAAGGTATGGGAATTTACAGAACAATAGGTAAATCTAAAAAGGTCTAAAATTGAAAGATAAAGACACTGCATAGGCTATATATATAGTCTTCTCTTTTTCTCTTAATTAATGCAAATATATTATTGGATCCATAGTAGATATTCAAGAAGAGAGGGTAACCAACACTTCAATAGTGATGGGCTTTTAACGCAAGCCATGCTAAGCCCTTAAACAATGGATAATCAAAGAACAACTAGAGCATATTTTTGAAAAGTTAATCTTCTGATTTTAGATTTTTTGGGTGTCAAAATAAAGAAGATCTTTAGCATTAGCACTTTTTAATCTGTTACCCAACTGCCACACTAGAAAGAAAATTCTAAATAGCTCTGCCCTCATGGAAATGATATTATTGAACCAATAAATAATATTCTGTTATGCAGTGCATTCTACAATTCATGCAAATTTTATACCATGTTAATTTTCCAAATCACTGATATTAATTTTATCTTCGTTTTTGTCTGAATTTAAATGTTGCAAAATTGTGTTTAATTGCATGTAGAATTCATCAGAATCTTAGTACTTTATCTTAATTCTACTCTTAATTAATTTGTCTGTTACCTTTTTTGTTTTCTTGCTTAATCTATTTTAATGAATTTTCTGATCACTCTGCCTAATAAAGCATATGCTAATGAAACAGAAACAAAGGAAAAAAGAATAGAAATGTTTTTATTGCTTTTATAATAATTGTATATCAAAATAACATTTTTATATAATTTGAATATTATTATTTTTAAATGGACACATCTTTGCCTTTAAATTAGAACATATATATTCTTGTGAGAGTGTAGCCAGAATCTTTAGAAGAAGTTAATAATTTATATTAGTCCACAATCTCTGACCACAAATTAAGATTGTGACCCCTTATACAAATCAGAGCCATTGTCTACAATGAGACAGCAGAGGTCTTGCAATGAGTTTGGGAAATGCATTTCTGATAAAAAGTAAAGAACACACATTCCTGGCAACAAAAGATCAATTAATATTTTTTCCTTTGAACTCAATTTTTTTCCCAAGAAGAATTTTATCCTTGTTTCCCCAACTTTTCTTTTCTTTTACAAGAGAGATAAAAGCTACATACCTATGTGTCAAACCCTGAAGCCCGGGGTTTGCCATACTGGGAGAGGTATGGAGCACTGGTGATGGGGGGTGTAGAAAGCCGGAGGCTGCAGCTTTGAGACTGTGCTTTAGATGATCAGCAAGGTCTTCCTGAATTCTAGTATATTTTTGTGTTTTTGTACGTGCTTCAGTTCATCAACTTTTCTTCCTATTTTATATTTCAGAACTATATCCTTTCGCTTGGTTCTTGACATTAATGTTGTCAGAGTTAGACTTCGGCCAAAGTCCACTGGATAACCTGATACGGCATAGCAATAAGCAAGGCAACGGCAAATATAACCAATAAGACAAATATCAATATCTAGGCTGACTTGAGTAAGAGAAGACTTATATCCCATAAACACTGGTGGGAGGGAGTACCTCACCAATGCCATTAGGAAAGTGTTAATAACCAAGGCATGAAGGTGGCAAAAACTGAACTGAATATCTCATCAAGTACTATGGCCCACAATACAGAGAAGAAGGAAGAAACACATGCATAGAAAGAGAGAACTTGGAGATTGGCAGGAAATTATGGCAACAAAGCTTATAGGGAATACAACTCAATATCTCAGATGCTTTTATATCAATGTGGAATACAGGTGAAACTAAAAAAAATAGAATATCATGCAAAAGTTCATTTATTTCCATAATGCAACTTAATAGGTGAAACTAATATATGAGATAGACTCATTACATGCAAAGCGAGATAGCTCAAGCCTAGATTTGGCATAATTTTTGATGATTATGGCTTACAGCTCATGAAAACCCCACATTCACAATCTCAGAAAATTAGAATATGTCATGAAATCAATAAAACAAGGATTGTACATAGAACAATATCGGACCTCTGAAACGTATACGCATGCATATGTACTCAGTACTTTGCTTGGGCCCCTTTTGCATCAATTACTGCCTCAATGCGGCATGACATGGACACTATCAGCCTGTACCACTGCTGAGGTGTTATGGAAGACCAGGATGCTTCAATAGCGGTCTTCAGCTCTTCTACATTGTTCAGTCTCATGCCTCTCATCTTTATCTTGGCAATGCCCCATAGAGTCTCTATGGGGTTCAGGCCAGGTGAGTTTGCTTACCAATCAAGCAAAGTAATCCCACGGTCTTTGAATCAGGTTTTGGTACTTTTGACAGCGTGGGCAGGTGCCAAGTCCTGCTGGAAAATGAAGTCAGCATCGCCATAAAGCTCGTCTGCAGAAGGAAGCATGAAGTGCTCCAAAATCTCCTGGTAGATTGCTGCATTGACCTGGACTTAATGAAGCACAGTGGACCAACACCAGCAGATGACATGGCTCCACAAATCGACACAGACTGTGGAAATTTCACACTGGACTTCAAGCATCTTGCAGTGTGTGCCTCTCCAGTCTTCCTCCAGACTCTGGGTGCTTGGTTTCCAAATGAGATGCTTTAGTCCAGTCCTTGTGAAAGACCCCAACACTTTTGAATGACCTTTTCCTGACAATCCTCTCTAGGCTGTGGTCATCCCTGCTGCTTGTGCACTTTTTTCTTCCATACTTTTCCTTTCCACATAACTTTCTATTAATGTGCTTTGATACAACACTTTGGGAACATCCAACTTCTTTTGCAATTATGTTTTGAGGCTTTCCCTCCTTATGGAGGGTGTCAATGATGGCTTCCTGCACAGGTCAGGTCAGCAGTCTTTCCTATGATTGTGATTCCTACTGAACCAGACTGAAAGACTATTTAAAGCAGGGATGTCCAAACTTGTCAACTTTAA
>JAOYMU010000263.1:9140661-9151797 GCA_025802295.1 Psammodynastes pulverulentus | reverse complement strand
AATTCCCAGCCAGCTATGCTGGAAATATAGAATTCTGGGAATTGAAGTCCACAAGTCTTAAAGTTGACAAGTTTGGACATCCCTGATCTAAACGGACTGGTTGAGTCTCCAATTGGAGAATACAGGAGTCACATATATTTTAACCCTGTTTAGAAGGGGAAAAAAAACTTTGTTGTCTGTATTTTGTTCCATTGTACATTTTTGGCCCTTGAGGTGATTAGCCTCTTAATACTTCCTCAACGCAGTTTTCATAGCTAACAAGCAAGGAATCGAAACAGAAAAGGCGCACAACTGAACCACAAATGAAGCAAGCCTCCTATACTATCTGTTTTCATTAGGAGCGCTGATTTCTGATCACCATAATTTAATCCTTAGGTGGGAGTTCATCTGTGCAGGGACCAAATGTTTTCTCAGTTATGCCATTTATCCATTCTAAACTCTAGATTTAATGGTCAAGGAGGTGCTGTTAAGTGATACTGTATATCACCATATTTCAAAATATTTTTTTTTAAATGCCTTCTTCGCTTTTTTGCTGAAAGGAATCGTGCTTTTCTGCTTCTTAAGTCCTGCTCTGATGTCACTGTGATATTTATTACAGCTACCTGCTTTCATCTATAACTTATAAAACTTGGGGAAATGAAAAGGAGCAGAACCGATTTCTTAGTAATTTCCATTAAATAAGTCGTTTCTTATTTAGGTCGCCTTGATTGAGCGTTGGGTTCGTTCTTTTCCTGCGAACCTCTTTCATTAAGCAAAACTATTGTTACTATGGTAGTTATCTTCCTCCTAAGTACGGTAGCAACAATACACAAAATGTAATAAAACACTGTAAAGCCATGTATTTCTTTATCTGACACAAAAATACACATCCTTATAAGCTGGGATCGAATAACACTAGAGAGGCGCTTTTGTCAGTAAACACTTGTGTCAGTAAAACATATATATTTCATAGGGGCAAATTTCTATATTGTTAAAGATCGCTTCAGGGGTTGAGAATATCAAATCTAGAGCCTTGATCTCTAGAACAAACTAGAGATCACAAACTAGACCAAGATGATACGATTCCTCTGGGCAGCATGCAAAACAACACGCTCTCTTGCTAATATTCCTGCCCCAAGCAAACAGATAATGATGTCAAGTTAAAATATAGATGATAAGAGGACATAATTATATGAAATATAGTCTAATTTCCAGCCCGTGCCTATTTTTAAAAATGCATGTTTCTGTGAGGGCATATTTTTACTGTGTATTGATTACATGCTGGGGCTCCTGGTAAATTTGATTTCAATGCTGTTCTCAGGTAGCCATGCTTATTCTAAAGAATAAGGGAGGAGGGGGTCAAGTTCTTTTGTTGTTGTTGTTGTTGTTGTTGTTGTTTTAATCACTTTATTTATATTAGAGGAAGGAAAGCCGTGATCGATCCCCATTGATTTTTTAATTTTATTCTGAGAAATCTTGATTTATCTCTAGATGTTTTGTATGCTGTTTTGCGACACAGGTTAAATATGGGTTCTTCACCCTGACTCAGAAGAATGGGCTTTATCATGTTCTCAATGTTTTACTGATTAATTATGATTTAAAAAAAAAAACACCAGATGATTTCTCCAGGGAGAAGTGTTTGGAAGAAGAGGAAAGGAGCTCTTGCATCTTGCTGGTCATGTCTCTAACATGTGAGGGTTTTAGACTTTCTAAACATAATGACTGCTGGATATCAGAGCTGACAGGTCCCCTTCATAATCCTGGATGCAGTGGCTGACAATGGCAGACAGGCTAAGTTTTGCCAAATGGCAAACAGTTAGAAAGAACAATTGACATCCTCCACTTCCGGAATCTTCTTTATGCAGAGCGACCCAGCAGATAACCTAGTATGCATATATAATACGCAATGCTGTAGAAAAGATGCACAATCCCTGTATAGTATTCTAAGGAATTGCCTTTTTGGAAATCAGTGGAAAATATAGTCTATGCAAAGGAAGCACATCACAAGACAGTATATAACATTGCTGAAGTGCAAAAGGATGGGGAGACAGGATTTGACATCTAGGGTTACGGAACAGCCCAAACTGAAGATGGTTAAAATTATTGATAGATGTTGGATTTGCAATTCTTAAAACAGTATCAGTCAGGGGGGAAAAAAGAAGAATATCCATCTGGGGTGTGTCAGAAGGTTGTCATCAGAAGAGGGCCACGTAAGAGATAAATTGATGCTGTTTTTATTAATTATAGTCACTTTAAATATTTTGAATCGAGGTTGATTAATGAGCTGGTTCACACATGGGGGAAACAGGGCATGATTACTCAGTGTGCAGTGACCGACAGCTGAATGTGGAAACTGGCAACTCTGAAAAGTGTAGCAGGAAGGAATCAGATTTATCTCTGCAGGATGTGCAGAAATAATCTTTGGAAGATGGAGGTTCCAAGTAAAATATCTGCACAATTTAGACAATATAGCCAAATCTGTTTCCAGCTCTCATAAGTAATTATACTTTCTCTTATGATCACTGACCTGTATCTCACTGACTATGAAAAACTAACTGGTCTCTAATCCACCAGTATGTATTAAACAGTGTCTTCCAATTAATGTTAATCAACAGCCAGCCAGGTTCTGCGGTATTTCTGGTGCACAGGCTCCAATATTCAAAATGGCATGCCTATTTTGCTTTTTTTTTTTTTTGTTATTTTTGGTGTTTGTTTTTTGCAAGAAAATTATAATCAGAAAACAAGGGTGCCTTAAAAATTATGAAAGGGTTCTGTATCACTTTATTTATTTATGGTTTCCATGCCATTTTAGTTTTCTGACCTTAAATCGGTTTACAGCAGGGGTGTCAAACTTGAGGCCTGAGGGTCGGATGCGTCACGCATTGGCGATGCCCACGCCCGGTTTAGTGAAGGGGAAAAAGATGCGATACATCACGTGATGATGTGAGTTTGACACCCCTGGTTTACATCGTATGATATATAATGTGGGCTAGAGCAGGTGAAAACTTATCAATAATAACAATAATAAGTAACCAGCAATATAAATTTGACATAATTGCAATAACAGTGTGATATAATTGTCTTGAGTGGTCTTGAAAGGAAGTCACATATTTTATAATTACATGGTACCTCTTTTCTGGCAGAACTTAGCTGAGGTGGGCAACCAAGGAGAATCACACCTCTGTTGTGGCACCAGGAACTGATTTTGTTACTAGATGTTGTGGGTGGCCATCTCAGGCTGTAGATGCTAAGAAGTCGGGAACAGCAACTAGATCCTGGAGGACAGGACAATATGTTCACAACAGTCTGTCCTCAAAATTATCTATGCAGTTGTCCTCGGATGCAAAGTATTCCAAAAACACTTTTTAAAATAAGGTGCACCTGCCACATCAGTCAGCTTTCTTGGTGTGAGAAGATTTGTTTGTTTGTTTGTTTGTTTGTTTGTTTGTTTGTTTGACTTGTTTGCCATCCATCTCACCTAGGGGTGATTCCGGGCAGTTTACAGATATTAAAAGCTGATAAAACATTGAACAATGAATATTCATAATAATAATTAGGAGGGGCCACCTGGACGGTGCTTTTTTGTCCTTCACCATAGAAAAGAAAATGACTTGAGCCGATCCTGCATCACACAGGCAAATTTCCCCCTATTTATACCCATATTTATTTTCTTTTGCAAAACTTGAGGTTTCCAAAACTATATTCTTCTTTCCTGGTGTCAAGATCTGGTCAGAACACCTTATCATCTTGTGAGCAACTGCCACAAAATTGTGAATGGTACCTTGCTATTAATCCCAGACGTGAATATGCAATTCCAATTTTTAAAAAACAAAACAAAAACCCTATCAGTTTCTATTAAGAAAGCAGAATGTATGTATCATTTAGAGATAAAAAGAGTGTAGTAGAATGTAGAATGCCAAAAGCATTGATGCAGAAAAGAAAATATGAGAATGATTGGATAAACGCCATCTTGCTTTGGCATGTCCAACACTTGGTTATCCAAGTGTTATCTGTCCATGGTGAGGCAAAGTGGAGTCAAACAGCAGCATCCATGTTGCAGTGCAAGCCCCATCCTCTTTTATATGGGCGTTACAATATCACTGCCTATGCTTGAAAAATCTTCAATTAAATTACACCAAAGGGAAAAGCCAAGGGCGTTGTGCGAACTGTTACCCCGTGGGGTTGCTTTGTCTCTCTGACAAAATCAGTGAAATTTTTGTGGATGCTGCTTCATTCAATCTCCTTTTTGTTTGAAGCCTTAGGAAAATGGAGGCAGCTTGTAGTGATCGTGGGATGCAAAGGAAAAGGGAATCTTCTTGAGTCCCATCTGTTTATACTCAAAATTGGTATGTACTAAGATAGCTGGGTAGGATCCTAAAAATGATCCACCCGCAGTTAACACCGGGCGGGTATTTTGAAGCAAATGGATTATTTGATCAAGCTGGACTCTATTGATATTTGAAAGTAGTCCTCAACTTACAACCACAATTGAGCTCAACGTTTGTATTGCTAAGCGAAACATTTGTTAAGTGAGTTTTGCTCCGTTTTATGACCTTTCTTGCCACAATCATTAAGTGAATCGCTGCAGTTGTTAAGTGGATCTGGCTTCTCCATTGACTTGGCTTGTAAGAAGGTCGCGAAAAGGGTTCACATTGCCCCGGGACGCTGCGCCCGTCATAAATATGAGGGAGTTGCCAAGTGTCTGAATTCTGATCATGTGACTATGGGGATGCTGCAACGGTCATGTGAAAAATGGTCACAAATCATTTTTTTCTATGTCGTAACTTTGAACAGTCATTAAATGACCTGTTGTAAATCAAGGACTATCTGTAATTTGTAGTATTTATTGTAAGTGTACCTCTAGGCAAATAAATACGGAAGTCTATGCCTTCCACCACCCTCTGTTTTGGGGAGAAGCAAATAGGGATGATGTTAGCTAACAGGAAGGGAAGCCACCGCTAACACCTCGGTCATCCTTCTGGATTTGGGCCAATTCATTTGTATTGCAGCTCTACAATCAGTCCTTGTCCCGTTCGATCCAAGAAACAGGCATCACTTCAAAGACTCTTGGAGGTTTTGCAAGGAAAGCACCTGTAAACTGAGGTTTTCTTGTGGTTTTTTATGCTTTTTATGTGCTTGTGCATAAGTCTTACATACCCTAGCCTCCACATGTATCCCATTGAATTCAGGCTAGGGTAACTCACTATGCTAAACCATAAAGTAACTTGGTTTTGATTTAACATGTTTTCCGAAGCCAAACTTGTGTTTTATCCAGCAAAACTAGTGTCTTGGTGCAATGTGTGGATCAGACAATGATGGGATTATTTAATACACCATGGTTAAAAACCAAAGTTTAGCACAAAACATGAAGCATGCCGGAGTAAAGCATCATAGACAGACTATCAAGGTAGGTGGAGTCTAAAGTAACCCAAGTTCTCTAACAAAAATAAGAAAATTTCTCTAAAATATTTCTATGACATATCAACTACTTGAGTGTCGAATAAGATGAGGAAAGGAGAGTTGAAGCTACTGCTTTGACAACACAAAAAGTATTCCACAAAGTTAAAACTTATATAAGCTAACCCAGCACTTGAGAAAGTAGATGCAGTTAAACAGATGATGTTATATCAGGCTAGAAATTTAGCAAATTGCTGTCACGACTCCCTCTTAGTTATATATTCATCTCTCTAGAGGCAAAAAACAAAAACGCAATTATTTTGATCTGTTAGACTGTAGAACTGGAGTTTTATTTCTTTCAAAAACTAGAATATAAGCAATCGTTGCTGTGGAGAAGTAGCATTTGCACTAGAGGTGTGTGTGAAAGAGCCAAATTCCAATTCGGATTCAAGATAAGGTATATTTGAATACGAGACTCAAAAGCAACCACGTTAGATTCAAATCAATCCAAGATCTGAACGAAAGGCTCAGTCAATAGGCTATGATAGAGAAGCATAAAAATGCCTGCAGCAGTGGTGGGATTCAAATTTTTTTACTACCGGTTCTGTAGGCCTGGCTTGGTGGGTGTGGCGTGGCTTGGTGGGTGTGGCTTGGTGAGAGTGGCAGGGAAAGGATACTGTAAAATCCCTATTCCCTCCCCACTCCTGGGGAAGGTTACCGCCGGTTCTCTGAATTAATCAAAATTTTTGCTACCGGTTCTCCAGAACTGGTCAGAACCTGCTGAATACCACCTCTGGCCTGCAGATAGTCCTCCCTCCCTCCCTCCCTTCCTTCTTTCCTCACGCTGGGATCAAGACAGGAGAAATGATAGATCCTTTAGGGCAGTGCTTTTCAAAATGTGGTCCAAGCACTTCTACGGGGACCGCACAAGGCCCACTCAGAGATCCACAAAACCAAAATTATTTGCCAGATTATGTTGAAAAATAATACTATATTAAAACCCCATCAAACAATCGTGAGAAGTGGTAGCAGCATCAGATGTGTCCATTTTATTTTTCTTAACGCAACAAATATCAGTAAGTATATTCCATAACAAGCAAAAGCTCTTTTGGGGGTTTCCCCATACTTTCTAAAAGTGGGAAGGAATTCTGAGAGGGGAAAAAGTGCTTTAGAGAACATTTAACCAGATTCAAGGATTATTCCACACCATCATTTTTTAAACTGTTTCCCTTCACTCCCTTTTGAAGCAATGTTAGCAGAAATGAGGAGCAGGGAGAGCCAAAACCTGCTACCAGCACAACCTCCAAATTGTACAACCAAGCATGTATAAAGAATTAATGCAGAAAAGGTCTTACCCCAACTTATTTTTTCTCCCCGAGCAGTATTTAGAAATAAGCCTATACTAAAGATAAAGGTTGACAGTCTTGTTGAGAAAAGGTTATTGAGAAGGTTAGCCTCTTCTGGGAATAACTTATTTTGTGTTGCTTAAGCAACAATTTTTTTAAAAAAGGAATTTGAAAAGGATATTCATCGGATTACTACCATGAGTATAAAGCACTGTGATGTAAAACACAGGTGTCAAACTCGCTACGTCATGTTGCTGCCACATGATGTATCACAACGGTTTTTGCCTTCGCGGAACTGGGGTGGGTGTGGCCTGCATGTGACGCATGCGGCCTGCAGGTCTCCAGTTTGATACCCTTGATGTAAAGAAATAATCTCTATAGTTTATGGAATAGGTTATACTATCACAGTTCAACTCAAGCAGTGAATATGCCTAAATCCTGTTTTTTCTCTTCCTCCAATGAGCCTTCTGTAAAGAAAATACGAGAGGAAGACTGAGACACCAAAGGCGAGGCAGCACAGCTCCACAAAGCACTGGATAGATCTGATTCGTTAAGATGACAAAATGTATAGGTTGGCTACTCACAATAGTACTAGAGAGTCCATCATGAGCCGGGGTGGCACAGTGGTTAAAATGCAGTACTGCAGGCTAATTCTGCTGACTGTCAGCTGACTGCAATTTGGCAGTTCGAATCTCACCAGGCTCAAGATTGATTCAGCTTTCTATCTTTCCGAGGTGGGTAAAATGAGGACCCAGATTGTTGGGGGAAATATGCTGACTCTGTAAACCGCTTAGAGAGGGCTGTAAAGCACTTGAAAGGGATATATAAGTCTAAGTGCTATTGCTATTACACTATTTTGTAAGACCAAAATGTCGTAAGATTTGCAAATCACTTTCACATTTCTGCAAATAATTTCCAAGGCACCTGTTTTAAATCAGTTCAATCGAATGTCCTATAAACTGCCTTGGCTACGAAAACGGTTTCATACGTTAAAAGATGCCACGTTGATCCCCATGAACAAATTCTTGCAAAATTACTTTTGTCCTATCAACTAGAATCATTGTAAATAACTTGCAGTCATTATCAAGTAATGACAATCAACCTAAAATTACTTGTCAAAGTCAAATCTTCTCCCTTTTTTAGGGTATTGACCTCTTTCCAACTCTGATAGTTTTTCTCCCTGTAAAATAGAATTCACTGGGTTTTGTAAAATTTCATCCTCAAGACATTTATGATAAGAATCTGATAGTCTATCGGGTTCAGCCACTTTTCCTGGTTTAATATATATTTTGTATAATTTCAGAATCTTCCCTTATTGTTATGGGTCCATTCATAATCTGTTTCAGTTCCTCTGTAATCCAAAGTAAGTTTTTATTTTTATTTTTTTTAGATATTCACCTATTTCCTCTAGAGACATGTTACTTCCTTTATAATAAGTTGGCATAATATTGATGCAATGCTTTTGGTATGCCTGCGTTATCCATTAATGCAGCATCTCCCTCTTGTAATTTCAATATCATTTTCTTTTCCTTGCCTTTTCATAATTTATATGCCAAGCATATAAATGTGGAAATGTGATCTAGATGCAAGACCGGCTGCCCGGTAAGCTTTCTTTCCAAAATTGGCATTGGTGTTCAAGTTAGATCTGAAAATAACATCAGTGACCCTTTGTTCTAACCTATTTCCATTTACAAATGTTTTTCTCCATTACACATTATTATTTAGAGAAAGTAGCATGTGGGGTCACCTACTGTTAGTTAGAAATAGCTGTATAGGCGACTGCTGTACATATGGAAAGATGTGGATTCTTTTCTGGCCCTGTTTGTCCTAACTACACATAGTAGTAGGAGCATATCTAACTGGTAACTCTCCCAAGGAGTCTTTTTCATTTAAAACCAGACTCCGCCATTTTCTGTCTGCATGATTCTGCATGAGAGAATTTAGAACTAAACAACACGTACAGCTTATTGAATCTCTTGCAGAACTTGAAAAAAAAATCCAAATGCAGATAGGAGATTGAGAAGGCAAATGTTCCTTTCTAAAAAATAATAGACGGGGGGGGAAATATCTAATTTTACATATTCAAAATTGGCCTTTTGTCCATTGTCTTGGAGCGAGAGACAAATGTTCATCCGCCTCTGTGCTCTTGGTTTTAAATATTTTATCTTATTTTATTATTTTATGAGCCACGTTGGTGCAATGGTTAGAGTGCAGTAATGCAGGCTACTTCTGCTGACTGCCGGTTGCTTGCAATTTGGCAGTTCAAATTTCACCAGGCTCAAGGTGGATTCAACCTTTCATCTTCCTAGGTGGGTAAAATGACCCAAATTGTTGGGGACAATATGCTGACTCTATAAACTGCTTAGATAGGGCTGTAAAGCACTGTAAAGCGATATATAAGTCTTTATTGCTACTTTAATTTTTTACTTTGGTTTTTTTCACTTTTGAACTGTCTATTTCCTTCAAAGCGTGGGCTTTAATTGTAATTAAACTTAACTTTAATGTTTTACTGGTTTTATATTTATGCTTTCATAACTAGTGTAAGCTTCCCAATTAAAACAGCGAGACAACAGCATATAAATTTAATGAACAAATAAATAAATGATAGGGATGAAGGCATAGCCACCATCCCTCGCCGGCAGGAGTAATGCATGGCTGTTCTGATCGTATGTTTTTTCTCTGTGTATAAGCTACGAGTGTATGTTCTCTCAGCAGTGAAAGGTACACCACCCCCTACCACCACTATCACTACCAGGCCCTAGCCCCTGTAGTAGCTCAAGTGACATCAGCCCCTGGGTCAGAGAGGACTACATTCATCTCCCGTCCTCCCTGCAGATTGCAATAAAAAATTGCTGCCTTTCCTGTTAGTAGTATCACCAACCAAGTCTGTCATTTCCCTTGCCTAATGATAGAGCTGGTCCCATAATATGTCCATCAGTCACTTACCTTGAGATCCTGGGTGACTCTGCAGAAGGATATTAAAGGAGGAAAAACAATGCCAACATATCAAGTATATTTGAAAAGAAAAGCTCTCTCAGGGTCAGAATAACATTTTTTTTAGCCTGTTCTGTAATTTACCTTGCAATATTATTATTTGAAGAAGAAAGGTAAGATCAGAGAGCTAGTACCGTGAATGACATTTCTATATGGACTTTAGGCTGCTGGCAACATTTGGTATTTAAAAAGGGCTCGCCGTCTAAGCTTACCTGGGGCTTAAGGGAGCAAATATGGGACTAAAGGAAAAGGGAAACCAAAATGGAACCCTCTAAAAAAGACGCTGACCATTTTATCTGGTAAAATTCCAATCAATAGCCGCAGCTTTCAGAAAAGGACTGGTACCCCACTCCTTGCTGTTAACCGTTTGAGGATTTTCATGTGATTTTATCTTTGTATTTGCTGTATAGATAGTCCTCAACTTAAGACCACAATTGAGCCCAAAGTTATTTGTCCAACGAGGCATTTGTTAAAGGAGTTTGGGCCAATTTTAAGACCTTTCTTGCCACCGTTGTTAAATGAATCCCTGCAATTGATGAGGTAGTAACCCAGTTGTTAAGGGCTTCCTCATTGATTTTGCTGGTCAGAAGGTCGCAAAAAGGGATCACGTGACCTTTGGACCACAGCAGCAGTCATAAATATGAACCGTTTGCCAAGCAACTGAATTTTGATCACATGGTCATGGGGATCCTGCATAGGTCGTAACTGTGAAAAACGGTCATAAGTCACATTTTTCAGTGTCGTTGTACTCTGGAAGTTGAAGTCCACGCATCTTAAAAGTTGCCAAGTTTGAAAAATATTGCCTAAGCCAGGGGTGGGCTTCAAAAATTTTAGCAAGGGATTCTCTGCCTGGTTGCTGGGTGGGTGTGGCCATGGTGTGAGTGGCCTAGTCGGCCTCCTGTACCATGGCGGGGGGCGGCATTTTTGCGTCCCCAGGCTCCAAAGGTTTTCCTAGAGCCTCCAGGAGGGCAAAAACAAACTCCCCAGGCTCCGGAGGCCCTCTTCGGCCTTCCTGAACTTCCGATAGGCCCGTTTTTCACTCTCTCTGAGCCTCAGTACACATTCTGCACTTACCTGCAACCAAAATGGGCCACATAGGGACTCCTAGGATTAGTTGACCAGACGTCCCGATTTTCGCAGGACAGTCCCGCTTTTCAGGAATTTGTCCCGGGACATGGTGAAAAAGTCCCGATTTCCGATAATAATAATAATAAAATATTTTTTTTTATTATTAGCGAAAATCGGGACTTTTTGACTTTTGGGGGAGTTAACGGAATAAAAAAATATTATTTTATTCTGTTAACTCCGGAATGCATGCGCAGAAGGGTGGGGGCGAGCATGGCGGAAGTGCGCGCATGCACAGAAGGGTGAGGTAGTTTAGGGGAATAAAAAAATATTTTCCCTAAATTTCTCCACCCTT
>JAOYMU010000263.1:9113170-9123483 GCA_025802295.1 Psammodynastes pulverulentus | reverse complement strand
GGGCGGCGGGCCCGAGGGAGAGGGCGGCAAACTGGAGACCGCCCCAGGTGGCAAAAGTTCTCGGAACGCCACTGGCCACACCCTAAACCATAAAAGTATTTTTTTAAAAAAAATAAAAATCCCTAGCTGAGCTGAAGTGTTTGAATGCTATCATTAGCCCTTCATCTGATGCACTTATACATGTTGTGCGCAAAATGGCATCTTCTGGGTGGCTCTGCATTCACTTTGATTCTTTTTATTTAATGCCGCCACTCTTTTGGATCGATGTATTTCTGTGATCGCATTCGTCTTCTTCCACCAATACATCAGATTTTGGAGGAAACGGGAGATACGCAGGTAGAAAGTCTTTCCAGGTGAGGCTGAAATTGTCCAAATGCTATAGAAAACAGTTGTCCCTCAAAGTCACACCTGGCAGGTATCTCTTCCAAAGGACTTCCATACATTTGCAGCAGGGCTTTCAAACTCGCGGCCTGCAGGCCAGATGCTTCACGCGCTGGCCACGCCCACACCTGGTTTAGCGAAGGGGGAAAAAGTTACAATATGTCATGTGATGGCGCTGTGATGATGCAAGTTTAACACCTCTGATTTGCAGGGTGGTGGATGGGTGTATTGCGTGGAAGCTGCTACAGAAACAGGAACATGTGAAGGCTCCCTATCTATGAAATTGGATGTTGAATGTGTGAACATCAAACGAAAGAGCTATCAGATATATATAGATGCCTAAGTCAGGAAGACTCACAGATGTGTATAGACAATGATTATAGAAGATTACAATGAACATTATGTGTGTAAGCTGTGTAATTCACATGTTCTTGCCAATTTTTCCTGTCTCCTATACTTATAATATCGTTTTTTATAGATTTTCATATTTGATTATAATCTTAGTCATCCGTGATGATGTTGGCTTGCAAGTCAAAGGACAATTGAGCTAAGGCTTAATACTTGCTTCTCTGCAGATGTTTAAAGGATTACTACGCTTGGATTTAGTACTAAAATGTTTAGGATCTCTGTAAGGTACCTATTTTGGATACCTATTGAACCATAATAGGAACGCTTTGCATCAAGAAATTACCAAGAAACATAACATTTCATTAAACTGTACTGATGATTTGACAACTTGCAGCATTCCCCCAATATTATACGGGGGAGGAAAGCATCACAAAAAAACATTCCACCAAATTTCCTTCTAGATAACCCAATTGCATAGGAGACGCATTCTGTCTTCAACATTCACAAATGGTTGAGTTTAATCTTCTCCTACAGCCAGTTAAAAGCTTCTGCCTGATGCATAAAAATTAAGTCAACGGTAATATATGTAAGCATCCTGAAACCTTAGCAAACTCATGCCAGAAAGTTTGTGTGTTTGTGTGTGTCCTCAAAGGAACACAATTGGTTTTTTGGTGCCACCACCCCCCATTGTTATGAATGGTAAACGCTGCAGTCAGTAAGATTTCAAAATATCTGCTTGCCAGGTTAGTGGCCCCCACATTGTTGGCAACTATCAATCCACTCTGCCCATTGAGAGGGCAAAAAAGTAAAAAAGCCCAGGATTGATATACGATACTCAATGTTGTGGCCTATTGGCCACCAGCCCCTCCAGCAGCCGAATCAGATGAGGAGGCAGCATGGGAGTCAGGGCCAGCATCGAGGCAACCTGAGAGCTCTGAGGGGGAAGAGGGAATGGAGCTGTCAGAGATAGAGACAGAGGCGGAGCCTGGGCCACCCATCAGCCCTCAGATGGAAAGTCAACAGACCCCAGGTCTGGAGGTGGCTGATGAGGAAGAAGAGGAACAGCTGGGTCCAGTGCCTGATGTGCGTTTGTGCAGAAGGCAGAGGAGAGGAGAGCAGTGGAAATCTATGGGCCGATCCTTGGGATGGAAGAGCCACTGCTGCTAGAGAAGTCCCACCCTAGCTCTGAGGATAAAAGGCAGGGGGCGAGATGAATAGATGTGGCAGAAAACTATTCATCTCCCTTTCAGACAGACTTGTTAGCCTTCTGAGAGGGGGGGGAGGGGGTGATCCTAATAAAATCCTAATAAAGGAATCATTGATTTAACTACAGAGGGTTTGTTGTGTTTGGGAGCTGGGTCATGTGCTCTATAGCTGCAAATTGAAAGAAAAGCATAAGCTATATTCCTGTAACCAATCCAATGAAACGGTGCTTCTGGAACACTGCTCAAATAATTTTACACACCTCTCTTACCTGTTTTCTGATGATGATGATCCATTTGTGTATAGGTAGTCCTTGACTTATGACCTTAGATGGGAACAGAACTTCCATTGCTAAGCAAGACTGTTGTTAAATGAGTTGTGCCCACTTTTATGGGGTTTTTCGTCACAGTTGTTAAGCAAATCTCTGCAGTTAAGTGAATCATGAGATCGTTAAGTGAATCTGGCTTTTCTCGTTGACTTTGGTGGTCAGAAACCAGAAGGTCACAAAGGGTGACCACATGACCCCAAGAGGCTTTCTGTCACCATCATAAATACATGTCAGTTGCAACACACCCGGATTTCAATCTTGTGACCAAATGTGATGGATGCAATTGTGAGGAATGGTAACTTTTTTAACACTATTGTAACTTTGAACAGTTGCTAAACGAATAGTTTATAAGTCGAGGACTACCTATATAGACATGCAAACACAAATACACAGGGCCATTTCTTCATTTATCAAATTATCAAGGTAACGTTTAATGTATTGCAGAACTGCAGTTCCATTTTGTTTGGGGCAATCTCCCATTAAACCCATCGAATTCTTTCCAAATAAACCTGCTTAGGACAGCGTCATTCATGCCACAGGGCAGTTGGGGCAAAAAGGGAGATGGAGTATAAAACTTGGATAGTTGATTAATTCACTGTGCTTCTTAAGGGTCATATCCTATTTTTTTTTCATTAAAAAATGCCAATTGAAGGTGAAAAAAATGTATATGCAGTCATAAATAGGTTCAGATGGACAGATGCCTTATGAATGCAAATGAGAGTGGAGCTGAACACCCTAGAAGTAGCATGAGAGACAAAGAAGAAACATAATACTTATTGGCATTTTGTTTTGTTGTTGTTGTCTTTTAAATTACCCATCAGGGAAACTACAGAAGAACAAACCAGAACAAAACAAAAATACTTAATACTTATGTGGATGAAGCTCCCGAGAATGTTATTCAAAGGGAAATTTTGGGTTCTGCAGCAAACGGAGCCATTAAAGATGAAAAGCTACGCTAACCTTATTTACCTCAGGTTGAATATAAAACAACAGGAAATTTCAGTCTTATCTCCACTGTGATCTTATTACTATCCTGCAAAATTATTACCATTATTTATTATCACATATGTCGCGCTACCAGGGTGGCATGAATCACACCCCAAGTAGCTTACAGTTTTTAATTCAACACACAAGGAAAATGAGGAGAAGAAGAAGAAGAAGAAAAAAGAAATCAAATGGAGCTGAGATAAAAAAAGAGAAAAGAGAGGCATGAGTTACTTGAATTGCAGGCATTTAGGCCCAGCATTACAGGATGAGGTGCAACAGAACAGGAGCAACAGAGAATGGGAACAAAGGCTTTGTAGAATTGTTTTTTAAAAAAAAAATAATGCTCCTTAAAATGGAATGTGGAGGAAAACACGCAGGTGGCATAAGGCAGGTGTTCCGGAAGGCTGCGATTATGACTTATCAAAAATATGCCATGGCTTCTCCGGAGCCAACCTTGCCAATGGGGATATCAGTCACCATGGCTAGCTGGAACCTCCACGTGGAGACAATTATTGACCTATTTATCTTGGATTTATTTTGCCTAAATCAGTCGGCAGTTGCTGGTTAGACTCTGGATGGGAAGAGTGGGCGACATAAAATAGTCAAGATGGTTCCTCCCGTTTAAAAGAAAAAGAAACTGCATTGGTGTGTTTGATTTATCTCCCGTCTCTTCCCAAGACAATGTATACAGTAGACCCCTTTCTCCATTTTTTTAGCCCTTAGCTATACCAAACTGCAACTCATTTCTTTTTATTGTTAGCTCCTGTGAATAAAAATCAGCTAGTTAGTCATTATAAAAAAAAGAGGGGGAGGGAAGAGATTAAAAATTAAATATGGGGCAGCAAGAAGGCAGGTTTCTTCTGTGTCCTACTCCAGCACATGTGCTTTGTGTTTAATTCTAAAACACTACCCCGTGATGTCTTACTGATCAACCATCAGCTTAGTAGCCAGACCATTAGCTAAGCATCAATCTGACAACATTGAATATGGCTCTATCAAGGTGTCAGCTCAAGAACATCTTGTCAACAACAGGGAATGACAAGTTCCCATGTGTGAGGAGCAAAGGTTTTGAGATTGCTTCCCCCATCTTCTGCAGCAAGATGGTGCATGTCCTGAAGCAATTACGGTACACGCGGTAGAGTCAGTTGCACCAAATCTAGATGTGAGAAAGTTAGTTGGCAGCCACCAGGCTGATGTTTGAATGGTTTGCAACGAATTGGTTTCGGTTTCAGCACGGTTACGGTACCTGTTACAGCTAAATGCCATTCTGTTTTTTAGATCTTCAAGATTCACCGAACAATTTCAGAGAGGTTACATCTGGTTAGACATTTGGGAGGCAAATGGCTACGGAATAGCGAATTTTTTTTAACAAAGATTCATCTTAACCTAGACAATAGAAATCCTTGAGAAAATGCCAACCATTATCTCCAATAGAAGGGAATATATATATTCAGGGTGGAAGCCCTTGATGCTCTCTGAGTTTGGTTGTTTACTTGCAGACATTTCATTACCTGACCAGGTACCATCATCAAGGAGAAAACCACATTCCCACTAACACTGGCAGGGCAAGCTACTGTAAAGAAAAAGGAGCAAGTTTCATAGTCGCTAGCATTGATGATAGTCGGGTAATGAAATACCTGCAAGCAAACAACCAAGCTCAGACAACACCAAGGACTGCACAACTATTATCACTCCAAAATGGAATCTAGTTACTTTAATGGTTCAATGGATGGCAATAGCAATGCGTGGAAATTACACATGATTTCCATAAGGTACTTTTGAAATGGCCACCCTTTTGATATCCTCACAATGGCCCAGTATAGCAGAGCTTCAAGTATTCTGGAAATGATAATGCTTATTCCTCTTGCCAGGAAATAAATTTCCTGACCCAGGGTCAGGCAAAAAGATACACGTTGAAGGATAACTCGCCTGAAACTGGCAACTGCTGGCCATCCTTAAACCATTAAGGACATACATTTGGGGATTGATTGTGTGCCATCGAGTCAAGGCCAACTCTTAGCAACCCCATCAATAGATAATGTATAAATAAATTAAAAAAACACCCAAATGCAAGCCGATTTTGCATGGAAGCAGATCTTGCATAAGCATAAACCTCCTTCAGATGGACGTGCAAATATCACCATCTTCTAGAAATTCTAAGAAGAATTCATAGCTGTTATATATAATGCGAAGGGTGGGGAGGGGGAAAGAGAATGACTTAAGGTAGCCCCACCCTCACCAACATGTCATTACCCAGACTTTAAAGGCTATTACATTCTGCATGCAAATGAGTTCTTTCTATAATGATGTTGAATGCTTGCAGGAAAATGAAGAAACATTCTCCCTACCCCATGGACATTTGGCCTATCCCAGTGTTAACATCTCCACAATCCTGTAGATATTTAATTCATCAAGTGTGTTCCTCTTCTCTTGTAGCCCCAGGTCAATGTGACATGATATAAATAACAGTCTCATTTAGCTGAACCATTGATTGCCTGAATGTTTTGAAAGCCCACAAAGCTGTTTGAATTAATTAGGTTCTGCTGCATTTTAAAAACCTCCGTCTAAACCTGTCTCTTGCAGCTTGGTGCGAGGGGAGGAGGAGAGAAAAAAAACATGTCTCTTTTGAATTAATGCAGAATAACTTGCCAACCTGGTGCCCTCCAAGTGCTGGATAACATCTCCCAGGATTCTCAGCCAGTGTGTCCAATAGAATTCCGAGTATCTGTGGACTAGACTGTAGATAAGGAGAATACAGAAGGTAATTAGAAATGTAACTTCATTAGCATTCCCTGGGCATAAAACACTTGGGGCCAGAAAGACAGGTAGGCTATAACTCCCACACCCCCAAACTCCACTGGGATTGATGGAATTCAAAATCCAAAACACCTGGAAGATACCACATGACTGGACAGGGTCTATAAATGTGGGGTCTTAGAATTAGCAGTAAAAGATTGTAAGTAACAGATATATGGGATAGGCAGACTCTAAAAGTGGGTACACTACAATTACCAGCATCTTTTACTATTGAGTATGCTGGTTAAACTACTGTGTAATCACTAGTTAAAGCTTCTGGGATTACTACTTACAACTACACATCCTATCAGGTCCAGTAGGAGAGGTATGTTACGGCTCTTACCAACGAGGGAGTTTTGTCCGGTGGGGCCAAGAAGGAAAGCCTTTTCTGCTGTGCCCCCCACCCTGTGGAACATTCTTCCCCATGAGATAAAGCCAATCCCAACCTGGTTGGCCTTTTGGAAGGCCCTCAAAACATGATTGTGCCAACAAACTTGATAGAGTGGAGCCTGCAAGTTGGACGTATGATAGTTAACAGGACACACTCTTTGTGTGCTTTGCTGCCATTCTGTTTTTAAAACTAAAACTTTGCTTTAATTTTATTTTTAAATTGTTGTGTACGCAGCCCAGAGTCACAGCAAAAGATGGGTGGTTCTACAAATATGATCAATCGATCAGTCAGCAAGATGGGAGGGACATCATTCTCACGCCCTGGTTTGTAGGAGGCATGGCTTACTACTTAAATCGGGGGACTCCAGACATGGCAACTTTAAGACATGTGGACTTCAACTCCCAGAGTTCCTCAGCCAACCACACACTGACTGGGGAATTCTGAGAGTTGAAGTTCACAAGTCTTAAAAGTTGCCAAGTCTGGAGATCCCTATTCTAAATTACTGACTAGTAGCATCCTGACTAGGGAAGAACATACTCATCAATACATCATTTCTGGTCTCCTTATTTTATTGTAAGATGGACTGATTAGGTTCCTTTAAATGAAGTCTGCTGTTCCATATGTCCAAAAGGACAGAGTCTGGGTCCTTTCTGCAGGGAAACGATACACAATCCTCCTTTTGGGTCCATTTCATAAATAACCATAATAAAAGTGACATCAGGAATAAATGCCTGAATTCCACTCTTGAATTGCAAAGTTAGGCTGTGAGCTGCAGAGTCCAGTTAGAAGATAAAACCAGAAATTTGGACATGGAGGGAAAGTGGAGTGAACTAGCTTGAGTTCCTGGCCACATAAGTTTTCTGGGAGAACTGGTTTGGTTTAAGGATGAAGGCACCCAGCTAAAAATGGAAGATTGTGAGTTCTAGTCCTACTTAGGTTCAAAGTCAGCTGGGTGACCTAGGGCCAATTACTCACTCAGCCCTAGGAAGAAAAAAGCCATGGCAAACCATTTCTGAAATCTTGCCAAGAAAATTGCAGGACTTGTCCAGGCATTTGCCAGACATTGACACTGACTTGAAAGGCAAATCATCATCAATCATCATCATCATCATCATCATCATCATCATCATCATCTAAACAGAGTTCCTGGTATAGCAGCTACAGTACAACAGGAGAAAAGAAGTGATAGGCACTGGGATAAATAAAGACACAATGTTTTTTCCAACTTGGGCACTGTCCCAGGTATATGGACAGGCTGCTTGGGCAATCACCATGGTGACTGGGGAATTTTGAGAGCCGAAGTACTTGCATTTGGATGTTGCCGGAGTTGAGAAGCATGAATTAGAATAATGCAAACACCACTTGTATGTTAAAGGAGACTTGAACTGGTAGGAAAAAGGGCAAACCAAATGTGGGAAGAAATGTCCATCTGGTACAGTTCCAAGCCGGGGGGAAAGGCACCGGAGACAAAATGGAGGTTGATTGGAAAGATGGTTTAATGATGAAGCACATAAGTGATTCTGATGCAATTGACCACTTGGAGTTGAGAGTGGGTGGCTTTTATACCTTCTCTTGGGCTTTGCACTTGAACTTCCTGTTCCTGTGCAAGAACATGTATTCTGTTGGCTGTTGTCAGACTCCCATGGGGCCATATACAAATCCTAGGAATTTGTCTGAGCTAAGTTTGGTTGAAGTTTCTGAGGGCGATGCAATGAAGGGGCGTTGGGCAATTCCTATTGTGGCTGAGGGCTAATCCTATCTTTGTTGGATCTTGGGTGACAGTATTTTCTTATGAATAGAGCTATCTATCTCTATCTCTTAAGTGATGACATCTTCTATGGGCTATTAAGGAAGGTGGGGGCTGCTTTCCAAGAGCATGTTTCTTTATTTCTCATCCAAGGAACTATAATATTCTGCCTTTTTAATATTTCTCAAAATATTTCATTTTTCTAGGAGAAGAGTGGGTGCTAACTTTCTACATAGGTATATCTGTAATTAATTCTAAAATTACAAGTAAACACAGAACTTTGGCTTTCATCAATAATTCCTGCACTGAATTATCTCATAGTCTTTGTTTAATACAAGGAAATGTCATACCCCCAGAAAATAAATAGCCAGAATCAATGCCATTCTGACTAATTTTCTAGTTTCCTGCTTAAACCACATATCTACAAAAGATTTAGGTTTCTTGAAGCATTCCTATGAATTTAGGAATCCAACGCTTCCTCTTCTGAATTTTCTTTCTTTTTTCATTAATAGCAATGGTACCAGAGCACACTTTTTATTTCAAAAATAATGTCTTTTGCAATAATGATCCGCAATATCTTTTTTGCCTATAGGAGGGCGTGGTGCAGCCCCAATGGGGCCAGCAATTCCTATAACTTCCACTACCCAACTCATACAGCAAATGTCATTGTCCTGCCTTTGCTTTTCATTGTCATTCAAAGAGGTCAAACCACAGAAGAGCTCAGGTAAGGACCATTCCAAAGATGCCATGTTTATATGTATTCAAGATCAATGGGCAGAGAGATAGCTTTTGACTGCTGTTGTAGTGGAACGTGGCCTGGATTCCCAGGAGAGAGGAGTAAGTGAAGTTTAGATAGTTTGGTTGGGAGGAAGAGGATCAAGATAGCTCCTCCCCAGACGTTCTCAGAGTATATTTTTAATGTTGAAAGTAGTTTGCTTTAATTTAACAAGATTTCTGTCTGTAGCTGAAGAACAATAAAGGAAACTGCTTAGAAGAAACTCAGCATGTCTTTCTTGGGGCTTTTTTGGCGCCTGGCAGCTATCATGTCATCATTAATACCAGCTATACTTTGTAATAGCATACATAGTGAGTTTGTACCAGCAGGGTTATAAATAGAATAGGGCCCCAAAATGGGAAGTATTAACATTATCTAGAAAGTTAGAAAAGCACAAATAATCTTTAGGGTCAAAGGCTTCGTGGAAGACTTCATCAGTCCCCAAATAACACTGTTGAGGACCAAGTATTCAGTGGGATCCACCAGGAAAGGAATCAACAGCATCAAACTAGTAGGTACAAGTGAGTAACAAGCATTTTAACAAGCATTGCAAGAACATTAAAAATAGCACATTGACTGCCTGGAGGTACTTGACACGATGCTGCTGAATTGCCTGCATATGGCCTCATGAACATCTTCAGCAGCCACAGATTAACCTGAAAAATGATTAAATATGATTTTTACAGATAGATTAAAAGTCTTAATAAACTATATAGAATAATAAACAATAAGCACAACAAGCTCTGTTAATTCTGTTATCTGTTTTTTTCCTTTAACTCTTTTTAGAATATGTTTAATTACTAAATTAAATCTGATAAAGGTTTGATAGGAGAAAGTATTTGGTGACAATATGTTTTCATGATATGTTTAAAGCAAGGTTTCTCAACCTTAGCAATTCTAGGACCAGCGTACTTCAATTCCCAGAATTCCTCAACCAGCATGAAATCCATACTTTTTAAAGGCTGGGAAACCTTAGTTTAGACAATAACTTTGAGGAAGTTTTTTAAAAAAATAAAAAAATAATAACCTGTATTTCTCAATATATTTTTATAGGTCTGCTTAAAATCAAAGGTGGTGGCAGCAGCACTGGTCAAGACAAGGAGTCCATTTTATCTGACAGATTTGATCCATGTCCTGAAGCAAGGGAGAAGCTCCGTGAAATCTGCCGTCAAATGTGAGCTTTTTCAAATGATTAGGAAAGAAAATGCATTGTTTCTACAACAAATAAGCACCAGCGGCTTTCACAAATTGCAGTCTCATTTTTTTTTATTGTTTTAAAGCATAAACAAAAACAATATTTAAAAATAAAACAATACATAAATCACCCAGTGCTGTACATAGAAAGGAAGATTTGGTT
>JAOYMU010000263.1:8946841-8962907 GCA_025802295.1 Psammodynastes pulverulentus | reverse complement strand
AGAAGACCTAGCCAATCAGCTGGGATTCAGGAGGCAGAGAATATATGGGGGTGGGGAAGTCAGAGGTGGTATTTGCTGGTTCTCCAAACTACTCAAAATTTCCGCTACCGGTTCTCCAGAACTGGCTAGAACCTGCTGAATACCACCTCTGGAGTCTATACTTTTTTTCTCCTTAGAAAGAAATCACCTTTATCTGTAGTTTTAGGCCATTTGGTCAAATGTTATGAGTTGTCTGCCAGACAGGCTACATTTGACAACAGGTAGATGTGCTAAAGCAGGGGTGTCAAACTCAAGGCCTGCAGTGGGGTGCTTAGATCTGGCCCATGAATCCACGCTGGAAACAGTGAAGGACCGGCCCGCAGTGCCTCTGCCAGCACGCAGCCCTCCCAAACTCCATTTTCGCTGGCAGAGGGTTTCAAGAGGCCGTCCCATCTAAAAATGGAGCTCTGGAGCCCCTTTTTGCTGGCAAAGCGCTTGGGCCACAGATCCTGTTGTTATAAACAGTGCACATTCACTTATGGAACTACCCAAGACAACTTGAAAGCAGCAAAGAAATTTATTCATGTATTTGCAAACATGGGTGCACAGAAAGTGGACACAGAACAAAGCATGAAGATCAGCTTTTATCCCTTTACACAAGTTCATTTCCCCCTTCCCTTTTTGATACAGCAACCTACTCAATTCTCCTAAAAGCCCCCTCCACCTTTGTTCAAAGAATTTTAACAAGTTCACCATAACCTTTTTCCTTGCTAGCATAAGCTCTATTGTTATTTTTGTTTCTTCCTCTGCTTGCAGTTTCAGCTGGCATTTCAGGCTGGATAGGCTTGTGATTTCACACAGCTGATTCTTAGCTGTTAGCTACTACATACAAATAGTTTTGAAACAGCTTATAATTGTTCCATTTAACATACCAAGCATTTACCTTTTTTGGAACAATAGAACTCTATTTTCCTATAAATAATTATTATTCTTTTAAATGAACATTTTCATAATATAACACTGTCCACTCATCTAACATGATTCATAGCACCCAACATTTGCATCATGAATAATTCTGTCTGCCCTTATTCATGATGGGCAGTTGTCCAAGGAGACTCCCTCCTTTTCCTCCCCCAGGATATTTTGGGAGGAAAGGACTGGAAGTTTCTATATTACTTCATCAATGACATTGTCAAGATGAGGAAAATCACTTGCTGCATTCAGGGTGAATGACCTGGCCAAACATTTGGCTTCTTTCCCTCATCAGAATACCTTGCTCTGACGCTTGTTTTGTCCTCACCCTAGACCAAGGGTCAGAAACCCATGGCTCTGGAGCCACATGGGGCTCTTTCATCCCTTTGCTGCAGCTCCCTGTCGCTCAAAATATGTCACAACCGCCAATTTGCGACATCTGCTTGCACACAATTTATTGAGCTTTTCAACCCTGGTAGGTTTTGTGGCTCCCGGTGTTTTCTTTTCTGTGGGAAATGGATCCAAATGGCTCTTTGAGTGTTTAAGATTGCCGACCCCTGCCCTAGACAGAGTTTCTTTTCCTCAAGGTGGACATCTTTGCTGCCTATTTCTCTGGGCTTCCCCTTCATGGCTTCCTGGGGAGCCTCAGCTAACTTCTTCTCTGGACAGGGGATCAGCCTCAAGCAGTCTTCCCTCCCTCCCTCCTTTGGGGACTTGTTTTGCCCCCTAAGCAGAAGACCTTTTGACATGCATAAATTCAACAGGCAAAACCTTTGGCCATTGCCCAGCTAAGAATTGTCTCCCGTCATGGCGCAGTAATTACAGAGCAACACGCAGTGCTGGCTTCCCTAAATAGAGTTGAGCACGCTGGGAGGCTCCGCGTTGATTGCTTTGGATCTAGCCCAACTCTGCCTTTGCCTAATCTCCGACGTGCACGGCCTCGGCTGTCGCAATTTAGCAATCTCTTCGGTTGCCAAACCGTCTTCTCCTTCTCCCCTCTTGAAAAGTGACGTCTGCAGAATACTTATTACATATTCTGGCGTTTTAATGTGCCTAATCCATCTGATGTGATTGCCTATCCCCCCCCCCCCCCGTTTCCACCGATCGTACACGGGCTTTGATCATCATAAATCGTTTGTCGTTCTCTTGTTCCCAGATATTACCTTAAAAGGTGAATAGTTCCTTTGTTTTAGATCCAAAGGAAGAAGAAAACCGGGAGTCTAAACCTGGTTACCCTGAGAAACCTACAGGTTTTGCACGTGGCTCTAGCTAAGGATGCTACTCTTTTTATCTACGCCTAGGATTCCAAAGATTCCCGAGCTGCCTACTAGTCAGTCAGTCACTAGTCTTGAGCCATATCTACAACTGGGCTCATGTATGTGGCCAGACAGGGTTATTGAACTAAACGCGCTCCCCCAACCCAAGGCAAGATAGCAACAACTCCAGCAGGTTTGAAAATAAAGCCACCCGCGCATGCACGCTCTCCGAAAGGCAGTCGGTATTTTTTAGTCCCTGCAGACGTTGCCCGATTCGTCCTTTCGGTCGCTCAGGGTATTTTTTTTTTGGCGCGGCAAAGAGAAAAGGGGGAAAGTATGAATCGCTTGCTTAGCCGAGACCCCGTGGATATCGAGGTACCCCACTTTGACAAACGGGGCGGCGGGAAAAGGGACGAAAAGAGGGACGGGGATCAGGTGGGGAAGTCTGGGGGGGAGAAACTTTCCAGCTGCGGGGTAGGCAAGGACAAGTTTTTAAAAGGTTTTTCTCCTCGACTTTTTGAGGAAGTTAAAAAAAAACCCACCACCAAAATATTTTTCCATATCGTTGAGATAAGGATAGTAGTGCGTAGTGGATCGCTGTGAAGTTACAAAAACAGAGGGGTTGGTTTCCCTACCGAGAAACTTAAGTTGTCTACCCTGGGCTGTGGCACTAAAACTTTAGAGAAAATGCTGGGAGATAATGGAGCGCTACTTCATGGGTAAATGCTTTGATTTAGGTTTTTGTTGTGTGCCCCCCCCCCTTCCGAAGCAAACTCCAGAACACAATTAGGAGATGGGTTGGCTTCCTTTTCCTTGCTCTCATGCAAGTATCTTTGGGTTGGGGGGGGGGAACAAACCCCCGAACAAAACAACTTGGTATTTTGTGATTTCAGAACTCCATTAGAGCCTTGTTGTGAAGATAAAGGGCTTTTCGACACCTCTGAGGGAAATCCCAAAAGTGCTTTCTCTCCCCCTGTGGTGAAAATCTAATAATCTTTAAAGAAGGAGAAAGCCCTGATGTGCAATCCTGCGCATATTTACTTGAAATTAAATCTCATTATGTTCAATGAAGATCACTCTCGGTTAAGTGTGTCTAAGATTGCGCCTCAAAACTGGCAGCCTGAGTAGGTCTCTTCTGTCTTCCTAATAACAGTGATACCCTGGAGAAAAAAAGACTGAAGCATTTTCCCCTGTTTTAAAAAAAAAATTACCTCAGGCTGTCATAAGCTTTCCCTTATCTTTCAATCTGTTCCTTGCAAGTGAAACTGCAACTATTTGCTTTGGCAACCCTCTTTATTTTATGAAGGAATAATACCAGACAGGATGGAATAGGTTACCCCGAGGTGCTCCTTCTGTCTCCCTCAATTCTGTTTTTCCCAGGCACAAGCTATAAAGAAACACAAAGTGTGTTTATTGTATGCTAGCTAAGGAAGCAGCCAGAGGCTGCAGAGATGTAGATGTGGGTCAAATACTGTTAAGAAATGCTTGCTACGAGTGTGATTGTGGAGATACAGGTTCAGAATGTTTTTGAGGAAAGAGGATGATTGAGATGACGTAAGGCTTGTCAAAATCAAAATTCTAAATTTCTAATGAGATTAGAATGGAGTTCCTCGAGCCTAGCGTGCATTTCAGTCATTTATTTTCGTGTCTTTTCTTGCCAACCAATAAAATACCTTTTTGAGATATTAATTGATTGGTTCATTTATATGACCACCCATGTCACTTACAGTATACGATACTGGGCAGCCAACAACTTTAAAATAAAATAACAATACATACAATTGTTTAAAAAAATTAAGTAAAAATAAAAAATAGAAAAACACAGCAACTGGGACACATTCACTTGTTGAGCAGTTTCCCATCCGTGACTTTTTCTGTTTCTGCAGTGGTGGTGTGTTGTCAAGATGAAACTAGTGTACTGTATCTTCTTTCTGTTTTGTTCTACTGAGACAAAGCCACATTTTGACAACAACTGTGCTTGCTGTTGTTATTATACCAGTAAATGAAAAGCAGACACAAAATCATTTTAATTCTTAGTGAAGAAAATATACAGTAGAATAAACAGTATTTTTTTTTTCATTTTCTTTAGTATCTAGGTGACATTATACAAATAGGCACATGTTCTAAAATTCATGGAAATGAAAGTATGCACCCCTTGTTAAGCCTCCTGCCCATTTAGAAACACAATCATGTACTTTACCCTTTGAACATATAATGATGTACACACTGATGTAACTGAAGCCAGCATAGTTATTATGTAAAGTCAAAAGAGATCTTGCAGTATCTGGTTCAAAAATTCATCTAATTGGATTGTCTGCATTTGAATTTCATAGCTTTTTTTTTAATAGTTTCAGAACTGTAATTCAACTGAACCAAAGTTGCACTTTGTTCCTAACATTACTCAGACACTTTCTTCATTTGAACTAATGGAATATCATCATCTGAATTTTTTTGTTCTCTTCTGTTTTTTAACATATACTTATTATTCTGTCTGTATTACTTTATTACTGTCTGAATCACTGTAGAATTCATTGGTCAGATAATTAACTTCCAGGTATGGTCTGTTCTAGAATTTCCAGCTAATTTTGTCAAGGCTACTTTAGAATTACCAAGGTGAATTCTGAGAAAAACCTTAGGCTGGATCCAAACTTAGTTACCATTGGTGTTTGCCCAGCAATGGGGTTTATAATAGTCACACTTTAACAATTAACAGAATGACAGAGTTGGAAGGAACCTTGGAGGTCTTCTAGTCCAACCCCTTCTTAAGCAAGAGCTCCTATACTATTTCAAACAAATACCTGTCCAAGTTATTAAAATCTCCAATGATGGAACACCAGTGGTGGGATTCAGCTGGTAGCTGACTTTCTGTGCACTTCGGTGAACCGGCTGAATCCCACCATTGATTGCCACGCCTGGCCCTCGCCCCTCCCCAAAGACAGAGGCCAGGCGGCCTCTCCCTCTCCTACCTCACCAGGAGATCCTCATGATGCTGTGGAAGGCAAGGCCCTCCTGGACAACCTCCTCGCGTGCATGGCCTCATGCTCTCCCGGCACAGGAAAGCAGTTGAACCAGCGCCATGGCAACTACTGGGAGCTGCAGTGGGAGCGGCCACTGGCCAGAGTGTGGCTCCTGGAGCAGGAGCCTGTAGCTTCAGGCCAGTGGCCGGCAGTGGAAAGGCCCTGGCGTCTTAGCGAAGGCCTGTCTAGTCATTTACAACATGGAGATGACAACCGGATGAGCGAGGGCCAGGTTGCTTTTGAAGGGGTAGTTACAGCACATGTCACCTCAATTACTTTTTGGAGTTCAATCCAAAGAAACATGACACTGTCAGAGGGGAGGTCCTGATTCAGCTTAGTTGTGGTTTTTGGTCTGTCCTTATGTAGGGGAAAATTTAGAATGAATAAGAATATTGTTTCTTCTTGCTTTGCTTCTTCACCTACTTGAAAGTTTCCAACTAGTTTGTTTTGCTTCTTGGTTTCAAATACAATTGAGTAAAAGTTCCCAGTGCAAATTCAATGCCATGCCTTAAACATATATCGTAAATAAATCCCTGTGTTTAACTAGATCAAATTCTTATTTGGACATTGAAATTGTTTCCTATTTATTTATATTCTATGTATTTATATAATGTTGTAAGACATTCAGAGTTGCTTCGAAATGAGATGGGCAGCAAATAAATTTAATAAATAGTCCAAAGCTTAGGCTTTCTATGTAATGCACATTTTTTCCTCATCGGACTACTAGTGTCCATGATTCAGACTTTGATATGCAATATTGTTATTTAAAGAAAAAGGAAATGAATGTTTCTTTTTAGTGAAAAAGTACCAGTACTGGCAGTGTTTTCTTGGCTTTTGTAAAAGAGTTGAGGCAACCTATTGGCAAAAGGCAATTCCATTTATTATTGCTTTTAATGTGGTAATAATGTTCAAGGTTGGCATGTACGCTTAGTGCTGGGAGACGATTATGGAAGCTGAAGTGTTCAGCTTAGGCTCTGGGAAATGCTGTGGTCATCTCAGCCTGCACCTGTGGCAAGCCTTAAGCAATTCTCATTAGAAATATTAGATCCAGCTCTTAGGGATGGAGATATCACAGGTAAAACACACCTTTGGTTGGCAGGGAAAAGTAGACACATTGATAGGATTTTACAGTAACAAAGCTGGAAATAATTATAAATAGTGCCCTTGATTTAAAAAAAAAAGCATTTGAAGTCTAAAATATAGTATTGTGCTGATTAACATTGGGCATTTGGCATTTTCCAAAGAAATTATGACAATGTTTTGGATTATCTGCAGAATAACGTTTTCTTTAGCTCCTTAAATTGATTGGGGCTATTTCATCATGACTTTCTGAAACCATCACCTTAATAATGTAAGATGCCAATGTGCTATGTGTTAAAATGCATTTGTTCTTTCTATTTGCCTATAGAATTGCACTGTACACATAATTATTAGACTCTAATCACAATAAAGCAATAATTTGAATCTGATATGTTTTGGTGCATTACAAATTTCTGTGTTACAACAGTACATACAACATTAAAGTTCCTGGCCTCCTGGTGTGGGTGGCCGAGAGGCCAAGTGATCGGATGGCCGGGAGGCCAAGTGAGTGGGTGGTTGGGAGGCGAGGCGAAGGCCAGGTGAATGGCCAGGCGGGCGGCGAGGTGAGCAGCTGGGCAGTGAGGTGAGCAGCTGGGCAAGGCGAGCCACCCAGCAAAGAGGGGCCGGGTGGGGAGAGGAGTGGCTGATAAGGGAGGGGCAAGAAGAGGTCAGGCAAGGAGAGGCGCCCCTCAACATGAGTTGGCCATGCCCACCCAGTCACATGGCCACCCAGCCATGCCTACCCAGCTGGTCATTAGGGCAGAGAACTGGTTGTTAAATTATTTAAATCCAATCACTGTGAGCATCCCACCCTTCAACTTCTGAAGGTGAATGTGCCACTGATTAATTGTTCTAACTGCAGGAATCTTCTTTTTTAAAAAGTTTTTTTATTGAGTTTTTCAACATTTAAAAACATAAACTATTTTCAACAACGTGAAAATCTATGTGAGATCCATTCTTTATCTCACATATTTTCTCATCAAGTTTATAACTATGAGTTCCCCCTATCTATTTCCTATCTCATGTTATCTTACAATTTTACATATTATTCTACTATACAAATATACATACTAAGTTTTTCCTTTCGTATTTGTTTTCCTATTAAATATACATTCCATATACAACTTTATTTATCATGTTCCTTCTTAAATCTATTTTCTACCCAGCTGTACCAAGCGTCCCATATCAAATATACCGTTTCATTTTTATCTTTCAGTTCCAAGGGTCAGCCTGTTCATCTCTGCAGAAATCTTATTTCAGTGTTGGATCTGTCTTTGATTAATTTCCATTCATTGCTTCTTGACCTACCTTCAGGTGCTTTGGAGAATAGGTTGAGCCATTCTTCTTTGTGGTAGCCCGTTAGAGATTGGCAGATACCATGTCACCCCTAGTCCTTCTTTTCATTAAACTAGACATACCCAATTCCTGCAACCGTTCTTCATATGTTTTAGCCTCTGTCTTTGCCTAATCATCTTTGTTGCTCTTCTCTGTATTCTTTCTAGAGTCTAAATATCTTTTTTATATCATTGCAACTCTTACATTCTAATCTGTCACCTGATATTTCAGTCTATGATTGGATTTACATATATTTCTTCTTTTTTCTAATGTTTTCCCACAGGTGCAGGGGCCACTTTTTGGATTATTGAATGCCACTTTGCACAATCAGTTGCGTCTCCAGGGCGCAGGCCCATGGCTTGAATATCTTCGTTGATGGTGTCTTGCCATCTCTGTTTTGGTTGCCCGCGAGGTCACCAGCCATTAACTTCCAGTTGGTAGGCAGTCTTGACCACGGTGGAAGATGCTGCTTTCTGGACATGTCCATATCAGCAGAACCAGTCTTCTCTCATCTTCTCTATAATTGGTGCCATACCAAAATGTTGTCAAATGGTGTCATTTCTGGTGTGGTCAAAAAGGGAAATACCCGATATCCAATGGAGCATTCGCATTTCCATGGCATGGAGATAGCTTTTAGTCCCTGTTGTTGCTGCCTAGCATTCACTGTCATAGAGTGCAACATGACGGATGATTGTCTTACAGATCTTAGATTTAAGATGAGTTGGCATTCGTATGTCACATAACACACTGGCGAGTTCTTGCCAATGCATCCAGGCTGCCTTTATCCTTTACTCGCAGCTCACCATTGATGTCTCCATTGCCTTGGAGATGGGATCCCAGTCACCAAAAAATGTCCACCTTCTTTAGGTTTTCTCCATTTATTTTAAGCATTCCAGGAGTGGTAACAGTCTCTAAGTACTCAGTTTCCTTGATGTTGAGACAGAGTCCGAAATGGTTGAGGCAATCATTCCATGTTTGAACTTGCTGCTGAAGTTCACCTCTGGTGGAAGCAAGCATAACATCATCCGCATAGAGCTTAGTCCAGGGTGCGTCCTGCTGCAGGTCATGCGTGATAGTATCCATGACCAATATAAATAGAAGTGGTGACAGTGCAGAGCCTTGGTGCACCCCAACCATCACTTGGAATTTGTTGGAGAGGTCGGTTGGGCATCGTACTTTGCTGCTGGTGTTCTTATATAGCATTTTGAGCCGGTCAATGAGTGGTTCAGATACTCCGTGATCCCAGAGAGCATACCAGATCAATTGGTGTGGAACACTGTCAAATGCCTTCTCCAGCTTTTGGAATGCCATGTGTAGTGCTTGTCACTTCTCACGGTGTTTCTCTATGACAACGGGCTGCAAAGATGGTATCAGTTCCACATCCTTTAACGAAGGTGCATTGGTTGATGGTGAGTTGGCCGATGCTGTGAATGCGTTGATCAAGGATTCTCTCAAAGATCTTCATAGTGTGAGACAGAAGGTGAATTGGGTGATAGTTGGCACGGTCAGCTGGTCACCCTTGTTCTTGAAGATGGGAACTATTTCGTTTGTTGAACAATCTGTTGGTTCACGGTCAATGTTCATTACAGCATTGAAGAATACATATATTACGTGTATAAATTATGCATTTGATTTTAATTGGTATTGTCAGATAATAAAATGTGTCTCTGTGTGTATCAAATATTGTATTATCAAGATTTTATCTTGGCTATTTTTATGTAACGCATTCAAAACCTTTGAACGGTTTCCTCTTTCTAGGGTTATCCAACAATTTTTATAAAAAATAAATAAATAAATAATGGGCGAAATAGTAGCGAATTACTAACTTTGTGCATTTGCTAGTAGGATCTGTCTAACGTTTGTCACCTAGACATTTGCAGGGTTATAAGACCTTGATATGGAGTGTGTGGTTTTAATGACAAATTTAATCACTAATGGCCTGGAGCGTTGTGTTAAAGCCTTGGAGGGAGCTGTTATGAGTACTGTAAGAATGTTAATTGGTATTTACAAAGGTGAACAATTAGCACGGAACATATAGAAGTGAGTCATACTAAATTTGGTGATGTTTCTATTACAAAACAACATGTTAGGAATCGCAACTTAAATGAAATCAAAGGTACTCATTTTAGTTTTATTCTTGGAACAAGCCTATTAGAAAACTCTAATTGTATTCATTACAATGATATGATTGTCATTCATTGCTGTTGAAAACTCCACTGGCTCTAGTTTTACATACCTCTCAATTAATTTTACTGGACTACTACAAGGTTAATGATTAGCAAGCTGTGTGTATTTTGTCCTTAGTGGTATATTATTGAACTAGTTCATCATTGATCCAGCATTTTTTAGGGCTAAAACATCCTGCAAAATACACAGTGCTAGGAGTATATGTACTACAATTTTGATTATAGGTTTAAGCTAGTACAGAATCATGAAAGGAACCATTTAGGTGAACTTCCTCCAGGGATCCAACTTAAGACATCCCTGACAGAAGGATGTCTTGCCTCTACTTAAACACATTGTTCTGTCCTAGGCCTCCCCAAAAAGCACTAAGTCAATTCTGAGTCCTGGCAAAAACCTCTTTTACTACATTAATGTGAATTTATTTCATTCACAGCCCACGGCTTGGCAAACAGTCTTGTGAAGGTATACGAATTAACTCAGACCTTTATCAATCCTGGAACACTGTCCTGTAAAATTCCACACTCAGAGGAGGACTGAGATACACAGACAAATCTTCATGAAGCTAGGATGAACAGATGAACGAACGAGCAAGTTATTTCCTGCAAAAGCCCCTCCCCTTTTGCTTCTCTTTTAATCCTGATGGACGGGGCCATTCATCGCCCACATGTGGCCTTACTCCCATGTTGGCCCTTAATTGTGCTTTCTTTTTGGCAGCTCTGCGCATACGCAGGCTAGGAACTGGTTCCAGAAGCTCCCCTGCCTCACTGCTATCTGAGCCTAAAGGCAGCTGATGCCAGCCTACCCTGGCCCCATCTCTGCCTCTGATGCAGACCCCTCGTCCGAGCCTTCCTCAGCCTACAGGACTGGGCTAGGTTCATTCCCAACTTCCTCATTACTGTCTGACTCTTCTGCCAGTTCCACCAGCCTCCAACAGCCACATCAATGGATGTCACAATACACATCCATTGAGAGAGAGTGTGTCAACCACCTGTCTTAAGTAATTGGATCCATTACAGGTAGACCTTGACTTACAACTATTCATTTAATGACCATTTGAAGTTACAACGGCACTGAAAAAAGTAACTAACTGGGTCCTCGCACTTAACAACCAACGAGGCATCCCCACAGTCACATAATCAAAATTTGATTGCTTGGCAACCAGCATGTATTTATGATGATTGCATGATCCTGGGGTCATGTGTTCGCCATTTGCATCCTTCTCATTCAGCTTCTGAAAAGCAGACAATGGGCAAAGCCAGATTAAAGTCCTTCTGATTCACTTAACTGCAATGATTTGCTTAACAACTATGGCAAAAACCCCTGTGGCTCAACATCAAACATGACTCGTTTAGTAACCGCCTTCCTTAGTTATGGAAATTTTGATCCCAAATGGGGTCGGGGTCAAGGATTACCTGTACTGTATTATTATTATTGTCAAAGTTTGGCTCCGCCCTTCCAGTCAATTGGAACCTGCCATCCTGTAACATAGAGATCTTACTCTGTGTGTCCTACATTCTAGCAAAATACAAAAATGGGACTCCATCTTTATCTAGGAACATCTTGTCTTGCATTTTAAGATTACTGTGTCTTCTGTCTTTTTTCCCCCAAGGTAACTATTTCTCATTCTTTCAATTGCTCTTCATAGAACTTAATTTCTAATCCTCAATTATTTTCATTGCCTTTCCCTGAACCTATTGTAATCTAGTGCTTGAAATGTTGGGTCCAGAATACTGCATTGAAGATTATACCAGTCCAATACAGAGTAAAATGGAGCTTACTTATTGTGATTTGGAAATTAGAAAATTGCATTTTTTTGCAAATTTATTTACATTGCAGTACTTACTCATATTTAAAAAAATTTGCCATCACTGGACTAGCCTATCAAGAAAATTTTAAATTTTATGTCTAGATCAGGGGTGTCAAACTCAATTTCACTGAGGGCCACATCAAAGTTGTGTTTGACCTCAGGGGGACTGGGGGGCATGGCCAAGTGGGCATGGCCAGGGTGGGCATGGCCAACTCAATTCACTCATCGAGGCTCTGTTTTCGGCCACGACAGCCTCCTGCAGCCTTCTGCCAGCGAAAACAGAGCCCAGGAGAGCTGCACGTGGCCCTACTGAGCTTCATTTTCGCTGGCAGAGGCACTGTGGGCTGGTCCTTCACTGTTTCCAGGGCGGCCCCACGGGCCAGATCTAAACACCCCACAGGCCAGATCCAGCCCCCGGGCCTTAAGTTTGATACCCCTGGTCTAGGTAATCAGTTATTTCACATAATTTTGTGTCATCTGCAAATTTGATAAACGTTTCTTCCATTTCTTCATCAAAATAATTAATTTAAAAAGTTGAAGAATATGTGGCAAGGGCTGAAGCTTGCAGCATCCGATATCTCACATTGGATCTTTTAATGAAAAATATTTTAACATATATGCGCTTAATTGTCATGCCACCATATTTACACACACACACACACACACACACGTATATCACCCCCTCTTTCTCTCTCTCCATTTTTTCAGCAGTGGTTTGCTGCCGCTGCTTCTTCCTAGGGCTTAGAGGAGATTAGCTAGCTTTGTGCCTAAGGCAGGAGTGTCAAACTCATTTTCACTGAGGGCCACATCAGCGTAATGGTTGCCCTCAAAGGGCCACATGTAACTATAAGACAGTATAAATGTAACCAAATTCCTAAATGTTTCGCTTTATTTATTTAAAGACAATTGGACCTTTGCACCTCTCATGGGCCACATAAAATGACATGGCGGGCCACATTTGGCCCGCGGGCCTTGAGTTTGACTCTGTGTTCTAGAGTCTCAACATCATGGCACCCAAAACTGAATGCAATATTCCAACTGTAGTGCCAAATGCCAAAGTAGAACAGTGCCACTATTTGCCAAAAGAAACATGTTTTGATTAAGCTTTCCTTGCTGATACAATCTATTGAAAACGCTGTTAGATGTTGATATCTCCATTGTATAGAATTTCAGTTTACACCTTTCATCTTTGATCTTCTTTAAATTAGCTATTACCTCTCCATCTTTAACATGCCAATTTGAGGTTGAAAACATTTATTTTTTAATTCAGAGTTCTTTGGGAAGACCTTCCTTGTTTTTCCATGTCTGTTTCCATCTTCTTTACAGGTAGTCCTCAACTTACAATAGTTCATTTAGTGACTGTTCAAAATTACAGTGACACTGAAAAAGTGACTTATGACCATTTTTCACTCTTATGTCTGTTGCTGCACCCCTATGTCATGTAATCAAACTTCAGACGCTTGGCAACTGACTCATATTTATGATGGTTGCAGTATACAATGTACAGGGGTCAGGTAATCCCCTTTTGCAACTTTTTGACAAGCAATCAATGGGGAAGCCAGATTCACTTAACAACCATGTTATTAACTTAACAGCTGCAGCGATTCACTCAACAACTGTGGTAAGAAAGGTCATAAAATGAGTCAAAATTCATTTAACAAATATCTCACTTAGCAACAGAAATTTTGGGCTCAATTGTGATCATAAGTTCAGTACTACCTATACTGATGTTTTTATAAATGTTGGTTTAATACTGTTCTAAGTCTTTCCAATGGTTCTCTGAAATTCTTCCTTAAGTTCTTTCTTGAGAAATTTTCTTTCTTGGTTTTGACTTCTCTTCTTTTCTTTTCTCTTGTTGGAAGTTTTCATGGCTTGTTCTAACATCCAGTTTGATTTCTGCTGTTTCCTGGTCTTTGGCAGTCTCTTTTCACAAGTTTCACTCTTCACAACTTCTGATTGTCAATTTTAAAATGTCTGAGGATCTAGAGAACTAACTACCTTAAGTTCTTCAGCCTAAACTGGCACATCCAATAACCAAGACAGTCCATACAATAATAAATATTTCATTACTCTGGAGAACTCTCCAATTTCTTATACCACAAAAGGTCAATTAAATCGCAAAGCAATTTCAAAGCAGGCAAAAATTGAATCTAAAGAAGTTGAAATATGAGGCCGCGGAATACAGCTACCTTCTAGGGTAGTGGTGGCTAACCTTTTCGGCACTCAGTGCCGAAATGGTAGCGTGTGTGCCAGAAACCAGAAGAGCAGCTCTCCGATGCACCCACATGGGATCACCGAAAACCCGGAGCTTAGCTTCCTGGCACATGCACGCCGGCCACCTGGTCTTCCGGTTTCTAACGTGCACGCACGGGTGAAGACCAACTGGCCGGCCTGCGCATGCGCTCCGGAGAGCTGCTCTTTCAGTTTCCAGTGCTTCCACATGCGCAAAGACCAACATTATGGAATCTTCTATTTCACTTTTAAGAGTGAAAAAATATTCTTCCTTCAATGGGGAAAAAGGTTAAACACAATCAACTAACTTTTTGTATCATGAATATATGTCTTGGTCACCAAATCCTAGAAGTTGACAAGACTGATTTCTAAAAGTGCAATTTTAGCCTAAACCTTTAAGAATGTGTGAATTCTAGAAGCCTAAATGTATTTATTCTTGGTATTCAGTTTTAACAATGAATCTTAAGAGGTCAATCTCCTTTGGTTTATGGCTAGTTTCACTTTCTGGTTCCCAGGAACCAGTAGGACATACTGTTTTGTCAGATGCATTTGAATACAAGTCTCTCCTCCACTCTCAAACTTCTCTGAAAAGCTTTATTTTGGGAGAGGGGGAGGAAATTTGACAATGGATTCAGTCTCTATGCTGCTGAAGTTAATGGCAACATTCCCATTATTTTAATCGCCCAGGGCTACACAATAGCCTTTTGAAGACAGTTTGCAAGGACAAGAACAAATTGCTCCAAAGATTAGCTTATTTTGCATACAATTTTTTCTCCTTGTTAATGTTATTGGCAATTACTTTTTGTGTTTCTGCTTATTTAAAAGCAACCCCCCCTTGAAACAGATAAAAAACCAAAACTCAGAAATCAAGCTTATATTTAGTATAATATCTTTTGGGTGCAAATATCAGAATTCAGTGCCAGTATTAAAGAAATGCTATGCCTGATATCCTAACTTAATCTTTAACTTAGCATCCTTCAGATGCAAATCTCTATCACCACAACTTCATGGCACATGTAGGTTATTTTATTCTAATTTGTAGATTTACATATGCTAACCATTGCTATTAGAATATTTTTAGGACCTGAGAATTTGTAACTGTGTGCACCTTATCAGAAAAAAACTGTAGATTCTAAATAAAATGAGTTTTTTCCTGATGAAGAGCACAGTCAAAAATTTTCAAAAAAAAATCTCTTTTATTCTATTTTTATTTTATTTGTATAGAAGGAATGGGTTAGTTCAACCAGTAAAAAACCTAACAACTCCAGTAAAGGAAATCAATTACATTTTTAATCAAGTGCAAAATATTAATGTTGTTTCTCAAGCTTATTTTGATGGCAACTTCACTGAAAAAAGAATACAGCTGGCTGATTTGCAAAGCTGTTGTTAATTCTAAAAAGGGTCAGAAAGGATTGTTTCAACTGGTTAGTATTGTGATTCTGATGCAAAGCCGAACTTTTTTGACGGAGAACGAACTACTTTAAATAGAATGTTAATAAAATCTCAATATTTTAAACATTTAAACATGGTACTTTAAATCTTTTTTGTAAATCTAGGGTGATTATGGGGCCAGTAGTGGTTAAGACATCAGGCTAGACAATCAGAAAACTACTGAGTTCTAGCCCCACATTATGCATAAAGCCAGCTGGGTAAGGATAATCTTGAGCCAGTCATTCTCTCTCAGTCTTAGAAAGACGACAATGGCAAATCACAAAAGCATCTTGTCAGGGACAAGTCAAAGCATTGCCAGGAATCCAAAACTGATTTGAAGACAAACACACAGAGAGGATGATTATGAGGAACATACTGGCCCTTCTAAATCTTAAAAAAATATACTATGTATTTCTACAGAAGCTACAAGGAATAAAAATGAGGAACATAAAAGACAATTATTGCTGTTGTTTGTAAGATTCTGCTCAGAACAACTTGTTGAATCTAGTGTCCCCTAAGAGATGTCAGACTACAAATTTTATTGCTATAAGGACAACAAATGGAAAGCTTCGGGTTAGGAAGTATTGAAAGTGCCAAGTTGGAAAGAGGTGAGCATATAAGCTTACAAAGTTTTTGTGTATGTGGATGCAAAAATAATGCCACTTATTTATAACAATCAAAACATCATTTGTTTAACTTCTGTTCCAATGATATGTTTATGGAATGGATATGAATTTTCCCAATCACACATTTTGTGTGGACATTCATAGCAC
>JAOYMU010000263.1:8844607-8856479 GCA_025802295.1 Psammodynastes pulverulentus | reverse complement strand
AGTTAGTTCACTTTATTGTCGTTGTACCTCGTACAACAAAATTAAATACCTTCTTCAGTGTACATGAATATAAAATAAAACACAAACACACATCCTTCACATTCTATACATTGAATTGAAACATGAGTAGCAAATGGATAATAGAGCATGGAGACATATTGAGACTGAAAATTAGACTAGGAGATTGAAAAACTATAGCGATTAAATCAGTGGGCAATAATTTTGATACCGTTGCCAAGAAAGTTATACGGTATGTATCTATGAAGTAACCAAAAGTCATGATTAACTGGGCAACTCTACGTTTTAACCATACAGTGGAATTTATTTTACAAGTTAATTAGGAAGTCCTATTTTGTAATAGTCATTTAGTGCAATATTAGTTTAAAGCTAATATGATAGTAAACAATAAAGTAAACATACAATTTTAGTTGTATTTATTTTCAAAATGGGTGCTGTCAAGCACCTCGGCTCTAACCACCAGCGGATGTCATTGCAATCCTTGCATTTCTCTCAAAAAAATTTAAACTACCATGAGGCTAAAGGTTACATTAAAAATATGGTGAAAACTGACCTTGTACTGATGCAGCTTTTTGGAGGTTCTATAGCGGAGGCCACATTACAAAAAAATAAAAAAAAATCCTAGAGAACAAAAGTCTAACTGGAAATAAATATAGCAAAGAAGAACACGGAAAAGATGAAACAGTGAGTGATGGTGTGTTAAATGAAAGTTGTATGGATATGTGTAATGGCATGTGTGGATGACCTTGGGGAAGAAGGGGGAAGATATGCTGGCTAGGAAACAAATCAGAAAAGAAGAGAGGCAGGAACCCCCAGTGGCTTAACAGTCAGAGGCAGAAACTTAGGAAGGACCCATCCTAATGGATCAAGCCATTAAAAGTGGCAGCGGGAAATTTGTACCTTCAGATTTGCAACTTTCTATTAATGAAGAAGTAGCCTTAGTTCATCTTCTTTTGCATTTCCTGTCTGGTTTGCCTGGGTGGGCCGACAATATGTTATATCATTTGATCAGGGCAATGACTCGGTCCCTGTGGTCATTAATGAGGTCACGTAAACAAACCATCTCTTAACACCGTTGGGAAAAAAAAATCCAGTTAAAAAGAAGGTATCTTGCCTCCAGCATTTCCTTTGTTTGCATGAACGCCTGTGGGCTTCTTTTAGGTCAAGGGAGGTATTCTTAGAAAACATAAATGCAAAATGAGTGAAGTTAACAAAGAAGGCGACAAAAATAGATTTTAGGTTTTAGGGCATATTTTGTAAGATTAGAGTAAGGTTTTGTAAGATTTAGGGCATATTTTGTAAGATTAGAGGAAATAGTTTGCCTTCTTAAAGGTGGTAGTTGCCATTCATTGTATTTTGAATGTGCATTGCCACAGGTTAAAATTTTGAATATGCCTTTGAGCTGCAGTTTTCTACCTCATAGAAAAGACCTTATAGAACCGATGGACTCTTCTTAGAAATATAAGATTACCAAACCAGTTGCTATTTTAATTTATTTTAATTAGCTTTGATGAGGTCATGACTGGACAGAGAATTCTGATTGTATCCATGGGGAAATAAAGTCAAAGGATTATTTGACAGTCATTGTTTTTGTTTATTAGTATTTCTAGGTTATTTCAGTCTAAAAAAAGCTCTGAGTGGCGTACAACAGAAATAAAAGTTTAAAAATATCAAAACAGAGACAATGAATATGTCTTACAATAGCACCAACTGATGGACATAGTTCATGAAAGAAAGCATTCCCCAAATACTCTCTTTCATAACTGAAAACTAAAGAACTGAAATGTCAGCTCTTTTCAGCAAATTAGTTGGGAGGAAATGGTTATTATCTGTGATCGCAAAGTGTTCGACAGGAGGATCCTGTCACTGAAAAGGTCCTGGTCTGGGACATCTGGGCATGGAGCAATGGTGGGATTCAAAAATTTTTACTACCGGTTTTGTGGGCGGGGCTTTGTGGGCGGGGCTTTGTGGGCGTGGTGTGGCTTTGTGGGCGTGGCAGGGGGAAGGATACTGCAAAATCCCATTCCCTCCCCACTCCTGGAGGAAGGTTACCACTGGTTCTCCGAACTACTCAAAATTTCCACTATCGGTTCTCCAAAACTGGTCAGAACCTGCTGAATACCACCTCTGGCATGGAGTAGATTGTTTGGAATTCTTCTTTTCCAAGATCTTATAAAACAGGCAGATTCAGTTTTGAACCGGAAGCCTTGAAGATAACCGTGCCTAATCCATGTGGGACTTAAAGGGGATCAACCGCATCTTGAATTGTATCTGGAAGCTGACTGGAAAGCCAGGAGAGCTGAGATGTCACGTGGTCCAATCTCAAGTCTTAACACCATCCAGGTGCTGCATTCAGTAACCCATTTAAACTACCAAGTGGTATTTAAGGGCAGCCTATGTAGACCGGTTTGCCGATGTCTAGTTGTGAACTGATAAAGACCTGAGCGATTCTGCATCATGCCTCTAAATCCAGGAAAGTTTGCGAATGTGAATACTCGTGCATACATATATACATTCATACCTCATTAGGCATTTGGTGAAGGCTTTTTTTTTTTAAAGCTCATCTTGCCCTAAGTCTGTTAAGATAACAAAATAGGATGTGACAGATACTTCTTAAATTGCTTTCATTGATATGCACGGCATATCGGTATTTATGGAAAATGAGCACCCTGCGCTCTGTTTTAGCAAAAGCAGAAACTTCCATAGCATCAACTGCCAGCTGCATTTTTCATTAAACATTGTTTCTGACAGAACTTTGGAGGAGAGCAAGTGAGTCCTTGAATGTTTGGGACTTGAAACATTTTTTTTGGTGCAAGTTATTTGTTACTGTACTTCCTTAGTTTTCTTAGAGCTGAATGAGAGACTGGGGTAAAACACAAGTTTGTGTGAGAATACATTCCTCGTGGAAATATTCAGTTCTTTCATGGTGACTGAAACTTTAGAGATCTTTAAAACTTGTTAGCCTAAAATGGAACTTCCACATTAAGCCATGCCTTCCTGCCAGGCAGAAATTATGTTGCTCATTCAAGTGTAGATTGCGAACTTTCAGATGGCCGTTCTTAAAAGAGTTCTGGACCGGACTCAAATTTTGTCTGAACTGCAAGGATATCTCCTGTGCAGTCCAATGCAAGCTGTTTGTTTCTTTGCATGGATTTCCTTATGTGTTTTGGTAGAACATGCTTGAAGACAGAGGAGAAGCTCAATGTAGGATGCTTATTACGGTATATAATGCTTGTTGCCGTGTAAGTATTGCATACCTCCTTCTGAGCTGACAGATGCCACAGTAATTTCAGAAAGGATCCATGATTTCTTCCCTGTGGCTTTTCCAGGTGTTGCAATGCCCGAGGAATTAAAAATGGCATTAACTTCTGCAGATGTCCTCTCTTTGCAGTCTGTGTAAATGTAGAGTTCTGTTGATTAAAATTTGGGTAGTTTTGCAACAAAACAGTAATTAACCCAAATGACTTTCTATATTGCATGTCGGATGCTTTGTTTTTGGGTACAGAACTTTCCAGATTTAAAAAGAAATGTGAATGTAACAATTCCTTTGCCTCCTCCCAGGTTGCTAAAGCTCTTTTTCTCTTTTTCTCTTTTTCTTTCTCTTTTTCTTTACATTTTACATTTTCTGTATATTTTCATTTTCCCATTTTTTTTTCCAGAAGATTCAGCCCTGTAAGTTCCACAATCTCATGTTTTATTTAAGGAGGTAATACAACATATTGCACTATATTTATAACATTTCAAGTTGTGTTTTATATTTTGCAGCCTGGATGGGGAAAGGAAAGAAGGTGCGAGATAAATTATATTCACACTTGCAATGGACTCTTGGGGATTCGTAGGAATGATCTTGTTCTTTCCTATTGCTTTCTTCTGGGATGTGCTTGACCTTCCCAGTTCAGCCAACTACCTACTATTCCTTCGGGATGTTTCATCCAAATAAAAACCAGACCTGGCCTTGCATAGCTTTCAAGCCTTGACAAAATGCAAATACCTGGAAAGTCAAAGGTGATCATTACATCTGTATTCAAGTATTACCCAATTGTCCATAGGCTTTACAATTTCATTTCATGAGATATATTTGAATAGGAAGTATGGAAATGTTACCCTTTTCTGTTGCATGGCCCCCATCCCTTGATACTCACATGGCTGCACAGACTTCCATAGCTGAAAAAGTCCATTTAGAAGAAGTCCTTCCATAGAAATCCAGCCAGAAATGCTCAGAGGTTTGCACAGCAAAAGACAGGAGACGTATGACATCACCATGCCTGCTTGTAAATAAGGACAAGAAGCCCACCTCTTACTCAAAAATACTTTGTCAAAGTTTTCTTCTCTTGTAGGGAAAATGGAAGACCAAAAACCAGTTTCTCTTTTAATGAAACAGAGTGCGAAGGGATGAAAAAATATAGAAGAATTTTTGGTTTTGGGCGTTCAAATGTCTGTAAGGTTTTACTTCCTCTTCGTGGAAGTGATGGATTTTGATTTGGTGACAGAAAGAGACAGCACCAGAACAAATACAGAGGGCGGTGAGAAGCTTTTGTTGATTGAGCTGGAAAATATCTATATTCAAGTATCAGTGCTAGAATAGGAGCTGGAAAACTTTAAATGCTAGACTTAATCCAGAGTCCTCAATTTCATAAAGCAGAATTCAAAAGCAAAGATGTATTTGGGCATGACAGCAGTAAGATAAGCAAAGACGTGTTCTAAAAGTCAGGATGATCCATTTGAGCTGAGTGAAGAGGGATGGGGAATTATCTAATAGTGGAAATCTTTTTTGGCTTCCTTGGTAATCTTACTATATTCTGCATTTAACTGTAGTATAGGGTAACTGTAGCTGCATTTAACAGTAGCCCTGGCAGTTAACAAAGGGAAAACAGGAATGGTCTATATGTCGGGTTGCTTTTGCTGCTAGCTTTCTAGTTGTTTACATGCTTATTGTTCTAAATTAAGCCTTGATTTTATACTCCTTTTCATTGTTAATCTGGTATTTAGTCAACTATTTTTATGACTGCTTCAACGTTACCAATATAAAAGCAACATCACTAATGCCTATAAAAGGAGACTATGGGAATAGCCTTGTTCAAAGCTATTGGATAAGCTCCATGACATGAATCAAGAATGTCAATTTACTAAGTCTTCAAATGCCATCAAACTCCATATTAAATATATGGAGACGTATCACTGATATAGCATGTCACATACCATATCACATCACATCATATATCATATATATCAATCATAGATAGATAGTATTGGCATCTTTCAGTGCTAGGTTTTTTTTTTTTTTTGGTCTCACAAGATTCAGTGCAGGCAATCTCATTCTGTTGTTTTGGTGCTGTTGTAGATGCTTGGTTATTCTTCATTTCAGTTCATCTTGTTTTTCAGTTCGATGGCTTTGTTCTTTCTGAGGAAAAGGCAGAGGAGAAGGTGCCTGGTTTGGGAATGAAAATGGTTCAACATCTATGTTGGCTTCCTCTACTGCCAACTGCTCCGGTTTTGTGCCTATAGTCTGAGCTACTTCTGGCAAGGCTTTGATTTCTTTGCCCTGGGTAGATCTTCCAATTCTACTTCTGTGAACACTTTATTTCATATTATAAATGGATATTGATCTATTTGTTCTGTCCTTTCTGACTCTGGATGTTGTTCTTTTCAGAACTGGTACATTCTTTTCAGATATCCTCTTCTCATTAGACTTGATTTAATAATTAGCAAATTATTATTTCCTTGTTTTCAGTCTTCGTACATTGTTGATGGATAAGCAACTTTTCTTCCAGTAATTTTTCAACTCGGCCAACAATCCTGAGTCCTGTAGCTCACTTCTCATGAGATGTTTCAGGAACTCCAATGCTTAGCATAGTTATTGTTGACTCGGGTGACAACCATTCTGATAAAGATTTCTCTAAGTTATGTTTCATCCCATTGTTGATGGCAACAATTGTCTGGGTCCTCTGATGAAACCTATCCAGTATGATTGAACTTCTGGCACACAAACCCCACAACCATATCAAGATAATGACTCACTGGGGGAATTCTTATTAATATAGTTCATTATATAGTCAGCCAGATGTTTAGACAAAATTTGGCATTTTTATGTACATACCAAGTTGTTCCAAAGGACCTAGGATAGACAGATGCTGTTTGATTGTATTAAAGGCATTGTTGTTTCAAGTAAAGCTACTTTTTCAATTGACTAATGGTGTTTTGTCAATGCTGACAATGTTCAAGCGGTGTTCCAGGTGTTTTGGGATTGTACCCAAGGCATCTATTACTATTAGTACCATCTTTTGTTTCTTTTGCTGCCATTGGTCTACTTCTATTTGCAGTTCTTTGTATTTTGTGATTTTTCCCCCCAGTTCTTTCTCTTCCATTTCACTGTCTCTGGGGTACTGCAACATTCACTATCCAGATTTTTTGTCTTTCTTATCGACAGCTGTTAAGTCTGGAATGTGATGTGGCATTATTATTGTAATTATTATTACATTTGAAAAGTAAATGGAATGAAAACAGAATGCTATGGAAAGCTCGCCGTTTTTGTACACGAAGGTTCTGCTTTTTTTCCTCCTTTGTAGGAAATGGAAAATTTTCTGCCTAATTTTTTTTTGAGTAATTTAAAACTGAACAGATTTCTTAATAGGCATGACGGCTAGAAGATGCTTATTCTCAATTGGCTTTGATGGCTGCAATATCCATTCTGAAGATAAGAATAAGCAAATGCTTGTTCTGTGATTACTACAAAGGTGTAATTTATCTGCATGGATGAAGCCTGAGTATTGAAATATATTCAGCAAAGAAAGATCTGAGGCTTGCCATTATTATTATCTCTTTAGTCTGCCAGTCAGCTGGGTGTGCATCTACCAATTCAGGCCTACATAACTTAAATCTGTCTAGTGCAGCATACAAAGCAGACGTCTCTGCCCAACAAGACTGCAGTTTAAGATAGCTCAGCTTGAAATTAAAGGTTGCATTTTTATACTGTCTTTAAGTGGGAATAAGGTGCTTTAAACTGAAGAGGATTTACCCAAGGTTAGACATGACTAGTTGCAATCTGGTGCATTATGGCATGACAATAAGCCCTACTTCTTCAGAGAATTGTGCTACAAATGGCAGGAAGACTATTCACATCCAGGTCCTTGCCTTCGTATCCGAAACATGATAAATGACAATCTGCTACTATTGCCGAATTCTGCGAGATTTGAAAGAAGTAGTTCATGGCAAAAATACGAGTTGCAAAATCCAGGCTACTTGCATAGTTCAGATGCGCCCACTTAAATGTTTTGGCCTAGCCACTTTGCTTTGTGGCTAGACCCAGCAGGAATATTAACTCAGAACAATGATGGACAGTTTCTAAATCATCCATGCTTCATTTACACTAATGTTCCTGAAATATCTCTTTGAATACATTGCGTGCTCGTGCACGCACACACACACACACACACACACACACACACACACACACACACCTTTTTTTGCTAAACTTTTTTTTTTAATTAGATATATTGGCTTGATGACACTTGGCTTCGATTTCCTTTTAACTTCAACAATCTTACTATTATATGGATGCTTTCCTGGTGTTTCTACTAAGTTCCCTGTATTTACCAAGACCTTCTGTTGGTTAGATCAAGTTGAGGATAGATAATCATCTTATATCTTCTTCATATCTCTGAAGGGAAAAGTTGTCAGCAAGACAAGTCAGGAATTTATTGGAACCACCATGCTTGGAAGAGTTTGTTTCTGAACAGATGTTAAGGTAATTAGAATCCCCCCATCACTATCTCTTTATGCCTGCTTGAAAGATCTTCAGTTTGCTTCTGGTGACTTCCTCTACATCTTCTCCTTAGTTGGATAGATAATAGTTGATGCCAATAACAATATTCATCGCATCCAGTGGTGTGATTCAAAGAATTTAACAACCGATTCAACCAGTGGCTGTTGTGGGAGGCGTGGCCCAGCTCCATCGCACATGTGGTATGAGCCTCCCGCGATGGCCAACCTGACCCTGGGCAAACCAGTTGTTAAATTACCCCACTCCCTTGGCTATCAAAGTGGATCCTGGGCGCTGTGTTGTGCTGCAGTGGAGAAATGGGAAACGGAGCGGCCGGCACGAGGGAAGGAGGAGCAGGGAGAAGAAAGAGGGAAAGCGGCCTTCTCCTTCCCTTGCACCGGCTGCTCTGTTGCCCGTTTTTCCATTGCAGTGCAGCGCAGCGCCCAGGATCCACTTTGATAGCGGGGGTGGATAATTTAAAAAACGGTTCGCATGAACTGGTGCAAACCGGCTGAATCCCACCACGGCTCACATCTATTTCTCCTCTTGCTGCAATGCTCTTTACAGTCTTGTCAATTCACTTGGATGTCTGAGCAGGAGGGAGAGTTTTAACAAATAGTGCAAATCCGTAATTATTGTCCCTCAAGGCACCACACAACATCACTTGCTGAACATCATATTGCCGCAGGGAAATTGCTTATCATCTCTTTTTGTAATTTTCAAGAGGCTAACAATCTTTAGAAATTTTTCTGTCTACCCACAGACCAACAACATTTTCATACACCCAACAAACTTCCACCAGCCAACAATAGCAATGACCTGTCCTTAACTAATTCGTCATTCTTGGCACCATGATATCAAACCAAATGAAAATAAACCAAAACAAAAAAGTATGTGGGATGAGATGTGTACAAGGTTAAATTGTTTTCAGGAGAGGAAATATCCAAATTTGAAATATATCACTGCAGCAATTTTTTTAGTTATACATGTCTTTAAATTCTGATTTTAAAATGTTGATAAGTGTTTCCTTTTCATTAAAATGTATAGGCTGTTTTCAGTAAAGTGTAGCACTGGTCTATTTTAATGCAATGCCATAAACCTGAGAAATTAAGAAACTGGGGAGACAAGGCATTTTGGCATGGTTTAAAAAACAGAGATAATTGAAAAGATGCTTATACTCTTCATGGATAGTAGTATAGAAATTACAAATATGTGTGTATATTATTGTCTAATTTTATATTATATTTATTTGTAAGTAACTGACATTACATTTTAGAAAATGTATCAAATGATTAATACGTGTACTAGCACTTTTAGCAGCCTCTCTGTGAGATGCTATATGGTATAGTTGTAAAAGATTAATAATCTCTCATTGCTTTTTGCTTTACTCAGGTTTGCAAATGAATCCTGTACTAAGTTTATGATCACCTATTTGGACAAAAAGATGCTTAATGATTCTGTTATAAAAGGTGTAGATAATCATAGGTGTAACAAATAACATAATAACTGTGATAAAGGGTATGTGTAAATATAATGGGAATGCCTATCACAATGAGCAGTAAAATCATTAAAAGCAAAATGCTCAAATAATCCAACTAAAATAATCTAACTAAAAGAGCTGTCACTTAAAAGCACTGTCGTACTTACTAAAACAATAGGCTTCTTAACTGTGCAAGATGAAGAAACCCTATAACTTATGTGTATATATTTATATATAATTGCAAAGCAATTAATAAGAAAAAAGTATTTGTCATTAAAACTGAATCATCTATTTTGTTCAATAATATCAACCTCTATAGTCAATTTTTTAAAATAAAGCACGTTTGCCATTAAAATAAAAGAGAGGAAGTGGCTTTTTTAACCCAATAACAAAAAATATTCTATTTGAAGATATTGATTTGCTTGACTGTCAAAAAATGTCCTATACGTGTTTTATAGAGTTTTTACTAGGCAATTGAACATAAGTATAATACAGGGGTGTCAAACTCGCATCGTCATGGCATCATCACATGTCATATCGGGATTTCCCCCCCCCCTTCGCTAAACTGGGCAGGGTCAGCATTTGGCCCGCGGGCCATGAGTTTGACACCCCTGGTATAATATAAAGCACACTATTTTATTAATTTATTTTTACATCATATTTATGCTGTCTTTCAGTATAAATATTTCCAGAGTCATTTACAGCAAATGATAAAATACAAAGAAAAATCTGGAAATAGTACGTTAAAATATAAGAGGTAGAAAATACTATTTAATCAAATCATTTTTTTATATAATATTCTTTATCCGGTAGCAAAAAGATATCACAACAGGGCAGGCAAATTTTCCCAAGAAGATTTTCAAATCATCACTCCTAAGGAACTTAGGGCCACCCCAGAGAGTCATTTTGGAGTCTTTGAGGACACATGTCGCAGCCATTTTCCTTCCATCCGTGAGCAACCTCCTGAGTTGAAATGATGCCTAATAGAGATTTTTTTTATCAGTATTTGGTTAAATATGTTTTTCATTCTATGTAGTATCATTTGAGACAAGAAAAGATGGATGCTGATTACTGTCAGCATGTGGGCAAAATGTGCTTATGCCCAGACATCAACATGAGCACCAAAATACAACCTTCAGACTTTTGAAATTCTTATTTTGAAATGCACTTACATTATGAAATGTAAGTGGCTAACTCTGTACTAATTTTGTATCTGAAAGTCATAACGTGTGCTTCGTTTCCATATTAATAGTTCTACTTCCCCAAATGCATCATTTCAAAAGGGATGAAGCCTGCAGCATCAGAGTGTGTGTGTGTTTGTGTGTGTGTGTGTGTGTGTGTGTGTGTGTGTGAATTGGTGTACAAGAATATTTTTGTTTGTTTCAGAACAAAATAGATGTTAAGCTTGATAGAATTTATGTTGTTTTCTAGACAATGTTCATTCACCAGACTGCACAACTTTGAAAGCATAAAAATTGATGTTGTAAAAGCATGATTACCTGTCAAATTGAGTTTATTTTCTTTTCTTTTTTTAATTCTCTCTCTGTCTCTCTCACACTCATAATTTATATGTGGCTCTTGAACTAGATGACAGAAAAGTTTATTAAACTTCTAGCTGATAAAATATAATTTCAAACTGATTTTTTTTTTTTTAAAAGTTACGCAGAAGTCATTATCAATATATAATACCATACATATCAGGTATAAAACGGCACAGAAATTGTACTGTGTGTTTAAACCACTGGAAGATGATTAAAGCATGTCAGAAAACAATACACATTTCGGGACTATTGGGAAGCTCATCTGGTGCTAGAAATATCCCAGGATCTTATTTCAAGCTGCAAAGGAAACACTACATCAGCTATCTCCTCTCTCTTCCCTCAGCTCCACAGAAACTGTATTAATTGAGTTGCACATGTGTTTTATTTTACTTTACTTTGTTTATCGGTCCTCTTTTCCTGGTGTACAAGATGGTGTGTGAATCTCCCACGTAAGTTTGCCTTTAGGGCATGGACCAGTTGTGTGAAGACTACAACTTTAGAATTCTACCCAGGGTGCATTATTTACGTATATGAAAGGCACCAGGCAGTGGAAGAAGTCTCTCTGAGCACCTTTGGGCAGAAGCAAGTTGAGAAAACTTTTTCCTTGTTTGGTGTGGATTGCCTGCTGTTTTTTTTTTTTTTCATAGTAATGTTTTTGATAGTCCTGTTGTGGTTTACATATTATGCAGTGACTGGTGTAGCTATATACTGTGTGGCACTGTGTTTCTGTGTGTGATTTGGTAGCTGCTCTGGGACAAATGCAGGTGAAGAGTAACACAAATATATTTAGTCTTCATCCAGGTACTGACCATAATCAGGATTACTTAGCTTTAATGTATCAACTGTAATGTATGCTTTCGGACAATATCCTAGATTTGAAGGCCTATTGCTTTTACCAGGATGAATCAGGAAGAGGAGCTGAATGAGGAATGAATCGTGCATTTTCAGGTCTGTTTAAAAACAGATACTGGAACCCGTGGAATATAAGAGGCTCTAAGTCTGTAGAGATTCTTAGTCATCCAGGTCATGGTTGCCCCAAAGGTGCTTTTTCAGGAGGCAACTGGACTTTCTTGT
>JAOYMU010000263.1:8796363-8809899 GCA_025802295.1 Psammodynastes pulverulentus | reverse complement strand
CTCAAACGGGCCAAAAATCAGCTGAGAGGCACGCGCATGCGCGATGCAGTTAAGGGTGTGTGTGTTGCGCACGCATGTGTGGGAGGCTGGGCACATTGCATTGTGGGTGCTGGCACGCACGTGTGCACGCTATCGCATGCGTGCACACTTTTGGCACGCCACGACAAAAAGGTTAGCCATCACTGCTATAGTGCAACATGTGATCTCTTTTGCAATAAATACACTCAACCTGAAATCCTAACCGTGTCTGTTCAAATGTCTGGATATGAAAGAATAATCTCACAAATTCCCAAACATTTTGCAGATCATGATAATCAAAATTAACTAAGTTAGTTAGCAAATGCTGAACAAAGGTGGCATTACAAATATAATAGATTACAATTATTTCTACTTGTTTTACTGCAGACTGAAATTAATGTTCAACTTATGTGTATTATAGAGCTGGCAAGATTTGTGGACGTATGACATCCTTACTACAACAACAACAAAAATCCCATTTATTTGAAATGAAACTTTCAAGCTTAATTAAAAAATATCCTAAAAGTACTTTTTGTGATATTAATCACATATATTTCCAGGTGTATTTTCCTCTCAGAAGCATGTCTATGCAGTCCAACATGTAGTTTGTATTCTGTCCTTGTTTATATTGCATAATTACCTGTCTAAATTGTTTATTAATATGCTTATTAATGATTTTTACATGTAAAAGATAAACATGAAAATATATGAAGATGTCTTGAAAAAAAAAAAAAAGTACAAAGGACCACACAGATTGAAGAATAAAAAAGAAAAAGATAATTGAAAAACAACTACAGATCTTTAGAGCAGTTAGGATCCTTTCTCCTTCTTTAAAATTACATTAAATTATCTTCTGTCCCATATTCAACCCTTTTCAATCAGTAAATCATTTTTTTTCTGATTTCAGCAAAAAGTCCTTAGGCGTTTCCAGTCTTTTATAAAAGCTATATGTTATAAAACTAATATTTAAAGTAAATACTTTGTGAGAAATGAAATTTTTATAATTGTCATTGGACTTTTGCTGTGAAGCTGGTGCAGTTAAGACACTGACATCATTTTCACTTTGTGTCAATGTTGGATAGATTTGGGCTCCTCAATTAAACATTATAAATAAACATGTGACAAACTGAACATTAATTAGGATGAAAGAAGATAAAATGGACTAAGCAGAAGAGAACAATAAATTGACAAGAGTTCTTTACGGAAAATACACTTAGGGTTTTATTTAATTTGGCCCTTACCCATAGAAAGTATGTGGTAATTTTGGCATAAAGTCTGACAAATGTATCTTGTTTATCACTTCAAGTCAGGTGGAAACTGTACACTTAGTTCTTTCAACCTTATACATAGTTCTTTTCCCTCCTATCTTTTTTTTTATTTTGCTTAAAATCTGTCATGAAAAGATTACTGTCAGACTTAAAAATCTGCACATTTTAATAGGTCGTGATTGGTTCATTACTCTTGAATGGATATATTTTAATTTTCTTCATTCATTTTTCTTTCACTTCCTGCAAATTTCATTATTGTTTGTTTCCTTCACCTATCTACCAGTGTTATTTATCGGATTCCCATTTCAGAATCTCTCAGATTCAGTGATTAACTATGGCAGTACTGACTCTGTGGCTGAGGAAGGTGGGACTTGTAGTCCCCCAAAAATCTGGGGTGTCAGGTTGGAAAACGTTACTGTGGCTCCCGGTTAATGCGAACTTTTCATTTTGTTCCCTCTTTTCATGCTCTCTTTGTCTCTCTTTTTATTTATTACGGCGCTTCCTTCTCTCTTCCCCTTCCCTCTGTTTTGTGTTTAATTCTATCATTTAAGATTTAAAATGTAATGAAACATAGACGTTAGACACAAGAGGGCCTGTTCTCAAAATGACAGCTCAAATTGTGCATGCAAATTGGAGACTGTGTGTGAAAGTCTGTACTCATTTGCACAAGCCATGCGCGCTCATGCATGCCATTTAAAACTGCTACATTTAATTTTAATAAGTGGGGCTTCAAGAAAATGTCTTTAATTTTAGAGGCAGGGTAGATGTCACCTACATGCCACTAAAAATTGTTGCCAAAAATCACCTGCCAGAGTTCAGAAGCAAAATGATACATGGAATCATTAACACGAAGAACTGATTTTTTTTTAAAGAAAAAACTTACAGTTACTATGCACTGAGTTATAATTACATAGAAATATGCATTTTAATTAACCTTTCTAGTAGGATTTCTGAGGCATGGGATTTTTTTTTTTAAGTTGAGTTTTATTGAGGGTTTTTTTTTTCCTTCTCCCTGCTCATCTTGATCTTTTTCCAGGTCACTAAGTACAAATGCATTCAAGAGAAAAGTAAGGATGTTGTTAATGTATTTGAAATACTGACTTTTCTTAAGATGTCTATCAGTACTTAATGTACTGGGATGGCTGACAGCTGGTTTCGGTTGCCATAGTGTAATTATGTAGAATAGACTGTCTCTATGACACTGCTTCAATGAAAGAATATCTCGCATTCTAGATGACAAAAGACTAAATGACATTACAAGAACCAGCATACGTTTCTTTTTCTTTAGCTGTGTAAAGCCATAGCACTGTTTTGATGACGCAAGTCAAATGATGTGATGTAAAGATCAATGGCTAAAATAAAATACATATTGATAGCCTGTCATAGTCTCCGTTCATTTGTTCTACCTCTTCCTCTATTGTCAGGAAGCACGCTACTAACAGCATACTATCTAAAGTAAGGTTTAAAAACTCATGATTTTTAACTTCCAAATTTAATAGCAATAGCATTTAGACGTATATACCACTTCACAGTGCTTTACAGCCCTCTCTCAGTGGTTTATAGAATCAGCATATTGCTCCCAACAATCTGGGTCCTCGTTTTATCAACCTTGGAAGGATGGAAAGCTGAGTCAACCTTGAGCCATTGAGATTCGAAAGTCAAATTGCTGGCAGCTGGCAGTCAGCAGAAGTAGCCTGTAGTATTGCATTCTAACCACTGCGCCACCACAGCTCATGATGCATTAATCACCTTCCTAACTCTGATTAGTTAATTAATTAGTTAGGTTAATGCAGTTTCCTGGCTTTCTCAAAGACAAATGTTTGTCACCTCAAGTCCCCAACCATGAACTTGTTGGACTTGTTTCAACTATAATCTTGCATTTCTTTTTAGTCCATCCATCCACTCCATCCATTACTTTATCTTCTAGTTGCCTCAACCGTGGTCATTTCTTCCAGTGCATAATCTAATTGCAACTTATGGTTGAAGTGAGTGGGTGTCTGCTTTCAGATCATTGCCTTGAGGGAGTAGTTTTTATTTGATACAGGAAGGATGATGATGATGATGATTATATTAATCCATAATTAAACGGTATCTATCTTTTGTTGCGCACTCTTTCTCATCATCCAGCTTGCACAAGTTTACATTATCACTGCAAAACCATAGCTTTCACGATCTTATATTTGTTGTCATGGGAATAACCTTATAGTTCATGATCTGGTATAATTCTTTCTTCGCTGTGATTAATTTCTTTATTATCCTAGCATCTTTAACTATTCTTGAGACCAAGAAAACAAAACACTTCTTTTATTTTTCTTTCTGTTCCCACCCCACTTTTCCTTCTTTTTTCTTTACCTGCACTTTTAAAAGATTTTTCTATACCATGTGAATTGTATTAGTTTTATCTGTATACTGCAGTTTTCAGTAAAATTATTAAGCAGCATAATCTCATTTCTTAAATTAGGTAGTTGTCTAATTTAATGTATCTTATTCCTGCCCTAAGTTCTTGTATACCTAAAATATTTAATTTAGGCTGTTGTATTTTATGTTTTCCTTGGTTCAGGCTCTCCCATTCTAAAACAACTTTCCTTGAAGCTTAGGGTAGCCATGTGTCATCTCCTCCAAATCTACTTGTGAGTGCTTAGCATTGTTCTCTGGTCACTTGAAGAGTGCTTTCTGGTCTAGGCTCATCATCTGACACCAAAATCTGTCCAAACATTTCAACATGTCAGACTTTATACAGGTCAGTAATGGAACTAAAATGCCATCAGGGCACAGATTTAAGAATATAGTACAGCTCTGATAAGGTACTAGCAAAAGCTTTAATGAAGAAAATGGCTCTTGAAAACTGGATTCAGCTTCCATGAATGGCAGTCCCCAAATTCAAATCCTATGTCTTTTTTCAGATCTTTAGGTCCTAAGGGACTAAAACCACAGAAATGATTGGCACTTGTATACTATTATTATAGCAGTCTGGTCTGGTCTTTGGCGGTTTGCTCTAGCCTTCAGATAGCCATTTCCATGTAGTTTTCTTGTCAGCATGTGAAATGATCTGCCCTGTCTGCAGTGATCCCATACCTAGTTATCCACAAGCGACTTTAGCTAAATTCAGTGGAGGTTTTTAGTAATAATAGTGGGAATTAATTTGGTTTGCACTTTAAAATAGTTTGGTCCAATTCAGTCGAGTTGCATGATTAAAATGCATTGGAAAGCATGAAAAGAAAACTGTATATATAATTCAAGTACATATAAAGTGTACTTGACATTAAATGCAAATATAGGTAAAATACATGATTTCTTTTTTATTCCCAACACATTATGTGGGCTTTGTCAAATGTTTTTAAAAAGAGATATATGACTGTAATAGAGCAAATCTGTGCTTCTATAAATTTGAAAGTTATAGAAGCCAAAACACAGTTTTCCCCATCCCTGTTTTGAAATAATAGCAGTGCCAGTCCATATCCTTGCCTTCTAACTTGAAAGAAAGCTGCACTGAATACAGTGACATTTGTGTTTGAATATTGTGCCTATCAGTATTCCGTTAAGCCATCTTTGCAAACAACGAGCCGCACATTCTAGTTTATTAAACTGTAATTTAAGCCAGCATGGTTCATTGCTTCGTTGCTTCTCTGTTGAAATGGTAAATAAGACAGAGATAATTTAATTTGATGTTTATATCTGGGATCACAGTTTATTGGTTAGAAACTAGCCAAGGTTCTTTATGAATGTAAAATTAATTTTATATCATCATCATTATCTTAGCCATTGTCTATCCACTGCAGGGGTGAAGGCCTCTTCCGCATGTTTCCAACCCATATGGTCCTGAGCTTTTTTTTTTTTGCCAATTGAGCCTACAATACTTCCTGATGCTTTTTATTGTGGAATCCACATTTTATATAGAACATAATCTTAGCTTTGGATATCATTCACTGTTCTTCCCTCTTTAATGACAACCTTTGGAAATCACTCTGCTATTTGTTAACTCAGTTTACAGTTTTATGAGCCATGTGGTTTAATAAAGTCTCCTTCTAAGCCTAAAAATGATAATTTGGGGGGGAAAAAACTCGGCAACTGGGTGCTCCAAAATAGGAAGCTGCTTGGTATCAGCACACTTTATTCAGTGTTATCTGAGAGACAAGACTTTGCCAGGACAATGATTTTGAGCTTTTTTTGTGTGAATACATCTTTGATCTTTGTGTGGATTAAAATCTTTCATCTTTCCTGGATTAAACCAATACTAGCAAGTGTGTGTGAGGAAGGAATAAAAATATGCTCCTTTGTTTGCAGTAGAAAGTAAGGCTGGAGAATAGAATTGGGGACTATTTTGAAGACATTTGTTTCCAGCTCCTTCTCTTATTGTGTTTATGTATGCTGTCTTAGAAGGAAAGTTTCATTAAAAGAGATGGATTTACTTTTATGGAAAGACTGCTTTGGGCTCATTGATGGATAATGATAGACACTCCTTCTATCCTAATTATGTAGAACACATAGGGATGAAGTCTAGAAGGCATTATATTGGGGGAGATTGCATTATGTATTTGAAAAAAAACCTACTGATCACAAAAATCTCTGCTGAGTGCATACATAATATGTGCCGGAACCAGAGGAAAATCTAAATGGTAGGAGCATTTCCTGATAGAAAATGTAATTTCTTCTGGCCTAACAGTTATTGATCCAACATCTTTTAATAGGTTTTTCCAAATAAAAACATTCTCATTTACATGCATATTATGTAATCCTTCCAAGTGATACATGCAAAGATCTTCCTCTGTCTGCTACCAATTATTGATGTCTGTTTAAGACTGGCTTCTATTCTTTTGGTTACCAATGCAGTACTTATTGACATTTTGATAAAGGGAAGCACGAAACATCCTGTCCACTTAGATGCATGTTTTGCTGTGGAATTGCCCAACATTTTGTAAACAAAGCATGAACAGGCATCTGTTAAATTAAAAACATTTACAAAGCATTCTAATATCTAAGGCTCTTTTCATTCTTGAATAATGGTAAGAAGTAGACCTGTTTGAATGATTGTAATTCAGTTTTGGTCCTATCTTGCAGGTTCAGGCTTGGAATCCTGCTGTTTACTTAAGTAAAATCTTAGGAGAACCTGGCCCGTATTGAGGGTGCTGTGGTGCCTGCACTAAGCCAGCTGACTGAATTCCTAATAAATAAGAATATGTCTTGCTTGGACATTCACAGAGTTCAGAATTCCATAGACGTTAACAGGAAGCAAAGAAAAGGGAATTAAAATTGAGGAAGAAAAGAGGGGCTGGGTAGGAAGCTGGTTGTAGCTCCATCCCTTCTTGTACAATGGAGTGAATAGATGCTTTTCAACTTCCCACTTTAGGGCTGAGGTAAAATGAATGGCCCAAAGTCACCCAACATTAAGTCAATGGAAGGACTAGAATCTGGGTCTCCCCTCTTTTAGCAAGCACATTAACATTACGCCCTACTGGCTTTCTGTCTAACATATGTATATTCATTTATTCATTAAATGTATATGCTGCTCATCTCCGTGACAAGGAGACTCTGGGTGGCTTACAAAAAAATAAAAAAAGATAAATATACTGTAGAAACAATTCATTAAAAAAACTATATAAAAATAGATGGCACTGGAATGAGATCGTCTTACCTCATCGATCATCTCCATCGGTGGGTGCCCCCGGCAGGGCCCCAGGCCAACTAGCAAAACCAGGTTGTGATACTTTTTGAGAAGGCCAAAAGGGTGGGAGCAGTTCTCGCCTCCAGTGGTAGAATGTTCCACAGGAAGAGGGTCACAGAGGAAAAGGCTTTTCTCCTTGATCCCACCCACCAGAATTCTTTAGCAGATGGGGTCCATAACAGGTGCCTTTCTGTGGCATGAATGGAGCAGGCGAGTCCCATTGGATTGTTGGTCTCATTAATCCTATTTATATGCTTATAAGTGCAGTAGCATAAGACAATAAGGAAATGCATGGTACATACGATTGTAATGAATTTCAGTTCTTGTAAAAAAAATATTCTATTGTTTCACACAAGCTAGCAAAAAAAAATATGAGGAAAATTTGGGTCATAAAGACAACTGGTTAGTTCTTACACTGTTCTTTAGATTTTGCCTTTTAATTAATATTTATATCTTTCATTGTTTTCGTGAACTCTGAAATAATTTAAAATAGTGCTAAAATATACCAGCCACAATGCAGTTCAGAATTCACTTGCTGTATTCTTCTTTAATTTGTTTGCTATATTATTTTTTAATAAAATGGTAGCTCATGATGCATACTTCCCAGTGGTTACATAGTCCATGTAAACTGTACATAATAGGTTTAAATGCAATGAATAATGCATCTTGGCATAAATTTAATCACAATAATAACCCAGTAACAGAGGAAAACATTCAACATTTGAATTTACATAATGGAAGAATTCTAATGAAGATGCCACACAAGTAAATTAGTACTTGAAAATTTGTCTTTTAACTGTTATATAATTAATTGGTTTTAACAGGAAAAAAATAAGCACCTGTTGAATAGGTTGCAGAGAGCATTCTATCAATGCATTAAAATGACTCCACATTTGCATGTGCTGATTTGGCATTTATAAGTAAATACCTTTTTAAATTTCAGCTTTGGTGTAAAAGACATCTGGTTTGATATTTCAACTTTCATCATGTACTAAAAGACTCTTAACATTCTGACAAATAAATTGAGTTATATTTTCATGCATTGCTTCCTTTAAAATGACAATATGTAACTTGATGGTTACCATCTAGATTAGCTAGAATGTTAATGTAAGGCAGTTTGCAAGAGTGATGGAACAAAACCAGCCCACTCTCCATCTGTTTCTTTTTTTATCAATGTGCCCGAAGCTTTGAAAGCAACTTATTGCTTCACATGTTTTAAAATTAATCTTTTCAACAAATATTTTGTCATAGCTGCTTAATAATTTCTTCCAATTTTCTATTTGTCATAAGAGAGAGTGGACAATTGAATAGAATGTATCTGTGAAGTATAAAAATGTAAAAGGCTGCATGTGTATTTCTGGCTCTTTCTTTGTTTCCAGTAGTTGACCAGCTGTGAGTACAGCTGCTTCAAATAATCATAGATAACCAGTTATTTTCTTCCATAAATTTGGAATATTGATTTCTTACTGAATTCAAAATGTTTTCCTCAAACATATGATACTCATTCCTTGCACCAGTCATACATCATGTAGCTTGCTTTATTACAAGATTTGTTATCTCATATGTTTTCATGGAAGCTTCCACTTCTAACTTATCTGGTAGTTTCCATGATAGCAAGACCATTTTTCGTATTTTTCAGCCTGGTTTGTTTTCCTTGTCTTGTTCATGGTTTTTAAACCAGACTCTTCTGGCTTTTAACCTGATTAAACTTCTGACTGTAGCCAGGATCTTCCTGTTGAAACTACCATAGGACGGAAGAACTGAAGAAAGAATCTAGGGTCTATGAAGTGCTGGGGAAATAAGGAGATTCAGGCAGTTAAAATGAATATAAAGATTTATTGCAAGCTTAAGGTCTCTACAAAATCTGACCAACTATCCATTAAGGGAAATGAGTAGGAGATAAAAGAGGCATTCAAGGTGGGCCGGACTTAAATCTCTTGACTTATGACATGTTTGACCCCTTTTTTGGGCTCAGCCTGGTCATCTCCTACAAGGCCACTGCTACCACTTGTCAAAGTTTATGGAGATTCTCAGTCATCCAGGTCATGGTTGTCTTCAAGGAAAAACAAAGAAAACGCAGTTGCCTTTTGAAAAAGCACCTTTGGGACACTTGTCAAAATGAAATAAATATAAATTAAGCGAGGGTTTGGGAATTGAATAAAAGGATAAGAAGCAATGGTTATTATTTAATATTTTTCTGTTAAAAATGTGATTGCCAAAAGAACAACAGACTTATAGGTTTTTTCACAGAAATTAATGATAGTAAGGAAATGGCAGACTCAAGTAGAAAATGGAAACCTTTAATCTTAGAGGGACACTTCTACAGGTATGGAGCAGAATAAAAAAATATTATTTAAAAATTCTGATTTGGTTTTCACCCATGGATACCATGATCTACCCCAATGCCCTGGACACAAACAAAATAATTAAATATGAAGATTAATTAGGAAATCAAGGAGAACTTAAAAGCAGACAAGAATTGGAACTCCAGGGCATAATGATTGATTGGTGGCCATATGCGCAGCTAAAAAGTAGATTTAAGAAAGATAAAGAAGACCCTGGAATTTACTTGAAACAACAACAAATTGATAAAATTTTTATAGGGCTGGATGGTAAATTTTTATCCAAAATGTATAAATACCTGGTAGAAATGGAATTTGGAGAAGAGATAGTCAAAGGAAATATGATCGCCTGGGCAAAAAATATAGGCCATAATATTCAATTAGATGAATGGGAACAGATTTGGAATCGAAATCTTAAAATGACCAGATCAGTGGCCTTTAAAGAAAATATCTATAAAATGTTTTATAGATGGCACACTCCTCCTTCGAGATTGGCTAAAATGTATCCTCAAATGAGTCCACTGTGCTGGAAATGTAGAGAAGCCCAAGGCACTTTTTATCACGCTTGGTGGACTTGCAAAGAAGCCCACAAATTCTGGACCAAGATCTGGAAATGGGCCCAGGAGCTATTGGAAATGACAATAGATTTCCAACCGGAGCTGTTTTTACTAGGTATAATCAGACGTAATATGAGCAAAGCATCCAAATACATCTTGATACACTTGACGACCGCTGCCAGGATAATATTCGCCCAACTATGGAAACAACACACAACCCCCACAGAAGATATGGTCATACAAAAAATACTGCTATGTGCTGAAATGAGCAAAATATCATTCGATCTGGAGGACAAAAAAGATTCAGAGTTTTACCAAATTTGGGATAGGCTATATAAGTGGTTGGAGAAGAGGTCTTAAGAGTTCTACTATGTATATATTGTAAATATTCATAGAGTTACAAATAATTATTGGTATATTGACTTGACTAAATAGAAAAATGAAATAATTGGAATGTCACACGAAATCCGCAGAAGATATTTGTTTTTAATGTTTTAATCATTTTGTTTGTTTTTGTTTGTTTGAAAATTTAATAAAGAAACCTTTTTTTTAAAAAAAGAGCAATTTATCAGAACACCTTGCATAATTTTAACACAGCAGAATTCTGAGTTATACAATAACATTTCCGAGAAGTGATGTCAGAAAGCTCTATTTGTGATGTAATGGAAGAAGCAAAGTGAGGCTTTGTCACAGCAGTTGTCAGGCCAAGCCCAAAGATAAACAGTAATACCCGATCAAGACCAATCTTTTATTTTACCTGACATTCAAACCTGCATCCCGAAGAACTTTTGCTGTTCCTCCTGAGGCAACCAAAGTCAAACCCAAAGAACTCAGACATTTTGCAAATTCCACCAGGCCAGTTTTATCTGAGACACTAAATAAAGCTGAAACAAAAGAAAAACAAATTCTTTAATGAGAATATTGATATATAGCAAAACCCCACAATCATACAGGACCAGTTATACAGCTAAATTCACTATAGTTCTATTTTAAGAACATCAATGAAAAAGGAGATTGTTTTTACAAACTGATCTACCAAGTAGGTTTCAATCATACATTGCCTTTCCCCTTATGACTAAATGGAAACATTGCCACTTCTCAGCATAACTCAACAACAACCTACAATTCAGCATTTCCAATAGATGTTGAATTACAGGGTCAATCTTCAGTGTTGCTGGCATTGTAATTCACATCAGAAAAGCATTACGGGTGGAGGGAGCTAGTCCAGAATAAATTTTATCAGAACGAAGAGGATTTGTATAACAATCTTGCAGTTTTACAAAATGTCTTTTACAAAAACATTTTCCAATTTTCTTCTGCCTCCCAACTGATGTAATGCTTGGGATAACAGAGAATGGGGCAGCTGCTGTTCTTTTTGTTAATTTATTCCTACTCAAATTATTTCATGTTTCCCAGGAATTACACAAAGAGAAAGTATTGATCACAAATAAGAGGGCAAAGTGCACTGTGAATGTGAACATAACAGAATGAAAAAAGTAAACTGAAATGTAACATGGGGTTTTCAACATTATTTTATTCTCCTAGGACCTAGGATGGTAAAGACTAATACTTTTCATCTTTTTTCCTCGATTTAAAGTGTGTCTACAAAAATAAGTCCGTAAATTCGTATTTCTATTACCCTGAATGAATCCCACTGCAAGATGAAGACCTTTTTATCAAAGGTGGACAGAAATGTAATTAGGCAGGGCTGCTGTCTGCTTTATTTCTCACTTTCATGCCTTTTTAAGCAGTTATCCTAAATGCCTTTCAATGGGATAAGAGCTCCTCTATTCTTAAATACGTTGGTTTTGTACTCTGTCCTTCAATAAGATTCGAAAGATTCCATTTAATTCGAAGTTTGCGAATCTGCATGCAGTCATGAGAATCAAATAGGGAAGATCGCACGTAACCACTTTACTTTCTACACTGCAAATTGTTCCTACATATTTGCAAGCCCCTCTTAAAAATATGCAAAAAAAAAAAAAAAAACCCCAAAAAACAACCCCAAAGGAAACCAGGGAGAAAAGCTGCGGATTACATTCATCGGAGCCAAAAAAGATGCATTGAAAAAGGCAACTCTACCAATAGTTGAAAGGGATTCAACCCAAAAACCAAACTCCACTCACTTCTGCTGATCTTCGTGGGCCTTAACTTCCAACTTGGACGGGGCGGGGTTAAAACTTTTAACTTATGAGGACAATAACTATGCACATTGATTTTTAACACGCAATCACCTAGTAGTCCACGCACATACTCTGTTTTCTAGCCTCTGTAGCTTTTGTGCAAAGGTGTCCCTTCATATGGGGGAAAGTGTCAATGCAGGTCACGAGGCTTGCTTCTGAATAACACCGGTAACATCGGATGAACTTCAGCACAGAATATACACCAGGCTGAAGAGGAGCCCTTTTTTTCCAGATTAACAGTTGGAAGGGACCTTATAGATCATCTAATCGAACCCTTCGCCCAAGCCCTCCCGTAAGTCAATCACCAAACCAGCCGGAGCCAAAAATCAGCAGGCGATGCTTCTTTCTCCTTTCAGAGAGGGGTGTGTTTTGCTGCTGAGAAAGTAAACGAGCAAAACTTTTGCAGTACAGTGAACCCGCAGGGTCCAGATGCCAAGCATGGCAATCGAAACTCACCCAGCTGCTGCCTCAAAGCCATGATTGTAGACCCTCTGCAAGAAAAGAATCGGGGAAAAGAACAAGCGGCGAGAAAGAAAGCCTGCCCCTCGCGGGTGGATATAAATAAGGAGGTGGCAGTCGAAGGAAGGGGGTGGGGTTATGATTGCATGCCGGGAAGAGAACTGAATCGCTGAAGCTTTGATACGGCAATAGAAGTGAGGGGAGCTTGGGCCTTGCTGAGCTACAAAGGGAGTGATCCGTGAATTAGACCTGCTATATTCTAAGTCAAGCTGAAACCACATTCACTTGTCACCTCGGACTAAATGCCTTTGATGCGGTAACGGCATTTTCTACCTCGTTTGTATCATGCAAAACTCCATAGTTCCACGCAATCTTGGTATACCATTGTTCCCTGCATTAAGGTTTTCTTTATGCAAAGCTAGTCACTAGCTAGATTCGCATGTTTCAGCAATGTGGGTGATAGAGCAATTATTTTTAGATTCTAAAACTGGGAGAAAGACGCTGGAAACAGGGAGGCTGATTGGAAAGATGGGTTAATGATGAACAGAACCATCAGCGTTTATAGTTCTGATGCAGCTGACAAATTGGTTTCAGAGATGGCCAGTTCTGGCAGGTTCTGGAGAACTGGTAAATACTACCTCGGGTTGGCCCAGCCCCATCTATTTTCTGCCTCCTGAGTCCCAGCTGATTGGAGCCCCAGCTGATGGCTGGGTCTTCTTTTGTTGCCCTGTACAGAAGAATGGAGTTGGAAAGCAGGTTGGTGGGGTGGGATGGGGATTTTACATTATCCTTCCCCTGAAGTGGGGTAGAAGTGGAGATTTTACAGTATACTTCCCCTGCCACACCCACCAAGCCAAACCACACCCACCAAATCATGCCCACAGAACAGGTAGTAAAAAAAAATTGAATACCACCACTGATTTGTTTGATGACATATTTTCGTTATTTAGAGTTCAGTAAATAAACATTCTTTTTATATAGAAAAAGTTTTATTGGTTACAAATATAGAAATATATCGCTTACAATATGTTGAATTTTCATGTATCT
>JAOYMU010000263.1:8773853-8786826 GCA_025802295.1 Psammodynastes pulverulentus | reverse complement strand
GAATATATTAGCAATAGCAATAACACTTAGACTTATATACTGCTTTATAGTGTTTTACAGCCCTCTCTCAGTGGTTTTACAGAGCCAGCATATTGCCCCCAACAATCTGGGTTCTCATTTTACCCGCCTCGGAAGGATGGAAGACTGAATCAACCTTGAGCCTGGTGGGATTTGAACTGCCAAATTGCAGGCAGCCGATAGTCAGCAGAAGTAGCCTGCATCACAGCACAACACTATGCCACCAAGGCTGGTCATCTCTTGAGATGTAGTGGCCTACTTGGTGACTTAGTTCCATTACACAGATGCCAAAGAGATGCAAGTGCTCTTCCCTTTTTTGTTAACCATGTAAGTATTTCACTTTTCAGATATTCAAAGCAATCAATATTCCTCAAATTCGAGATCCCTCCTTGCCACCACTGCAAGATTTGCCTGAATCCTATCGTACCAAGATTGCTCTTCTTGGAGCAGGGCCTGCGAGTATAAGTTGTGCCACATTTTTGGCTCGGTTGGGCTATTCAGACATCACCATTTTTGAAAAGGAAAACTACGTTGGTGGTTTAAGGTAATGTTTTATCATCATTGTTTGAAATAAAGCATCCTGAAAAATCGCATAGATGTTATTATATAAGTTGGAACTTAAAGATCATTTGTTTTTTTGACTTTTTTGAATTAGTTTTTAAAATAATATTATTGTGACACTGATGAAGCTTTTGTATAAATTTATGTAGTGTTTCACAGAGTCTCGGAAACGACGAATCACTAAATAAATATTCAGAAAAAGCAAGAATTACTATATTTATCATACATATATCTAAATTTTAAGTGTGGAAATTCTCATTTTTCAGTGAATAAGTTAATCAACCCTTCATTTATGTGTATTTATCATATCTTAATTTTTAAAGAATTTATTTACCATCTGATTATTTTATGTATAATATGTATATTGCAATGATAAACTTTTAGCATCAACTGCAGAATGTTCTCCAGTAAAAAAATTGTGTATACCAAGCAGGATGGATGAATAGATATCTAATGAATTTAATTCCTAGTCTTACTTTTTTCTCTTAGGGTTGGTTGTGTGAAAATAGAGTCTCATTTAACACAGTATATGTAGACTCACAGTTGGGAATTGGCACTTGGAACCTGTTATCAGTTTGCTGAACTTTAGGTCATGTGTTTACATGTGTCAGTGACCCAGGTTTCAGCCATTAATCCTTTTTTCCCATTATTTTGAGAATCACCTGCCTGCCAGTGAATTCAGGGAGGCAGGAAGTCAGGCTCTGAGTGGCGTCTGACATGATCTGATGCTCAACAATCAATATGGGGAAGGTTTGGTAGATCATCCATGGCAATTAGGAGACAATAGTTTGAAAAGTACTAAACTAAATACGATTCATAAGCTATCATCAGTTCAGACGTACCATATGGAAGATAACAGATTTGGTCCTTTACATTTATTATCTCTTAGAATTATGGCTTGCTATTTTTTTTTAAATGTTCATATACCTATAGGTTTCAGGATAATTTACAAATCCAAAACGTTAACTAAAATCCTATAAAGCTTGCAGTCAGAAACCTGGAAAATTATTAAGCAGAGAAAGATAATCCTTCTTAACAAAGTTCTTACAACTTCTGTGTTATCTGCTTAAAGTACCATTTTTCAGTTGGCTGCAAAATATTTGTTTTTAGAGTAGAAAATTGGATTAAGCGGTTAATAGATATTTGGACAAAAGAAAACACAAAATACTTTCTCAGTCCAGTTTCTGTTATGTACAGTGGTAGATAATTTTTTAATAAACTCTAGTTGCTTGTTACTATTCTATGTTACTGTTTTGCTTTACATTTGCAACGACATTTACTTACTGTGAACTCTTTGAACGAGTGATTGAGGTTATGCAGAGAATGGTTTATGGGTTTATTATGGCAACCCTCTCTAAGTTCCAAAAAAGTCCAACCTGTTTTTTAAATTAATGTTTTCTTCTGTTGACATTTCCCCAGTCAGCAATTTGGGCTCTATTTTGTCCAGCTTTTGCAGATTTATCCTGCTGATGGACAGACAGCAATCTTTTTTCTAACATGCCACTTGGTAGACAAAGGTTAAAAAGGATGTTAGTCTTCTTGTACTCTTAAACTTACATATGCAATCATTTTATACTGTTATTCCATTTTAACTATTTTAAAAAGCTTCCAACATGTTTGTTTGTCTCATATTCCCAACATTGGTCATAGGAAGACAATATAATGCCATTTGCTTTGTTTCAAATACCCCTTGTAACTAAAAAGAGTTAAATGGAAATTGGCACGCTGGGAAATAAAAAACCAGCTTCTAGCATATGTTTTATTTCCTAAAGCCTATGCAGACTACATCCAAATTCTTTGGAAATGTATCCCACACCAGAAAAGCCAATTAGGTCTAGTGATTAAGGCACCAGGTTAGAAACCAGGAGAATGTCCTGCCTTAGGCATGTAAGAGAGCTGGGTGACCTTAGGGCAATCATTCTCTCTCTGCCCAACCGACTGCACAAGAGTTGTTGTGGGGAAAGGAGGAGGAGGAAGGATCATTAGGTAGGTTCACTACTTTTAAGTTATTTATAAAAATAATAAAGGCGGGCTAATTTGTTTATTTATTATTAATTTATATGCCGCCCAATTCGCAGTTCAATAAATAAATGGGTATTTATTGAAGGGCCACAGATATAGTGCAGCCATTTTGTGACATGCTTTCCATATTTCAGATAAGAGTTCCTTGTTCCAAATAGTCTCAACTTGCCTTAATATGGTTATCTTTTGTGGACAGCATTAAGTTGTCTTCAATGCAGCTGAATGCAACTCTATGTATGCATTTCTTTAATCCAAAATTAAATAAATAATTGGCAGTTATTGCATACTTAAATATATTTTAACTTACACAATACATTCTGAACATGTTTTATCCTTGAAATCTGTATTTTCATGGTATCTCACATTTCTAAATGGAGTTCAGAGGCAGTTATGACACATTTTGGGGATCAAGAATGCTGCGATAGAATTTATCCATCTATGAAAGACAATAGATAACGGCATTCTGCTCTGTAGTTTAGTTTAGGATGCAGGTATCAAATTGACTCGCGTAACAATTCTGCCCAAGAAAAAGTTCTACTTATATAGATATTTTCTCTCCATAATTTAAAAGTGTGCTTGGTCATTTTTATGTGTTTATGACTTTAACTTAAGTTTCTTCTTGTTTTTTTTTTTATTAGTTTTTAAGCATGTACCATTTCCAAGAAACCCTCTCTTTTGAGGAAGTGGCCGAGCCGTGTTTCATTGGTTCTGTTTTATTTGTTCTCTTCAGCACATCTGAAATTCCCCAGTTCCGGCTACCATATGATGTAGTACATTTTGAAACTAGGCTTATGAAAGATCTCGGTGTGAAGGTAATGAAAAATATAAAACTGCCTTGGTATAGCTCACAGAAAAAGGAGCCAGAGCATTGTTAAAGATTAACAGCAAAATGTCATGGACCTTAGTAAAGAACAATTAAAAGCTACACTAGGCTGAGGAAGGAAGATGCTTTCCCTTGCTTGGGGCATTTGTCTGTCTGCTGTCTGAATGCCACTAGTTGGGAAAAGGGCAATCAATAGCTCATCTGGCTTGCCTGCATGTGATTAATTGTCTGTAAGAAACAAATACCTAAATTGCTTTAGGGGTTCAGTGTAGCTATTGCAAGGATTTTATTTCTTTAATCATGGGTGGCTGTCGCTGCTTCCCCCCCCCCCCACTTGTCTTTTCCTCTCCCAGATTAAATTTTAGGGTAAAAAAATTAACCTACAACACTTTTTATGTTGTGTATGTGTTTATTAAATATAAACATACAGTTCATACAGTTCTTTTGCACATGTTAACCAAAAGAGCTCGTGGTGTTCTTTCGCATGTTAACAAAAAGAAGTAAAATCAGAATTAATATTAGTTATAATTAAACTTACCTAAAAAGAAGTATTTTGGTATGTTTTGTGATGAAAGTTTTTAAGTTTTAGATTTTAGACCTGTTTTAATTCTAAAAATCTGCCCTTAAATGACAGTACAAAGTGGGTGATAAAATTATTAAAAGCAACCTGTATACTGTTTTAGTTGCAATCATTTTGGCCCTTAGGCTTCAAACTATGTGCATGCAGGTGAAGAATATAATACTGCCTTGCACACAGAATTATGTCCATAATTCTTTTCTGGAAATAATTTGAGAATTTAAAGTTTACAAGACTAGGCTAAATAATATGATAGCCTTGTTTTCCCATTACATATAAATATAACTCACAGCACTGTATAAGAAAAAACTATAATATGCTCTGTTCAAAATAGCCTGCACTGGCTGGCATTTTCTTATGAGGCAACAATCTAAAGTCTTAGGCTTAATCTTTAAATATTAGGGTTTGATGATCCATTGTACTACATCTCCTCTTGCCAACCTTTCTGGCAATTAAGGAAATGTAGGAGAGGCTCTTTTGAAGAAATTCCCACTGTTTTCTACTGCAGTGCTTCTCGATCTGTGGTCCGTGGATCCCTGGGGGCCCGTAATGTCATCCTAGGGGGTCCCTGAAGGCTTGAAGAAATGTTATGATTTAAATCTTGAGCAAAGTCTTGGGGGTCCATGGCCACGGTATTTAAAGGGTAGGTGTGTCTGTGATGAAGAAAAGTTTGTGAATCACTGTATTACTGCATTATCCCCAAGATGTAAAACATATTATCTTGGGAATTGCATGTGTTCCTTCTTCCCCCCTCCCCCCACAACACTTAGAAAAATTGTAAAAGAGGATCTCCTTTGCCAGGTTGTTTAATTGATTATAATATTAAAAGACTATTTTAGTGTTTTACTTACACTAAAAATATTGTTAATTTTAACGTGTGTTTTTAAATAAGATATGTCCTGCTTTTATTGTTTAGGTTTTGTGCTCTCCCTTAAATATTTGTCAGAGTAGTAAAGTATGGCCTAAATCTAGTATTTATCGATTTATAAATGAATGGTGACTTTTCATAATTTCAATATTTTTCTCAAAAAATATACAAAAAATAAACAAATTTAGAGTACTACAATTAGAATATCTTTTTAAAAAAAAAAAAAAGGTTTGGAGAAAAAAATTTACATTCCAGATTCTGAAAAGAAAAGTATTTCTGTGGAAGGAATTCATGAAGTGAATGCCATCTCTCTGGTAACCTATCTGAAATTGCAGAGGTACCTGGACGTCCGCCTTTGAATATGACCTCAATATATGATAGGGTGACACAGGGACAAGTGTTCCTTCATGTCTGTGAAACTCAAGTCACACTGATTTTGTTGTTAAATATAAAACTTCAGTTGCATTCGGGAAATAGGCTGATAATGAATGTTTTCTGAACACTCTGGCACCGGTCTGTGACCATCTTTTAATGTTCATATTGACCTTAAGTGGACCATTATATCCTTGAATAATCAACTGAATGACCAAAACAAAGCTTAATTTGATTTTGTATGCTGCAGGGTATCACCAGTTTCGTGATGGGGAGCTATAAAAATCAGATAAACTGTTTTAGCTGTTTTTATAGGTTTTTTTTAATATTTAACATTTAAATACACTTGTTAACGATATGAGATATTTATTATTTTTGTCTTATTGTACGCCACCCAAAGTCACTTACTTGTGAGGCGAGTGGCTATATAAATTAAATAAATAAATAAATTTATCTAGATGAATTTCTCCATTTAAATTACAAAAATAACTACATTTTAAAAGTGACTGATCAACTTATGAAGACCTCTCCAATATTATCTTTCAGATCATCTGTGGAACAGGCCTTTGTGTGGAAGGACTGACACTCGGTGCTTTAAAGGATGATGGTTACAAAGCAATCTTTATTGGAATTGGTAGGAATTCCTTCTTCTTTTTACACTTGCTTTTTCAGGAACTGTTGTATCATGAATTTTGTCTTGATAAGAGAGCTTCAGCAAGTGATATATAGTACTTGATTTTTTCTTCATTGCCTATCAGGCTTAATTTGGAAATGACCACTTTTCCCACATGAAATGTTTATTTATTTGTTAAATTGTGATTATGCCAGCATTACTGCAGGAGTTTAAAGTAGATTTAGAGAGAGAGAGAGAGTGACTGGCCCAAAGTCACCAAATGAATTTCCATGGCTGAAGATTAAATTGAAGATGGGTCTCCCCAAAGCTAATCCAACATCTTAACCACTAAAACCAATTGATTCTCAGTGTGTGTTTCTTTGGAATGATGAAATTATGAAATAACATTAACTTTGACATTAGATGCTTTGTTGCATTAGGAACAAAGTTAATAAAACCTGAATCAATATATTCCAGTACAATTATCACATTCCTGAGGAGTGCTTTATTTAATAGATGTCACTAATTTAGTCAAAATCTCAATACAATCATTAAGTAACAGAATTCCTTAAGGGACTTATTTGTGCTGAATTAATGTCATCAGATTGCAGAATCAACATTGTCTCAACAACCTCAGCCTCTGTTTATTTGTTTGTCTATGTATTCTTTAGCCCTTAACTAAATAGTATGGTCAGATGGATTTCTTTTAGTATACACAGAATTAACTGTAACTCCAGGAGATAATTATTTATGTTTACTTTGCAGTCCACTTGTTTATTTTAGAGGCATATGTACAAAATTGCTTTTCAAGCATTCAATTTAAGAGGGGGTTTTGGAAGAAAAGAAATAATGAAAAACAGATATTAAAAATTTGATATGTTATATCCATACATTTGATTTTTGAAAAATATTATTTTAATATGTGCAGTTTAGAAAAACAGATGACTAGCATTATTGTGAAGTGATCTTTTTCATATAGATGGAATAACTCTTGTTATGTAATAAAATATTATGTAATGCTTGGTATGGTGTGATCTAAACCTGGTGAACATTTTTTGCTCTAGCAATATTATTTCACGGAGATTTTTTCAGTTGTTTAATCTAATTATTAATTCATTAGTTGGATTTATCCCATATGGAGATAGTCCTAGTAGGAGTTCCTTCTCTAAAAAGTGTTTAATATGTTGATGATTAATATTAATCCTGGAGGAGTAGGATGGCTGATTTCCCTGATTAACAAGGATAACTTGCAATCTACCTGGAAGGTAGAAAAATATTGGCAGTATACAATTTCTGTAGCGAGGCAACACAGAAAATGGGATAGTCAAACCAAATGAATTTTGAAAAAGAAGGCAAATCTCGTATCAAGATATTAGCATGAGGCAACTTAAGGCAACTTAAATCTTGAAGCCTTACCTTTATTACTAGCCCATCTGATTCCTGCCAGTCCTTAACAAATTATATACATTGTAGAGCATTTGTCTTAGCTAGGTTTGGTGCATTGCCTTCAGCAATTATTGATGGTAAGTACTGAAAAATTCCTTTCTCTGCATTCCTTTGCCCATGTGACTCCCTTACTACAGAGGACAACACATCCTAGTAGACTGCAATTTCTACAGAAACGTAACTTGAGAAAGCCATTAGATTTCTCATAAAAAAAATACCCAGGCAGAGATGATGTTCAGTATACCTATTTTGTCCTGGTAGGCTGTAAGAACAATGTTGCTTACATGTAGCCAAATTCTGTCTGGCTGCTATGAGAATGAGGCAACAGATTCTACTAAAAGAACCAAATTCTTGTCATCTGGGAAGTTAACTTTGTCCCTGTCCAAGACAGTAATAAATCTAACACAATGTTATGCTGTTGTGAGGCTCACAATATATGTTAGTTTTGTGGAACATAGTCACCATTTGCCTTTCAAAGAAGCAAATCTGAATATATGAGCATAATAAAAGAGTTAAGATCTCTTTGGATCTCAGCTTTTTTTGAAGTTCACATTTTTATTCAGGTGATGTTAGAAAATACCCTTTAATTCACATAGTGCCTATCTCCAGAGTGTATAGGAAAAAAATTGATCTAAGATCTTGCATACTTACATTTTACAAGTAATAAATACGGAAGTAAATAAAATTCATTAAGATATTATTGGTAACTATTTGACCTCCAGATAGTTCTCAACTTACAACCACTCATTCAGTGACCATTCGAAGTTACAATGGCACTGAGAAAAGTGTTGGGGCCCACAATATCAGGGCAGACTGGTTGAGCAGATCCCGAGTTGACCAGGCAGAGTGGCACTTGGATCCGACCCTGTTTGCGGAGCTATCAAAGAGGTTTGGCAGACCGGAACTAGACCTGTTTGCGTCCCAGACCAACGCCCAGTTGCCACGTTTCTTCTCCCGCTTTCCATCAGCGGGGGCAGAGGGGGTGGATGCTCTCCGTTGCCCTTGGCCCCGGGGACTGTTGTATGCGTTTCCTCCCCTTCCTCTAATCCCAGCCCTTATCAGGAGGGTGTTGGAACACAAGGCGACGGTACTGGTGGTGGCTCCATTCTGGCCCAGGCGCCCTTGGTTTGCCGACCTGGTCTCCCTTTCCATCGCCCAGCCATGGCGGATCCCCAGAGACAGGATTCGGCTCAGCCAGGGACCGATCTTACATCCTGAACCGCAGTGGCTCCAGTTAGCAGGATGGCTCTTGAGCGCGCCAATTAGAGGCGCAGAACTTCTCTCAAGAGGTCATTGAAATCATTCTAGCAGCCCGGCGTCCTTCGACTAGGAGGATTTATGACACCACTTGGAACGCTTTTTGCCGTTGGTGGTCTGACACAGGTCTAGACTGTATGAGGGTATCTGTACCGCAGTTGCTTAATGTCCTGCAGGAGGGGCTTCGGAAAGGGCTTGCCCCAAACTACGTAGACAATTGGCGGCTATTTCATCAGTGTTGGGGTGTGAGGGGGCCGAGTCCTTAGCATTGGTTCCAACCATTAGGAGATTCCTACGGGGGGCCACTAATCTGAGACCTCCCACGGTTCACAGGTTTCCATCTTGGGATTTATCCTTGGTCCTGAGTGCAGTGGCCTCGGAGCCGTTTGAGCCCCTAGAGACAGTGTCACTGGAGTTACTCTCCTATAAGGTGATATTCCTTGTAGCAATCATCTCGGCCAGACGAATCTCAGAGCTTGCGGCTCTGTCAATAAGATAGGACTTATGTACCTTTTACACTGATAGGGTAGTCCTCAGGCTGGACCCTACCTTTTTGCCAAAAATTAATTCTTGGTTCCATAGATCACAAGAACTAGTTCTCCCCAGTTTTTATCCCAATCCAGTCCTTAGGGAGGAACAGATTTGGCACAGACTGGATGTGCGTAGGGCTCTCAGGCTTTATTTGGACAGGATGAGCCCTTTTCAGCACACGGACGCTTTGTTCGTGGAATTCCAGGGCCCCTCAAAGGGTCTAGGGGTTTCGGCCTCCAAGATCGGCCGTTGGCTCCGGACGGCAATTTCTCGAGCATACCGTTGCCAGAACTGGGATCCACCAGAGGGAATAACGGCGCACTCTCCGCGCAGTGTGGCAACTTCGGCGGCCTGGGCAGTGAGAGCAACGATAGAAGAGATCTGTCGGGAGGCCACGGGGGCTTCACCTTCATCATTTATTAGACATTATCGTTTAGACATTTTCGCAGCGGCGGACGCTGGTTTTGGGCGCCGTGTATTGCAAACTATAGTAGGGAAAGCTGGAAATCATGACCAGCCGGAGTCCCTCCCTTAGGCACCGTGAACTTGGGTATGTCCCATCACTTATCTGGATACCATCGCTTCACACAGGAGAAGGGGCATTGGTGCTACCTGATATGCTCCTTCTCTGTGTGGGCGATGGTATCCAGACCCACCCTGAGGCCGGCTGGTCCAGGGTACAACTGAGGACACAGGTCAGAAATCTGGCTGAGACATCGCCGAAACTGGGAGATGATTGGCTGGAGAGGGGGGCGTGTCCTCAGTTTCACACTCTCTGTTTAGATATAGTAATAGTAGAGACAACCCATCACTTATCTGGATACCATTGCCCACACAGAGAAGGAGCATATCAGGTAGGACCAATGCCCCTTATAGTTCAACTCTGGGACTATTTGATGTACTTCTCATGATTGTCAATGTTTTTTTCAATCCAGTGATATATCTGTATTTTTTTATTGCCTTTAGTAGATTTTGGTGGGTTGGAAGGCACAGAGAATGGGAGGAGAGGAAGAGAATTCCTAATAAGAATTCATGTTGATTAGGATATCTGTATGGGATTCTTGAATAATATGAAAGACAATGAACTTAAATTTAAAATTAGGAACTGGAATTCAAGTGCAAATTTTTATTAAATGAGCCAATTGTTTACCAAAGTATCAATGATCCCTAAGGGATGCATTCTTTTCCTAGAAAGTAATTATTAAAGCTATAATGTAGACAAACGGCTCATAGAAATAGAGTCCATCAAAAAGAACTAAGTAGATGATCTCATTCCATTATTTTTAGCTCTGTACACTATTGATAATTAATTTGTCTGACATCATATTGATTTCCTGTCCTTTCTTTTGTAAACATTTTTTTGTAATATACAACCAAAATTGGTTAGGTTTCAATTAACTCTTCTTTCCAAACAATATTCGAAATACTAAAAAAAATGCCTTGTAATTGATTTAGGAGAAAAAGGTATATTTTTGATCAGCATAGATTTAAAATAATTAATAAGCAAATTATTCTTTATTAAATGAACAAATATAAATATGACAGAATTGGGAAACAGACTCTGCAAGTAAGAAATTATCATCAAATTATTTTTGCCAGTTCTCTGAAGCTACGCTGCTCTTGGTTTTCACTTTGCCAATTAGCATTTGTTAGAGAATATTTATGCATGAACAAATCATTTATCTGTTACTTTCCTTGATGGAATTTGATGACATTAGAAAGCTTGATATTCTTATAGTACAGATACAATTTTGTCCTGGGCCACTGTGGCCTGACATAGCTTTCATTGTCTTAATTGCAGGTTCTCTTATTTCCTATCTATGAGGTGTCACAAAGGATTTAACAGAATCATTATAAATGTTTATCACCACTTTTCCAGTTCTTTTCCTTCAATGTTCTAATAATACCAGATCCTGCTTCTGAATCATCATCTCAGTCATTATACATATCAATCTAATTTGAAATAACTTGAAAGCCATGGTGGAAAAAATCTCCAACTTATGGGGTGATAACATAAACTATTACTTTTATGTAATGATGTTAAACAATAAAAGAAAATGGAGCAATTGTAGCACATGTTTTTGATCATTAAAACTTTATAAAGTATTCTATCCTTTATTTTCCTTCCAAGCATTGTGTAAACCACTTTGTGAATGTGTATACTTAAAAAGCAGATTGTGTATATGTGTGTAATAATGCTTATCAGATTCATCAAGTAATTTTGAATGCTTTAATCCAATGATTTATATTTTGAATTACATTCCACTGTATAATTTAACATTTTCAGACTCGTTCATTATATCAAATGTTTAGAGTTAGAATGACATGTGCAAAATACTTAGATACAGTGCCTTAAGAGGAATTATTGCAGACGGGATGTCAAATAGCACATCAAAGAGCATCAAACAATATTATAATTTATCTCTATCTCATGGGTTATTATCATAGCTCAGTTATAAGATTGCATATGTTGTGATCTCTGCCACTTTCAGGAAAGTGGGGAAGATTCTGGATAAAATCCTGATATAAATTTCAACTAGAATTGATTTCTTCAGGAGAAAACAATTAGATCATTTATCCAACTTTCTTCAGGGCAAGGCACATTCTGATGGAAAACATTCTATGGGAGTTCTATCAGTAATATTTCCCATGGGATTTGACTGAAGTGTGGCAAGCCAGGGAGGTTGTAGATCACTGGAGAAAGGATAATAGGGATATATCTAACATTCAAATATATCCCATTTACTCACATTCTAATGAAATAAGTGCAACAACAAATTGAAACATTTTCTACTCAGGATAATTTCTCTGACATGTTCTTCTCCTTCTAAAGAATTCCTAAATTTTATGATGAAATAAGAAATGACAGAAAAAAATGATATTTAAAAAAAAATTACTCACATAGTTTTCTAATTAGCAGGATTGATTATTCATAAAGTTATCTCCTAATTTTAAATATGTAACAGAAGCACATTCACATGAAGAAGAGGGAGGTGTATTCTATCTATAATAGTTCAATGCTGGTCTGGATTTTATAATAGTTACTTTCAGTTTCAACTGAAGGACAAAATTTAATGATTACTTTTCTTTACTACCTCTCCAAAGAATGGCAATGAAATAATTTAAAATACTATGATAGGAGAATATATTTAATAATTAAAATGGAAATATATTAAATTCCATGATCTCATCCAATTCCCAATTATAGAGAGACAGATTGAATTTTTATTCTATCCTTTCTCCATTTTGGAATGTTGACAATAAATAAGAACATTGTTTTTCAACTAATTCTGGAGAAAATCCAAGAAGAAACAAAATCCTTTGTTTCAGTGAGATGCAGGAGGCACATGCAAAAGGAGGAAACCATGAATCTTATAGGAACCATCCACAGAAAGGAAAGCAACTGATACCTGTTTTCCCAGCAGAAGTGAGATTAAAGAAGTGGTAATCTACAATTAAAAGTCACAAATAAACATGATTGGGATATCATTGTAAGCGAAGTGGAGAGAGGGGTTGAAATCTGGAAATGGATTTCTTTAGCCACCTTCATGTTCAGCTAGTTTGTACAAGGTTTTAGTCTACTGGGGCATCAGCTGTGAATAGAGAATTAAGAATGTAAATATTCATCATGGTACCTTGACATCTGAAAACTGCACACATTGTGGAAATATTCTCTGGTTTATTAAGTCCTTCAAACTGTCGAGGCCCATAAAATGCCCTTCTCCTTATCTCTTGTCATGTCACATTTGTGTGCCTCTGGGGGAAAATGTGTTTTTTGGGGGGGATGATGCAATGAGCCTTGGTGTCACAGAGGATAGGATGCAGTAATTGCAGATCTCTGTTAACAGCCAGCTGCCTGTAATTAGGCAGATCGAATCTCTCCAG
>JAOYMU010000263.1:8748308-8758564 GCA_025802295.1 Psammodynastes pulverulentus | reverse complement strand
CTATGCTGGCTGGGGAACTCTGGGAGTTGAAGTCCACAAGTCTTAAAGCTGACAGGTTTGCCCACCCCTGCACTAGATAGATTGATTTACTAAGGCAGTTACTGAGCTGAGTACTTGGTATATCTCTTGTCACAAAATCCACTAGATAGAGCAGCACCTGATATTGTTTCCTCCCTCTCAAAAACTATTTGCTTCTGTAAGCATGTACTCTGTATATTTTCTCAAAGTTCAAGGAAAACATTTTCCTGATGTTCTCGATTAAAATAAGGAAAATAACCTTGCATTAACACAGCTTACAAGCTGAGACTAGTATCCTGTAATATTTAAACATTTTATTAAAATTACTTAGGTTGGTAAAATTCAATTTCATGATTGTTCCCCAGCACAAGGCAGTTGCACATGTAAGAGAAAAAAAGAATTTAAAACCTGTAAAAAGCAAAACACATCAACGTATTTCAATACAAATAAGATGGCATGCTATATCCAAGCTTCCAGTTCTAGAATGTACAGTAAAATGCCTTGAGCCAGGCATTGAGATCCGTATGCCACATCATTTAACCCCAGGTCTCTGTGAGTGTACACAATAATAAGGAAACAATGGTTCTATAGAACCCTATAAAGCCTATAGAACCTTGTCTCAACCAACAACTTCCCTTCCCTTAGTACCACCCAATGTGGCAATTAGTGATTTTTCTAAAGGTCCTATTAATATAAATGAGCCTTTTTTTTCTTAACCCTAATTGCTGTGCAAATTGGATTTTCAGGGTAATGGAAGGAGGGGATGAAAGGGTTCATCTGTCCAGCACTGACTCCAGATTTCTCCATCCCTGGAATGTGGGGCTGCAAAAATAGGAATGCAACTACCCATCATCACTTCACATTTCAACAGAGATATAGATTTGGCCACATCAAAAGATGTTTAAGAAAACGGTCCCTTAAGGCCTTTTATTTTGGTTATAGAGTAATACTTCATATGTAGGATTACACAACCAATAGCTTTGATTTGGTGTTGACCCTAGAGATCTTCAAGTGGTGAACTGTATTCTTCATTAATTTGTTGATTATTTAATTTCAGCAGATCCATTTTAGTTTTTATCCTGACTCCAGGCACTATTTTGCTTTGGCACTGACTATGTTTTGAAGCATAGACTCATTCAAAGGCCAATTGTGAAATTAACCCCTAGCTTGAACAATAAAACTACTTTTGTATTTATTCCAAGACAGTCCAGTGTAAAAACTGTGTTCACATATTGCACAGAACCATACTTAACTATCTTTTCCTTCTTCTTGAGACTGCACATTAGTCAACATTTGAAGCATTCCTAAAGCTAAATTATTATTTATTCATATGATTTATATGGCTGTCCAACAAGAAAAAGTGTCAGTCCAAGAATTATAAACAGAATTATAATTTAACAACAACACACCTCAAGGGATAAGCCTCTTTAAAATTTCACCCCAATGCCTAAAGATATAGCCTTATCATCAAGACCTTCCTGAAAGGTCAGGGCAGTCAAATCTCAGGGAGGAGAACATTCATATCTAATAACAGCTACTTTTTCTAGGTGCTATGAACCAGAATTTGAAACCAAACTTTAGAATTGGTTTCCAATTATAGTAAGCCTTCAGCCCTGATTAAAGGACCATAAAAGAAGAGGAGTAAGTTGTAGTATATCTATTCTTCCAAATCAGAGTAACTTACTGAGTGATGCAGGAAATTCAAAATTGGCCATATTCCGGGATGTCTGAAAGGGAACAATAAGTCATTCCTTCAGAACACTGACCTCTGTGCCTCATATTTCAAAGGAAGCACAGTCTCATTCAGAATATGGGACATAGCCTTTTTATTTTAGTTTCCCTATAATAAATAGGGAAACAATAAAATATTATTTTTAAAGCAAAGTAATTATTATGGATATAATTCTGTCAACTGCAATAATGAAAAGTTCTAGGAGACATGAAATATAAAATTGGACAGAATGACCCTGCTTTTCCTATCTGGATGGTTCCTCCCTGTTGTATATATTTAATTTCCTTATTTTAAAATATGTTTTATATCTAAAGTATCTGTAAAGATGAGATCCTTTAACCCAGCATGACTGGTCCTTAAATCCTTCCATCCTTCCTTTCACCCATCTCCTACTACTGTTTTTTTTAATATATATTTTTCATTGACTGTTTACTAGTATGATTTGATAGGCCCTATCTTACTATTATGTTTCCTAGTATGATGTGATTGCTTATTTGTACCCTACTACTAAGTGTTATACCTATGACTGATGGCATATGTATCTTTTCTTTGTATGAACACGGAGAGCATATGCACCAAAACAAATTCCTTGTGTGTCCAATCACACTTGGCCAATAAAGAATTCTATTCTATTCTATCTGCATGGATTTCCTTGTGGACAGACATGGACATCTACTCATATGCCATTTGTACTACTCCTTGCATTCACCAGGTCTGTATCCCTGTAATCACCATTGTTTTGTTGGCACACCTTACCTGTGCGTTTCTGGCCCAGCCATAGTTCAGCAGGGACTCTTTAGTGACAGAGCATTGATGAATCTGGAATGGCTTGGCTTCCAATCACAGAAACATTGTCTATTGAATCTTGAGCTGTCTTTTTTTCCCTGTAAGAGACGAGAGATTCTAGTCATCTTCGTACTTCACATTTGACTTTAATTGATCAGAGAGATGTCAGTTTGCATCTCTCCATCAAAGCAAGCACGGAAATTTTTGTTTGTTTTAAAAGTATCAGATACTTGGATGTGAGAAAAAAGATCTCAGAGCTGGGGTAGTCTGTTAGAGTATATATTTTTTGTTTTCATTTTCTTTCTTGGTTGGATCGATCAAACCATGTGTATCCAAGAATTGTAGTAGAATAAATTTTAAGCCGTCCTTGAGTTTAGGAAGAAAAGCAGTGGCGGTATGAAATTTCCTTTCAGCTTTTTTTTTTAATCTTGCTCTCCTGTTTCTGGTAAGCCCATTATTCTAATGCAAAACAAAACAAACAATAATTAACATTAAAACAGTGTTTTGCCTCTGGGTAGTATTTGTTTCTATGCTTGAATGTTTCATCAACATTTCATTAAAATAGAGGTAAGTCCTGTCCTGTGTGTTGGAATTACAAATTGCCTGATGTCCTGTGTGCCTCCAATTAAAACAGGTTATCCTTGGTTGTGGCTACATCTTAAGACTTGCGCTTCAAACTTAAGACAGTAAGTTTTCAAACACTTTAGCTGCAGAATATATTCTACAGGTCCACATTAAAGTGTGCATGCTCCTGGCCCAGCCTTACTTTGACAGGCATAAATACATGCTGATGCAATGTCATTGATTTTAGCTAACTCCTGTCTGCCTTTGACCTTGTACAGGTTTAATGCTTCTAGACACTTCCTTGAAATGTTGTGCTACCTTATTCCATATGAGCCATGACACATACAAAATTTAAACAATGGACCTAGAAATGCCTGTTCATTTCTCCTTCATTTTACCTCTCCCTGAGGCAAGTTAGAGAGCTTGGCTTGTTGGAATCTTGAAACTATAGGGGGAAAAATTGGAAATGTACCAAAATCTCACTTGACGTTTGGTGCCAATTACTGGTGGAAAAAATGGCAGGTCTTTTTCATGTTAATGAATGAAGTTCCAAGCAGCCTTCCAGTATAAATTTGTGTCTTATAAATATAATCATTCCAGCTTCCAAATTCCTCTTGCTGCCCACTCAGCAAGAGGCACAGCCACTTTTGACATAGTAGACAATCTCAGACATATGAGGCATATTTTTAGTATTTGTCAGAGTTGTCTAGGAACTCCTCTAGGATGACTATTTCCTGTAGCTTCTTCTAGCTTCATCTACTTGTCGAATTCTTGAATAATAATACTCTTGTGGTCCAAATATATACCAGCTTTTATTTAAACCAATTGGGATAATCACTGCATTATTCAGCATAACTAGTCATAACCCGTTACCATGACTTGTGGTCAAGCCATGTATTCTTTTTATTTTAGTTTTTGGGGGGTCTTTACTGAAGTGGAGCAAAAACTGCTTTATGTTTCTCAGAAAGATTTTAGCAGTCTTCCTCTCTTTCAGTATTTTTTTCATGCTTGTGGAAATGTTTATTTTTTTAATTTGCATTTTTGTTTCGGCTCTTTCTCTTAATTGGCTGTATTTCTCCTCTAAGCCATCAAGTGAAATGACGTGCTTCTGTTTCCCACATGGTTCTTGATTGGCAGAAAGTTTTTGTCATGCTCAGTTAGCTGAATTTGCAAAATCTGATTGGAAATAGAATATTATCTAGTCATTCATTGCAGTTCATGATCCCCAATTAGCAGAAGATGAAGCAGGTAAATCAAGAAGCATCCTAGCAGTGAAGAATAGGAAAGTGAAGGAAAACAAAGAATATCGGAGAAATGGTACTCAATCATAGTGAAAAATGACTCCTCCCCCCTCCAATTTAAGAAATGTTGCATTTTTTAAAATATTTCTGAATCTTATCTTTACTCTAAAGACACAATGAACCAGTCTTTAACACAATATTCAATTAACGCTTGTCCTTAAGATTTTTACGGACATTTAAAAGATGTAGTGGAAGATATTTTTCTAACTGAGATTTGATAATTTGTGTGGTTTTTCTACTTTGTAATTATTATGTTTAATGGAATATTACTTTTTTTAAATTAGTAGCGTATTTTTTCCCCAACTTATAGTTATTTGAAAAAGAAGGGCAAAAAATAAGTCAAGCTATTTTTATAGGGTATAAGTAGAGTTTCCATATCATGCATTTCCAAATATATTATACTTAGACTATATTTTCATGCGTTAAAAATAGAAGCTTTTAGGAGATGGCTTATGGCTTTATTTCCTTCACATCTTAGAATCCACTGGAAAAAAAATAATAGCAGTTCTTGTCTCCTTGCCAAAACTATTTATTTCTTGGATTTTGTGGGAATAAAAGCCATAGAGAATGTGGAGAAAAAGAGTGCATCTTAAATACATTTCAAGAAATAACTTCCCTATATTATCAATAGTATGTTTTGGTTACATGGCACATTTAGGATTATGTTGGTAACAGTTTAATTAAAAAAAAGTCTTTTCTCAGTTGTACGCATTATCTGATGAATGTGTGGAGGCAAACATAATATCCACATAAAGATTTTTTTTCAGATGATAATAAGGAATGCATTTTATGTGTTTGTACCATGTTTTGTAAATCCACCATAAATAGTTCTTTGTGTGCCTGACATTGATCTGTGTTACTATGCTATAAATTCATCCCATAATATAGAAGAGTTTCTGGTCCAGCAATTGAATAGGAAAGATGTTGTAAGCTAAGCCTAAACTACCTCATGGGATGTATGCCATAATTTCTAGAGAGCTTTATGGCAATATTAACATTCTTCCTGTTGTGATTTGTACACCTGTGATATCTGCACGCTTCACAGGAAGTTGTTGAGCTTTAAAAAAAATCAAGTAGCAAATGTAATGTAAAGAATGTGTGCCCAATAATAAAATTATGCATTGGATAAGAAAAATATCTATCCCTGCATTGCAAAAGGAAATATTTCCAATGTCTTTGTCCTTGGCAATGCTTCCTGCTAAAAGAAATACACTAGCTATTGTGGGCTGATTTCCACCCTGCACTATAATGTAGTGAGTGGCATTGAACTGATAGATAACAATTGAACACTTAGCATTCTAATTTCCTAGGTACTGCCTGACATACTCATCCTTTCTATAATTTAAATTGATTTTAGGCGATGTGTCTCTGCCAGAGGTGGAAGAAGTGTAACATAGGGAATTATAGAAAATAGTAAGTTTCAGCATTTTAGCACTGTATTTGTTCAAAGATCTTTCTAATTAATGGTCTTCACTGATTACAGTTTAATGGAAAGAGTTCAGCGATTACAATTTAATGGTCAAAAAGATAAGGTTGATTAGTCTTTAATGATGTTGTTTATAATTTTGTTGCCAAAGTCAAAAGCAGGATTATTTTTGGTGTAAATTAAGTAATAACCATTTGATTTTATTTCCAATGCAATAAAAGCATAATTGCTCCTCTCTGATTATGTAATTTCTTTTCCATAAAAGAAAGAGAATGCACAGGCTTTAATATGAATTAGTAGTTACTAATTGTCTACCTTATACCTGGAAATTGTATTAATAGATCCCTTTGAAAGTGTTTTGCTATTAGTTAAGTCAAAAGGTTAGGAGTACTTTTAAAATCCATTGCTGTCAGTTCTTCCAAGCGTTGTGAAAAATAGCTCAGAAGAACAAGCTAAGTTAGAAAATAATACATTGCTCCGTTTACTAATACAGACTTTGAAACTGTAAAAAGAGGTTAAAAATATCATCTAACCAACTCTGGTCTTTAGGTGTAAGAATATTTTCTTAACTGATGAAACTTGTACATAGAATAAATATCCCATGTACAGCTCTTTTCATACTTTGTACTATTCTTGGTATAAGATTCATATCATCTTCTAGACAGAGGATCCAGTGATTATTTGTGCCACTCCAAATCACATATTAATGAGTGATTGGGATGTTAAATATTTATTTCTGTTAACAAACAGTCCATAGTTTTCCACATTTTGATCAATTGAGTTTGTGAAACTTCATTCAAGAAGCACTGAAGTCAGATGTGTGGGAATGTACTAGATCTTCCCCTTTCCTCATATCAATAGAACTTAAATGGAACAAAAATCAGTATTTAATATAATTTGATGGGCATGAAATAGCAATACTAAATTGGTTTTAAAAATGTCTCTTAAAGATGTACTGAAATTATTTTCTGTTGATTCCAAAGCTCTTTGGGAATCAAATAATGACAGATATTATCCTCCCACACAGATTTTAGTCTTAAATGTGTTCTTAATTGAGCACTAGGTAACTATTCATAAATTCTGGAAATTAAGCTCTTAGATAACTCTTTTTGAGTATATACAATTCTTCAAATTCTTTCAAATTTAGTTAAGGATCATGCTTTGATATTAACTATGACATTAATGGTAGTAGTTAATATTTCTTTAACTCAGAGTACAGTTTCCTGGCTCTCTGAGCTATTAGTAGAAGAGATCACCAACATATGTGACATCTTTTAGCCCAGAGATCTTCAAAGACAAGTTGAATGTTACCTGTTGGAAATCCTCTACTGGATCTTACATTGAACAGGAATTTGAACTGAATTATCTTTTCTAACTCTATGGTTCTATGATTATAGACCTTCAGGTTTGGGATGAATAATGTAATGAAAAGGCCACATAACTTTGGATTAAATCTAAACTAAGGAATACACCATTTCCATTTATTTTGTGGGTGTTACTCCCTACAGCAGGTTGGGAAGTTGCAAGTTGACCCAAAAATTCGTGTGTGTGTGGGGGGGGAGATGAGACTGCAATGTGATAACATTTTCATTCACATTTACCAGGGATGAATGGGAGAATATTTTCGTATTAATGTAGGAGCAAGAATTTTGCTAAGTTAATTCTATCACAATGCTTGAATTTCATGGAGGTTTTTTTTTATGATTTATATAACATAATTTATATACAGAGTTGCCAGATGGCCAATTAAAGGTGGACAAGATCTCCTTTTTGTCCTCCTGTCCTCCATCTGGCAAACATAGCCTTAATATTAAATATTGTGTGGCTTTTTGAGTCTTTTGCTTTTTGTTAATTTTGGATTGTTTTCAAAACAGTAGTTATTCAAACTTTTATGTATTAATGTCTGCTTCTGTTTCCCCCTCAGCTGTTGATAAAAAAAAATATAAATCGAGACTGCTGAATCTAAGTTATTTCCTGAGTCCAGCAATTGGCTTCAATCCAGTCTTTTCAAATCTGGGTTCATTGTAGTCTTTGGATCAAGTGTGATATTCTTCTATAGTGAAATTTGTAAACCATGTCATTGTCAACTCTATAATATTGGAAGCAAACGTTCTGCAAAAATATTGGTTGTAAAAATATTGCAATTGAAAAACCAGTCTTTTTAATGTTAGAAAAAGTAACTTGTATACAGATAGGCCTATGTACATTTTTTTTTTGCTGTGATTTTTGTTGTGAATGCCAAGAAAGTTAAACAGTGTGTCCTTCTTTTCCAAGCCCAGAGATGAGACAGTAAGATTCCGTTGAGGTGAATTCTTCACTTGCATACACTAATGGATAGAATCTTGCCAAACTAAAGTTGTAATCCTCTAACCTACTGAATATATCTTGAGAAATTCTAGGGTGTGGCCTTAGACCTCTTCCCCCTCCTCTATCCAGCTCATGCTGTTTCTTAATCCAGGCCTCATTTTGGGAAAGCTTTGTGTTGGCAGAAGTTTCTCTCTCTGCTCCAAAAGGTGCACATTCCATCTCACACACAAACACATCCCATTTGTCCTCCTTTTTAGTGTCTATGTCTTCCTTTGCCTGTTCAGATACCTGGTCATATAGAAACCAAGCCTGCAAATTGCCATTTACTTTCCTTAAATCTGTTATAAAATCTAGAATGTTTGCATGATTGGCAAATATATCTGCAAGAAAATAGATACAGTGGAACCTCCAGTCATGACTGTAATCTGTTCTAGGACTTGGGTCGCAATCCGATTTGGTCGTGACTGGAAGCAAGACTGACTGTGCATGCACACACACAAAAAATTGGCATGGAAGGGGAAATAATAAATAGATAGATAGATAGATAGATAGATAGATAGATAGATAGATAGATAGATAGATAAAACTACTTTATTGTCATTGTACATATATATATACAATATACACATACAACAAAATTCACATGACACCCGGAGACCAGACCCAACACGCACACCCACATGACATCCCCATCCACACCCACACCCACCACAATTCTCCGCCATGACAGGGAAAATCACCGCAACTGTGTTTGATCGCCACCCGAGGATGTGTTCGTGACCAGAGTGAAACATTTAATGGATTTTTTTGGTTGGCACCCAATTTGTGTCCCAAGGTTCTACTGTATGAAGAAATAATGAGTATACACTGAAAAAGGAAGCAATGAAAAATCATCATTTTATTTGTAATTATTCACCCCAGGAATGATAGCTTGACTTTTCTCCACTTGCCTAGATGTATTCTATTTTTCAAAAGTAAGATATGGATTCTTGTCATTAATTATCCTAGCTTTTCATTAAAAATATTCCAAAATATTTGAAGAGAAATATTTGAGTTGTCGTTCTAAGAATTTATGAAACTTGCCTATAAACTTGTTGACATTTATAAACAGAAATGATCTTATTTTTCTTCTTTATCATCAAGTTTGATACTTTGTAACATAAACAGCAAGAATAGAACTTGTTAAAATAAAAAAAATTAAAATGTTATCTGCATGCAAATTAATTTGAATTTCAGTTTGATTAATGCCAACAGTTTGTACTGTATGATGATTTGAGATCAGCTGTATTAGAAATTCATTAGCAGTTTGCAAAGAAGAGAAATGAGAGAGAGCATCCTTGATTTGTGGTCCTTCTTAAATAATTATTCTTAGTAGCTTTCATCATTTTTTCAAAAACAATGTTCCAATATTGAAATAAAACTCATTCCTTAAAAAAAAAACCACACCATTCTAGGCTATCAAATTTGTTCGTTCATTCATTCATTCATAAAATTTATTGACTACCCATTTTACCATAAGGTAACTCTGTGTGGCTTACAGTCATGAAAATATAATCTACATTAAAATATAAATAAATTAAAACTAAAGACTAAAATCTAAAAGCTTTGGATATGTGTAAAAGAGAACTGAAAGCAATGCAGATACCTCTGTTAATGATCATGCACATTAAAAGTAGCTTGATTGATTGAATCTATCCACTTCCAACTTAGTATGAAGTTCAACTGGTCAATTGGTATGTAATAAAAATAAAAGAACTGATTCTTCAAGCAAGAACTGATGAGAAATCTTAAAATCCTGATGTAATGACACTATTAATCTAGACCAGGGATGTCAAATTCACGTCGTCATGGTGGCATCACGTGACATGTTGCAACGTTTTCCCCCTTCACTAAACCGGGCGTGGGCATGGCCAGCATGTGATGCATCTGGCCTGCAAGCTGCGAGTTTGACAGCCCTCAAGGACCACCAAATTCATAATTTTAAATCCCGCGGACCACTAATAGGGATCCAGTGCACTGCTTGCTGAAGTGCCTGGTCTCCCAGTGGGTCCTTCAGGCACTTAGCTGCCTGTTTCTGCAACCTTAAACACTCAAAGAGTCATTTGGACCCATTTCCCACAGA
>JAOYMU010000263.1:8615312-8634552 GCA_025802295.1 Psammodynastes pulverulentus | reverse complement strand
ATGTAAATATAATCTTTACAAATAGACAGAAGCCAATACTACCAAACCTTTCTTATTTTACAACACTGATATTAATATAGCACCCCTGAGTTTGTAAAAAGAAAATTCTGCAGTTAAACAGGTAATTTCGAGGTCTTTGTGGGCTAAGATATATTTTATACAAAATCAGTCTGTTGGCCTGGCTATTTCTTTGAAAAAGGCAGAAGCAATCTAGAATGCAAATCTCAGGAAAGATTTTCTCATAAAAACCCACATTCTAGTGAGATTTCTCCAAACACATATTTTCTCCAAACACACATAGATATTTTATTAAACTTGTTCTCCAAGAGTGCCAAAGTCAGGGCACCGAAACAGGCTCCGGAAAAAGCTTACCAGAACTATGATTGGATGAGGCAATACAAATATATTGCTGATGAGACCCTTTGCATTTCTTAAAGGGCCAGCATATTGAAGAATGAACCTCAAGGATGCATCTCTCGACTGGTTGACATTGGGCTAGTTGTATTTCTCACAAAGTAGAAATGGAAACATGAGAAGAAATAAGTTGCTCTTGAAAGAATTTCATTAAGTAAAAGTATTAACTTGTGTTACACATGGTTCATTGAGATATTAGTCATGAACAACCCCTTCCCCCACTGGTAGATACTTAATAGCAGCTTTTTCACTCAGTCTTTATAAAATGAATTCAACAGTTTTTCTTCCCAAAGAGTTTTAGAATAGATAGATATTTATTGTGCCCCAAACCATTATTTTTCTCTTGCATGAAAAGTTGTTGTTGAAACTGACAATTTCAGTGTCAGTTTTTCTATGGTTGTTTATTAAAGCCAAAGAATAATAGGCAGAGAGAATTTTGAGAATTCATAAAGTTCTAAAATGATAGTTTCTCATTTGCAGCAAGAACTACCAAGAAGCTTGTGCCCTCCTAAAATCTAATTAATTTGTTATGAACTAAACTTTCTTAGTTTAGTTCAACCAAGGGATGAACGTTTTTCTTATTCAGCCCCTGAGTAAGAGAAAAAAAGGCTGTTATACACATTGAGATAATAAATAAATATATAAACTACTAGGTAATTGTAATAAAACAAAACTTGATTGCCTACAAAATGTGATGCAATAAAAATAAAATTCCACAAAAATTTTGATTGTTGTTATTCATTCTATATAATCCTAATTACACTTTTAAAATGAATACTACAAATGCTTTGTTTTTGATTTGAATAATATATATATAGTCTCCCTTCATTTAAACTCATTCCCTTCCTATACTTTGTGTTTAAATGTATCATTTATCCCAGATTTCTACCTTGTATCTGTAAAACCAAAATACGTGTGGGAGAGAAGGAGACCACAAGCATATTGCTGCTACCAATACTTAAGGGAAAACATTTGGTTTATTCTCATGGATTTTCAAGTAGATAAGGCCTCAAGTCACAATCAAAATCTATAATAAAGATCCCAGTAAAGGCTGTATTGACTTAAAATAGTTTGAATCCCTTGTATACTTCAGAAGTGCTGGATTAGCATCAACAATTGAATTAGGTACAATTGATATTTCCATGGTTTATTTCCTGTGCAATGTTGACAATTACCCAGTCACATACACACACACACACACACACACACACACACACAATCAAAAAATATACCAGAGTTATTTGGGGAAGGAATTATTCGTTTAAAGCCCTGATCCTAAATTAAACATCAAAAATATGGTATCATCTATAAATTTTATCCTAGGTGAATTTTATATATGCAACAAAAGTGCTTACTTTTTTACCCAAAGCAACTACCAGAAGAACAAGAACTGCTGAGAACAAGAGATATATGTGAACTAGTAGCAAAGTGAAAAAAAGTGCTCAGTTCACTAAAAATATGTGAAAACCCATGCTGAAATTAAACATTGGTCTAGTGAGCAGATGGATCATGGCCAGTATTCATATGTCATTTTCCTGAAACTAATTATTTGCTTTTGTAGCCTTTCAGTTTAGGGACAAGAGAAATTTGTTTGGATTATATTTTAATGCCAATTTATCTAATTTGTATTTTCCAAGTATATGCAAACCAAAATACAATTACCCTTCAATATTCATATTCTTCCAATTTTATGATGCATATATTAAAGAAAATGCACATGAACTGCATATATTTGTGAAAATAGCATAAAGAAAATTGGAACGGGGAAATTGCTATCAAGATTGTGTACATTAAGCAGTTTTGCATAAAAAAATATAGTGTTAGGAGAAATAGGCATGAAAATGAGTACAATTTTTCATGTTGATATTTTTTTAAAAATAATAATGTAAATTAATATAATTTGCAGAATAAATTTTAGCTTGGAAAAAATGCAGAACTGATAAAAATAGAAATGGATAGATTTATCTATGGCATATTATTCGTTATTTGCATAATCCTGCTAATTTTTTCACCCCCCACCCCAAATGTTGGAAGATTCTTATTTTTCTATTTGACTGAATAGTTAGTTCTTGATGTATGCAGCAATAGCGAGTCTGTTCAGAGGATGGTTCACACGGTCAGAGCCAGACTAGGTTATGTACTAAATCCATGTATGCATTTAATCTTATCTTATTTTTGGATTTTCCACCTTGGAGTAAATTATGATTAGGGATTTTTTTTCCCCCACTAAGATGTGATATAGAGTAAAAGGATTATTAACTACCGTAACTCATCTCCCTCCCACAATCATGAACCTTTTTTAGGACTTGGAATGCTATTTAAGTAACAATAGCTATATTAAATATATGTAGGCATTTAATGTTTTGACTAACGTGTCTTTGAAAAGCATGCAAATGTCAGCTCTTGCTCTTAATAATAATGAAGAAGTCAAAATCTTTGCAGGGATCATATACAGAAATGAATGTGAAATGAAATTGCGTATTATGGAATAAAACAAAAGTTGTTAATTTCTAAAAAGCTTGTTCCTAAAGGACGTATTTCTGAGGCACATTATGTGTCCTACATATGTGAAAGAGGCTATTTAATAAATCTGAATTAATTTCAACTTATAATGAACATTTAAAGGTTTCTTTGTTTAGGTTGAAGTGTGGTGGTACAAATTCAGTAGTCTAATAGCAGTGGTATTCAGCTCTGTGATGGGACAGAAAATACAAGAACTCTAAATTCAGTTCCCTACCTAACACCAAACCCAGATAAGGCATAATTGTTGCTATTCTATCGGGAATTTGAATATTCAGCAAATGGACCATGGAAAGGAATCAACCTCAGCACTCACTTAATATACAATTTGTCTTTCACCTAAGGATGCTTACATGAAGACATTCTGCCACTACATATTGATCCTCTTAAGGGTTTAGGATAACAGTTAGAACTTTGCAAACTTACATGCTCATTTGAATCTATAGTACTATGCATAGTTTCTAGAAGGACTATCCTTTTTTTTCTCCCCAAAATCAAGATTGTTTCTTTTTTCAAAACTACATAATTAAGCTAATGCTCTTCATACAGCATATTAAATAAGTTTATCCTAGGTTGGGCATGTCCATGATTAATTTATAGGAACAGTGTTAAGAAAAGCAACCAATAATAGACTGATTTCTAAGATTAGGTTTTGTGTAAGTTAAAAAAAACCAACCCTTAAGTTTTTGTTTTATTTAAAGAGAAACTATATCTCCCCCTCCCCTATTTAGGAGAGTTAATGGGGCTGATTTTCTAATGGCAGTCCGGAGGAAAATATTGTAATGATGGATCGCAGTTTGAATTACAAAATAGCCTCTAGGAACAGCTCTAAATACATTGATTATGTGGCTATCCTAAGAGACAACAGTAATTAAAATTATGCCACAGATTGGATCAAGACATGTTAATATTTAATTAGGCAATAAGTGAGTCTTGAACAGGTGTCCATTGTTTTTAAGGGCTTTACCAGTGTGTGAGTAAATTCTGCCTTAAGCAAATAGTTGCCTCTTTGATTGTGTGTAAGTATGAATTTGATGTTTAATTACCAGGCATTATAGCCATAATCTTTGAATGTATGTTGTATGTGCTGTGCTCTGTGCTTAATGCAGTGATAAAGTGCTTTCTTAATATGCTTGTCTTTTACGAGTTTCCATAGTGTAAAGGCCCAAACCCTTACCAAAGAACAGTTCATTTAATTAAATATTAATATTTCTAGCCATGAACTATTTAATGTATATAAACGTTCTGTTTATAAAAATTGTAGAAAATGTTCAAAATGATTTGTAAAATAAGAATTATTACTTAAAACAATTAAAATTATAATAAATAAACAATAAAAGCCAGCTTATAATGTATAAGTGTAGAATGGGAAGGCCATTTGGAAAGGGAAGGAATTTAAATTGATTAAAAATGCATAGAAAAATTAACAAACTTCATTTTGTAGTTACATAATTTAAGTAATATGTAGTATTGGCTTATGTAGTTACGTAGTTTAAATTGAAAAGCCTAAGAGATTCTCTTCTGACTTTATAAAGACTATATAGAAAGTGACAGGTAGACTTCTCTGTGGAAGGCAACACCAAAGAGATCACTGATGGAAAAAGGGTCATTAAAGTATATTTTGCTGAGATAAAAGCCTTGGATAGTGCAACATCAGGACACTGGTAGGTACATGTAGAAAGAAACTGTTTCTTAAGTCTCCAAGTCCCTAACTTTCACCGGCTTTAAAAGTTACAGCAATTTGCTAAAGATTTTGAAATAGAATAAATTTTGTACTGGTTGTCTTTTTAAAAACATCCCTATTTACAATACATTGCAATGTTTCTAGTGATGGATTACTGAGATATCTTGATATCTTCTGTACTGTCTAAGGGTCTAAATGCTTCTATATTTTAAATTATGAACAGGATTATATGAGGGAAGACAACCCCTCCAAAAGAAATCAAACATTTAGTAGATGAAGTCCACAGTATTTCTGTGTCTGAACTGACAAAGTACTTCAGCTTATTGATCCTCATTTAGTCTGTTTCTACTGTCAGGTTCTGGATTAACACTGAAATTTTAAAAAAAGAGTTGATTATTTGGAGTGGCCATTTTTGCATATTTTCAAGTATTATACTGAGGTTGAAGTTGATTATTTATCTTAATGAATGTCCTTGAACAAATCGAATAAATCATTATCAATAGGATGTAATCTGTGGGTTGTGTCATACAACAGGCCAGCTCTGTTCAACCAGACTGAGACAAACAACTATAATTCCTTTTCTATCTTGACTAGAGTTTGTAGAACTGGATGTATGATATATGCTGTATTTTCAACCCTGGGCATAGCTTTCAGTCCCAGAATAATGATGCTGATCATGAGCCAAAGGCTCTTATTTTTACCATTTTACCATAATCAGAACAACTTCTATTACTTTTAAAAATATTTGTACAAACGTGGGTTGCATTGCTTAAACTTTTAATGCCAAGAGAACATTGTGATTGTAGCTAGACTATGCAGGTAGTCCTCGACTTACATCAGTTCATTTAGTGACCTTTTGAAGTTACAACAGCACTGAAAAAGTGACTTATGACAATTTTTCACACTTAGGACCATTACAGCATCTTCCATGGTCACTTGATCAAAATTCAGATGTTTAGCAATTGATTCATATTTTATGATGGTTGTAGTATCTGGGGTCATGTGATCCCCTTTTGCGACCTTCTGACAAGCAAAATCAATAGGGAAGCCAGATTCACTTAACAACTATAGTCATTCACTTAACAACTGTGGACAAAAAAAGGTCATAAAATGGGGCAAAACTCATTTAACAAATGTCTTACTTCGCAACACTTTTTGGGGTCAACAACCTATAGTTTTGAGTGATTTAAATTAAGGAGTTGTGAGAGGATTTCAAGAGCAGTCATAGCATTTATAGTACCTAATGTTAATATGAATATGTAATACTGTCAATATATGAGAGGTTGTTTTTCACTGTTCTTTGTTTACTCTGTCTGACATTTGTTATTAATAACAATAATTGCTTGTGGCAATTTGTTCTGGTTTAAACAATAAAATAAAACAAAGGGCTTTCATATTAGTCTTTTTACTGGTTTTCTTGTAGGTACTTTCTCCCCTTTTTCTTCTCTCCAAATTAAATTTCCTGTGAGAATGATTTAACTTCTGTCAACAAATCATATTCATATTACAGATATTTTTCTATGTACTGTAATATAATTTACTGTAAATCAAAGTCATAATGATTTTAACTGCTACCCTGTTTTGTATAAATGGACATCCTGTCAGGTTTATACTGTAAATGTTGCAAATGCTACTTACCTCTGGGTATTTAACTTTATTCAGCTTTATGTACAGCATTATACCTACCAGACTTCTATCCATGTTTTTCAATTCATTTCTTTCTTTTTAACTGTGCATTATAGATTCTGGTCGTGTCTTAAAGCAAGAGTCAACCTTCCTGCTGCAGAAAATAAATAACATTAACTTAACTGCTAAAAATTAGAGCAAGCAAGCTCTAACAATGCTGAGGCTCTCTGAAACAATTTAGAAATGCAGCACTAAAAAGAAATTTGAGTGTGAATAAAATTGGCAGCAGTTTTCTTATATAATCAAATGTACCATCCACACTCAAATGGTAAGTAGGGAATATGACAGAAAAGAGAAAAATACTGGTTAAGAGAAATTGTGATTAATAATATTAAATTTGTGATAAAAATAAAACTGCATTGGATCCTGCTACCTTTCCCCAAGTACTTCCCCAGATGCATGGGAACCGACATTTTCTGAGGTACTTCTGGATCAGTAGTTGTAGAGCTAGAAGTGACAGGTTGGGAATGTCTCCTCTGATATCTCTGGTTGCAGTTGACTGTGTCATAGACAGCTCCTTTGTTTGCCAGATTATTTGATTAGTCTAATTTATGCAAGAGAAATTACGAGCTGCGTTTATGCAAAGACAATTTTTATTTATTTAGGGTATGGTGTTTGTACATTGAGAAGCTGAATGTCTATAATGGCATTATGGTTTAGTTGCCTAAGATTGCTAGTTTGTTTAGCTCACATGGGTGTGCTATGTAGGGTTCATTGCAGGAGGCAAATTATTTCCTCACACAGAGTGGCTAACAACGTTCTGCAGGAGTGTTTTCTCTACCAATTTCACCTTGCATTCAGGCAGGTCTGGTGCTGGTTGGTTTCTGCTTACTGCACAAAGGGCCATCAGCTTCTTACCAGAGTGGTACCTATTTATCTACTTGCATTTTGCATGCTTTTGAACTGTATAAAAGCCAGTGTAGGAATATTTAAGTCTTAAGACATAATTTCCCCAGAAAAAAAATTGCAGAACATGGGAAGAAATTCGTAAAATATAAACACAAGACTTAAACAGATTCCTTCATATAAAGAAAGGTTTTGGGGTGGAATGGGAAGATGTGACACAGTGAAGTGAGATTATGTATAGTAGGTGAAGCGATAGAGTGCCTGCTTGGCTGCTTTTCTTTCTGCTATCATTCTGCTGAAGTAAGATTTATACTGTTCAACTTCAGGCAATACCTTTGAGTTTCCCATCCTTGATTTTTTTTTCCCTTTTTGGTTGTGACTTTGCTTCATGGGACAAATGAAACCCATGCTTTATCTACCACTCATAATTGTAAGACTTCACCTGATTCAGCTGGAAATCTAAGATATCTTATAAATCAATCATTATTTTGTCTTTCCTCCAAGGAAGCCTTTTACCAGAACAAATATAAATGTTCTCCTTTTATCAGACTGGACAATTTTAGTATGTTTATAAAAAGCAGACAGCAGTCTTGTTGGAACATTATGTTTCATGCTGGAATTGGATAGTGAGAGTAGCTCATGCCCCTGTCCAATGCAATACATCCACAGAAGGATTTTTCCAAACAAATGAATTTCCAGTCTCTGCTTGGAAGCCTCTAACAATGAAGACCCCAGGTGTCAAGCTAAGCCAAGAGTGACATGGAACAATTCATCCAGAGTTCAGTTCTTTCTTTTCTTATTGTCAACTGTCCCGTTGGCATATGCAGCAAAAAAAAACCCTCCTGGGATATTATTTTACCAAGAGTATAACTTTACTAATAGATCTATACACTACAGGCACAGAAGAAGTGAAGCTAGCTCTGAGGTTTTCATGCAAAAAACAGCATAGTTAATTTCCACATTTTGGCCACCCATTGTCCATTGTCCACCAATCCAACACCTTCTTTTTATTTTGGGAAAACAGTCTGCACTTTTGGAAGGTTCCCATCGCACAACCTTGAAGTATCAGGATTTTCTTAGGCTGCAAATGGATCACATAAATTCCTGTTTCCCTCCCAGCTCCCAATACATTCCAAGCATTGCCCTCTCCCTCCCTTCATTTCTGTTGTTACCAGTCCGCCGTGACACTTTCCCATAGCAGACAGAATCTTGCCACACTAAACCCTTACTACTCCCAGGATATAATGGATATATCCTGGGAGCTTCTAGGGAGTGGCTATCGTTGCTCTCTTCATCTGTCTCCTTTCCAGCTCTGATCCGTGATGCCTGTCATCTCCCTTCTCTTTCTGTAATACATTCCCTCCTTCCTGGGAAATTGCTGTATCACTATGGTACATCACCCAGCCACAGCTTGATGGACATCATCTATTATACCAATATAGGTAGTCTTTGCATGATAAACACAACTGGGACCAGCAACACAGTCATTAAATAAAACATCATATGACTGTACTGTATTTATGATATCAGTTTCACGATAGTTGCTAAGTGAATCACCTGCAGTTGTTAAGCGAGACACCACATGACCCCCAACTTGTCATTTTACTGATGGCTTTTCCATTGATTATTTTTGTTGGAAGCCAACAATGAAACATTCATATGGTGAACATGTGATCCCCGGGAAGCTTTGAGAGTCATTAGCACTTACTGGTTGTGAAAAGCCTGAAGGCAAGTACCTCACTGCTGGGAAGTTGACGTGGTTGTAAACACCAGCCCCAGTCATAAAGTTGATTGTACAGTGCCATTGTAACTTTGAATGTTTGCCCTGTCACTAAACAGGGCAATCATTAAATGAGGTCTGTTTGTAACTGAAACATGACCCTCCCAGGATCTAATCTACAAAGAAGTTGAGAACTAATTTCTGAAAACTATTAAGCTAAGGTTGATAGCAGCAACAACAACAACAACAAAGAAATTGTATATGAATCTGCTTTCTCTTTGAGTCAATTAGATGATAAAGGCTTAATTGTATGTATGAAGCTTTTGAGTTTTGTCATAAACATGATAAACTGTATGTTCATATAAAATATTGTCAGGAAGTTTTTCATACGGCCTTCACTTTGTTCCCTCTCTCATCCCTTCCCACTATTTTCTCCTTCAATGGAAACTGCACAAAATAGCACGGAGCTTAGAATTGCTCTGCAAGCACCTATTGTTCGAAATCTGATTTTAACCTTGCAATAAAGATTACTTTATGTATTCTGCTTAATGTGATAGGTAGTAATTGTTTGTCAAGGCTAAGTGCTATAGGACAAAATACTTTCCTAAAATAATGTTTTTGTAATTGTAGAAGAAGCATTCTAAAGGTCTAGAAAATGCTGCTGAATAAAAATGTCAGAAATTGAATGCGGTTCTAATTTTTATTCTATTCTTTTTATAAAAAAAATCTTTTTTCAATTAAATGCCTTTTAAAGCTAATAGGATGCTGAATTTGAACAAAGGTAGCTTTTTCCTTTAAAACACCATGTAATAAAATAGTGAAAGGTAAAAAAAATATTTTCTTTAATTACTTTTTATTTTGAGATCAATTGTACTCCGACTGCTATTGTCCACTTTGACTGACAGCAGGCTCTGAGGAAGATGGCCTTCCAACTCTTGAGAACCAAACTTGATGCTTTCTAAGTAGACACATAAACATTACACATAAACACATAATACATACTGTATTATCGTTTTCTTCCAAAATGGGTGTAGCTATCCTTTCCTCCATTTTCAATGACTGAGCCTTGGAATCTGCTATTTTCCTCCAAGAGTAAGGGAAATCAAAGGTGCCTTTGATTCTCAAAACAATAGAAGCTTTCAGGGAAGGGGATTTTAAGTTTGTTTTAAATTGGGAATGTTTAAGAAAACGGAGCAGGGGTGGAGGGAAGCTTCAGCAAATGCATTCGTTTCATGTGGAGAAATGTGTTCTTGGATGCGTTGTGCTCCTTCCCAAGTTACAGAAGTTATCTGAGCTAAGGATATCTATTCAAGGGGGAGCCATGCCTACAACCAGATCGTCATTATTTTCCTGTAGCACAGTAGTGCAGTTACAGAGGAATCATACCTAGTTCATTTTGAAAAGTGGCTATTTCGGACTAGGAATTGCTGAAGCAACCCCAACTGCCCCTCCCCCCCCCAGTCCCCACTATGTATACTTAGGTATACAACACGATAGGTGGTATTGGAGCCACAAAACAGCAACTAATCAATATAGAAGGAAGCTTCCCATTACTGAAAATAGAAAAAATCCTTGGAAGGGGGGGGGGAGGGAATGGTATGCAGTGCTGCATGAATTATTAAAACAGACTTTTGCTCTGTACAACTCCTTCACGCTCACTCTCCCTCCTCATTCTTCTCTTCTCCCACTTGTCATTCTATTGCTGGTTCCCTTTCCCTCCCTCCTCCCTGCTGTATATTTCCTACTTGTTCTTCTTCTCATGCTGCTTGCCTTGCTGTTTCCCCGTCTTTCCACCACCTTTTAGCATCCCAGCTTTTCTTCACCTCTCCTCCCTCTCTCCTCTCTTGCTGGTTGTAATTTCTGCTTTCATCATCCCTCTTCTTTCCTTCCCGCTTCCTGATTCTTCTTTCCAGCTGTTCTTCGTTTGTGCTTGTTGCTTCTCTCCCCAGATCAATTTTCTGATGTTGCCATTATTCATCTATCTGCCTCCTGTCGCTGCACACAGTCAAGAGCCTTCGTAGAAGCTTTTTGAACAGTGGCTATTGTATAATTCCTGATCGAGCAGAAGGACCAGTTGAATGGGCCATGTGGAGCAAACATGCACAATTTAAGCATGTTAGATATTCTCCTTTTTATGAGTTCTCTGCAGCATTTACTATTTCTGTGCTGGGGAGTTGGGGAGCATTATGAGTATGAGTATGAAAGAGTATGAAAATACTTCCCCCTTCGTGGAAAATGTGATACTGTTTGTATAACAATTAGCTCTCCATCCTGAACATCATTATTACCTGGAATGCTAGATTCCAGTGTTTTGCCTTATGTGTCCTGACTTTCAATGTTCCATGCACCCCGACTAAAAACCAGGTGATAACACTGTTGTTTAGATTATTATTTGGTTACTGAAAATATATTGAGGATTTATTTGTAGGAAGGACTTACGGTAATCCCTGGAATTTACAGAGAAAATTCATCAAGATAGAATAGAATAAAACTTGTCTGTGAGACTTTACAAAATTTATGCCGGTCACAAATAAATAAATTGTGTCAAAAGGATCAGTGATCTGACTTAACTCAAAGGGTTCTTTAATTGGATCATTGGAACTTTAGTTGCCTCCAGATATGTTGCAAGCCTTCAGTGCATAATCTGTGTGGTATGCATTATCACCCCCTTTATACTGTGTGGGTGTGGGTGTGTTCTAAGTGTTTATACGATCATTCTAATCTTAAAATATCTTATACTGAACATCCTTTTAAATGTCACATGTGAAGTGGTTATTATAGATCCAGAAAAGAATGGGAATCAAAACCAGAACAGAACAAAATAGACCTTGGAGGTCTTCTAGTCCAGCCTCCTACTCAGGCAGGAAGCAATATACCCAGGGCTTTTTTTCGGCGCAGAAAGGTGCCGGAACGCACCCCCCCCGTCGCCGCGCTAAGTATCCCGGAAGTGATAGCGCGCGATTGGTGGAGACGGAACACGTGACACGGACTCCGAAAAGGTCCCGGAACGCCGTTCCGCCGAGTTCCGCCTGGAAAAAAGCCCTGATTATATTACTTTTAAAAACTTGAACATTAAAGAGACTGAAGCAAGCACAATTTTGCATCCTTGGCAGGCAGCAGAGTAGAGGAGTGGTGGAGCTCCAAAGACGAGCAAATGCCTCCCCCGCTCGATCCCTAAACACAAAGAATGGAGAGGCAGCAAAGTCAGCGCAGGGTGAACTGATTACTTGGGAAGAGGGTACCCCACCCTTCCTCACAAAGTTCACCTGGAGAGTATAATTTAAGGAGACACTGTGAAGAGGGACTTTTGACAGGAACAAATGTTTGTTTTTGGATTACACTCCCCCAGCTTTGACAATGACCTTTGCCTTGCTTTGAAGGCTATTTTTGCCTTGCTTTGAGGACTGTTCTTGTCTTGCCCTAGCCTTGAAGGCTTTGCCTTTGGAACTGCTTTTGCATTGGACACCACTTTGTTTTATGGCCCATTATTGGTCTTGCCCTAGCCCTAAAGATTTTGCCTTCAAAACTGCTTTTATCTTATGCCTGGATTTTTGCCTTGTGGACTTGCCAGGTAATCTAGGGGCTGTTATTTGGGAGACTGAGGATAGAGCCTTGCTGGCCGGTGGAAGGCCATTTGTTTAACCATTCCAAAGAGAAATAGAAAACTTTCTGGAGGCCTGCCTAGCCATGACCACCTGGGTCATAACAGACACATTAATTTGGAGTCCATTCTAAGATGCCCATGTGACTTCTTCTTTCCAATTTAATGAATTCTTCTTTCATCATCTCACACTCTCGATATATTTAGCATTATATGCATTAACTGAGAAGTACAGCAGCTGAAGACTATCATCTTTAACTAGGAACTTTCAAACCAGAATAATAAGTTATGGTTATTGTATTCTTCCCTGATGTATATTCTTCCTGAAAGTCTATTTGTTTGCTCTGTGTAAGATAAGATGGAATGAACGATTTGATAACATCTGTCTTTGTGTGTGTATTAATTAATGCCTTTTGTCTGTGCCTTATCACATGAAACATTACTAGAAGTATATGGCAAAGCATTTGTTACAGACTTTATTACATTGATGATTACTATCTTAACTCTTTTTTTGCTCTTGGTAGTTTGTTATTTTTTCATGTTTATTAAAATAATAGAATTCTAACCACCTTTCAATAGTCTTAAGTCTCATTTAGAAGAAGCTATTATAACTAAAAAAAAGATGGGATATAAAGTACTTCCACACTAGTTTTTATGACAGTTCAAAATAAAATCCAGACCTGTCTGAGCAGATGATATTAGCTCATTTTGAGAGTTAAGCAGGCCTTTTGTTGGCTCTACCCCAGTTTATCTGAAAAAAGAGAAAAACTGTTGGAGCTTGTTTGTGGTCTAGTTTCCCACTAGCAGGAATGCTTGCATCTTCCAGCTCCTGAATGCAAGCAAGCTATTTCATTTGAAGGCAGTCACTGGAAAAGAAACAAAGCAGACTTGCATTTTTAATGGTCCCTTGCCAAAGATAAGGAAGAAGACGTCTTTCTGATTTCAAACTATTATTTTGCCTCATCTTCTATGCATGCAGGAAGATCTGCGAAGGTCTGGAAACCGTCGAAACAGTTCGGATCAAACCTGGCAGTATAATCAGATGTGCAATTTGGAGCCTGCACAGCTTAGCACTTCTCTTTCTCTTTCTCCTGCTCCAATGATCATGCAACCTGGTCTACAGGTATTAGGAAATGCACCTGGCTGTAAATTTGGCACTATGGATTATTTCACCTGCAGATGCTTTTATGTGCAAGATAGTGATGATGTTAAGATGGCTTAGTTCATTACACACACAGAGCTTCTCACACAGAACTTTTCACCATATCTATATGAAAGGAAGGGGGAAATGTTAACTTTTTTTTCCCTTGCATGTAAAGAGAAGAAGTAATATCTATGTCTCCCTTGCTGGAATTATTCAAGTATGCTAATGTTCCAACTTCAGTAAAGTAAATTTCTCAAACAATGTTTGTGTGTGACGCATCCGGCCTGAGGGCTGCCAGTTTGACAGTCCTAATCTAGAACAATGTGTCACTGGTGTTTTTGTTTCAATCACCAGGTTACTTCTCTGAATTGTAAAATACATAAGTGATTTTCAATTAGCATGGCTGGAATTATTGCATGTTTAAAGAGAAAACATGTCATTTTCTAAATAGTGCAAATATTGTTTGGAAAGGTAGCATGACAAAAGAAATGAACTCCAGGCCATTTTCAAGCAAAAAAACAAAATCCTTTCCTTGTCTATAGGCACCTCAGAGATGCTTCCTGCCTGCAAATGTCACTTGTGTTTGTGTTTTCCTGATAGCAAGGAAGTCGTTTTCACTCTTGCTGCTAGAGACAGAATTGCAATACAAGTATTCTAGAGTTTCAATATGCATACAAAATATAAAAATCTGAAAATGGTTTAGATTTTAGGCTGTGATTGTCAAGCAATACAAATGTCCTTATCAGAACAAACTAAATATTCAGATAATTAATTAATGAAATAATTAAGAACATATTTTTGTGACAGAATCTCACAATTGCAAATAAGTATGTAATCACTGAAGTTCTACTATACTCATTAAAATAAAGCAATAAGAAAGGTAAAATTTGGGGCTATGCTATCAGTAAAAGGAAAGTGAGAATATACTTATTTGTGCTTGGTTTTGTAAGATTGATGGAAACATATGTGACTTTGCATGGTTTTATTTTAAATTTAGTTCTGTGATTTAAAGAACAATGTTCCAAGGGTGAAGAACACATTGTATTTTACTTTCTCCATGAAAAGGTTTCTTCAACAAATTGAAAAAATACTGATTTTATTTTCCAGTTGTTTGGATTTGGAATTTTTACCAGTGAATTTTGTACTATTGGTATTCTTTTGAAATGTTGGCTCACAGACTTAATTGTTTATTGGTTTATTCTATTCCACACAACAAATCCTAAACTTTAGTTTTACCAAAAGAATAGACTAGAGGAAGCAAAGGACTACATGTGTGATGTTGATTGAATAACCCTTCTTATTGTAACATTTGATTATTTTGCCTCCTGTCATGCTCAGATCACAGATATCTCAGTGATGGACACTAAATGAAAACTACATAATCTGAATTTGCAAATCCCAACAGGCAATATGGTAATATGAAGCACCATTGTTGCCCAGGTCCCCATAATGTTGAAATAATTAGTATTTCAGAAAAAGTCATAAATTTCCTTTTTTCCCATTACTAGAGATTTACTAATATACTGTATTTCAGGATAGGAATGTTTGTATAACTTAATAAAACTTGTACATCTTCCCTATAAGTTTTTTTTAATACAACAGCTGGATATGGAGCAACTTTAGCCTATTGATACTGCAATGTAGATTATACTTTTTAAAGCTGAAACAAGAGAAACTGCAAACTCTCACAGGGAGTTGAGAAGTTTTCCACCTTTTGCTGATTACATATGATACAGGAATTGGAAATTTTGAAATGTTTCACACAGTTATTCAGGGTTTTTCCTCAATAGAATCATTACCTTATAATAATTTTTCCCTCATAACATCTATATACTACTAAACTCTCATGTCTGTAACTTTTAATTGAGCAAAGCAGTACATAATAAGGCAACAATTTTTGAACCAAGTTATTTTAAATGGAATAACATATGCAAGGCATCCAAAATTCATGACTCCAGTTGGGATTGAAATTTGGCAATTTGTGATTGCTACAGGCATTCAGTAATGGATGCAGTGGCTAAGACGCTGAACTTGTCAATCAAAAAGTCAGCAGTTCAACAGTTCGAATCCTTAGTGCTGCATAATGGGGTGATCTCCCATTACTTGTCCCAACTTCTGCCAACCTAGCAGTTCGAAAGCCCGTAAAAAATGCAAGTAGAAAAATAGGGACCACCTTTGGTGGCAAGGCAACAGCATTCTGTGCATCTTTGGCATTTAGTCATGCCAGCCACATGACCACGGAGATGTCTTCGGACAGTGCTGGTTCTTCAGCTTTGAAACGGAGATGAGCACCATCCCCTACAGTCGGGAACAACTAGCACATAAGTGCGAGGGGAACCTTTACCTTTACAGGCATTCAGTAGACCAATACTACCCTAGCCCTCTGAAGGCCAGGTAGATTGGTCCTGCAACAGCTGCTGGAGAGCAGTCAACCTGATAAAAGTTGATTCCTGTCATACTGATTTTTTTGCTGTTGGTCATTTTGGTTTTTTTTATTTAGATATGGAAATATCTCTGAATTGAGCCAGGAAATTCAGGTGAGATTGCTTTCCCATTAAGCTGGATGAACTGAGGATGATGTCACCTATTCCTACCTTCCCAAAATGATCTATGGTCCATTCTCCTGATGGGTTAAGCAGAAAGTGTGGATGAGCCCTAAAACAATGTTGAGAACTGGCTTTATTCATGTTGCTACATGGATTGTTTCTGTTCAAGATTCCAATCAGCCAATTCTGCCTTTCCTAAGATTCACTTCATTCCATACTTCCCCCTTTTTCTTTTTCCTTCTGCCTTCCTCCAACTTTCATTGGGTTGCTTTGGAGGTTTCCAGTCCATTTCTTTTCTAATCTTGCAAATCTTAAACCACTGGGATTTCTCAGACCCAATAATTCTGTATGAATTATCTCCTTTACACTAAAAAACAGAATGTATATTATCTCCAATAAAATTTCTTTATCAGTATTAAGTTCTTATATCCCTAATGATAAGTGATATTAGTAACCTGAAGTTCCAAGCCCATATAGAACTCCATAAAGTGTCACCTCCTTTCTCACTGTATATGTGTGTTCCCTGAAGCCTTTGCATTACAAACTACCTAAATCAACAGCAATGTCCTATTATTTTGGGAAGGTACAGGCAGTCCTGTAAAACAGGGGTTCCCAACCTTGTTGCTTCCATGGCCGGCAATGGCAATGGTGGTTTTTGCGGTTTCAGTGGTGAGGGAGATTGGTTTCACACATGCAACCTAAATCCTATGCATGCACAAATAAAACTTCACCGCAGCTTCAGCAGCCCAGTTCCCAATGGGCTGCAGCCTGCTAGCAGGCTATGGCCTAGGGATTGGGTATCCTTGCTGTAGAACACTCATCTAACAACTTATATCACTCAAGAAAAAGTTACTACCAGTTTTTGCAGTTGCAGCATCCCCAAAGTCATGGAATTAAAATTTGGGTACTTGGCAATTGGCATGTATTTACGACAGTTACAGAGTCCTGGGGTGATGTAATCACCATTTATGACCTTCTCAGACAGCTTGCAACAAGCAAAGTCATGACCGCATAATTCTCTTAACAGCTGCGGTGATTTTGCTTAACAACTGTGGCAAAAAGGTTGTAAAATAGGATGTGACTCACTTAACAACTGCCTTACTTAGCAAGGGAAATTCTGGTTCCAATTGACTACCTGAAGACATAAAAACTGTTGTGAAACAGTAGCAAGTCTTACTGCATTTTAAAATAGAAAGACTATACAACAATCTTCAAACCAATCAAAAAATAGAGTACATGCTGACACAGCCTTACTCAGTTTGCCTCAACCTTAGAGCCCTAATAATGAGAAATATGGGCTCCAACCACCAATATATTATTAAGCCTGCTTCATACTTTAGATATGTAATGTATTTACAACATTTGGTAAAAAAGAGTACAGAGTTGGAGATAGGAATATGTTTTATATGTAGCCATGCATTTGCATACACATTACACGGGTATACATGTATTTCTCAATACAAAATAAAATATTTTGTAGTATTCCCAAAATCTCAATCAGACAAAAATATTTACTGCAGTCTTTTACCCTGTAAGCTCAACTGCATTCACCAGGAGATCTGCATTCAAAATGAGGGTAGAGAGAATTCTTCCCCCAAAAAGAGAAGTACTTTTGATAACAAGATAAAACCTCTCCCTGTGTCCTATTGACAAAGCACAGAAATATGACAGAAGACTAATCCTAAATTTTGAGTTGTGGAGTTATATTGGGAGTTTGTGAAATACATTTAAAAACCCAAGGAACAGAAGTTAAATATTATTCATTTAGCCTTTTTAAAAGAATGATGCAATAGAAGAGTTTTCTGGACTTAGTCAACAACCCAAGAGTATTTCATATAATCAGATGATTATATGGGTTGAATTAACTGAGACAGTTTGGCAGATGATGATGAAGTTGCATCATATACTGTATTCAGCTCATTGCTCTATGTTTAGCACTTTAAAAATGTTGATTTGACAATAATTAATAGAAATACCACCACAATAAAGATTTTTTTAGATCTTTTAGAACCTGATGTGTCCACTCAATGCATAAAATGCTTTTAACATGACCTGAGCTACATTTCTAAATTCACCTGAATGAATTTTCTTATCTTCACTTTTCTAAAGGCATGTTTGGCTGTTGGTCAAATACACGCATGTGCTTTTATTTACTGAACATGGCTACAAATATATCATCCCACTGAATAATACTAAAAAATCCATAATAGTACTAAACTATTTCTGCCATGCTGTTATATTTACATACTAAGGGAAAACAGTAAGGGAAAACAATAATGTGGAAAACTAAATTATTGCTGAATATATTGTATCATACAAATCAAATTCCCACTGGAAAGGGCCTTCCGTGTTTGTGAGAATTTGCTATCAGATGAATTGTAGTTATACTAGATAGGATATTCCTTGTATAACACTGTCACAGAAAGCTGTCAACTGAACCATGGACCTAGTAGTGTCTACAGTGTGTGGTAAAAAATTTAAGATAGCGACAATAGAACAACTAACATTCTTTCAGTTTTTTATGAATATTGCTGAGGGTAATCCAGTATATTAGCCCAATATTTTAATTATATTATACTAGCTTTCAAGGTTTTGAACAGGACAGGCCTATCAGACATACAATCAAAAATCTTGTCTTAAATCAACTTTTCACAGGCCTTAGGAAATAAAAGCATAAGTAATCTAAGTTACATGTATGTTTCTCTCAATTCCTAACTTCAATGTTCTGACTATCTGAAGACAATCTAAACTATCTGAAACTATAGCTAATCATATGGATTGTTGAAAATGGTTATAAAATTACTATCTGTTGAGAACAGCCAATTCAGGAAAATAAGAAGCTGAGTAAAAATACTACACATGCCCACACATTGGGTTTTACAATATTTGATAAGACTCCTATTCCAAGGATTCGACTTCCGGTTTCCAGCGGCGCCAGACGCTGGAGTGGCTTGCTCGCCCCCAGCGCCCGCAACCCACCATCTGGGAGGCCCCTAGGGGCCGGGTGCCTTGGCTTGGAGGTGCCCGCCGTCAAGGGCGGCTTTTGCCAGGGGTCCCCGGCCGAAATCCAGGGCCGGGA
>JAOYMU010000263.1:8593309-8604770 GCA_025802295.1 Psammodynastes pulverulentus | reverse complement strand
TTTTGAAAAGGAACAGCCAGGCTAGAGTTTGTGTTATGGGCTCTGAACCACGTGTGCCTGGTAATTAAGAAAGTAGTTATTAAAAATGGAGTTTAACAGAATGCCAAATGAGACAAAGAAGTAGCATGGTGTTTTTTTTATTAAAGTTGGTGCTGTTGTAACATGTAGTTGGAGACATTTTCCAGTAGTATTTTTAGAAGGGATAAATCTGTTTTATGCACAAATCTCTTACTATGAACAATAGTATTTTAAATAATAAAAGTTGAATCAAATATTCCAATCAATAGATGATAATTAGAAGTGCATTTGAAAGCTTTCTTCCTCCAACACTGGGTTACGAAAGCAACCCATAACCTAATTGAAAGAGATCTCTGCCAAATTCAGAAAAGGGGTTGTTGATAATTAGCAGACTGGAAAGGGCAACAAATCACTGCCAAAAATTTGGCTACCCTCAATTTCCAGTCAGATCAACATTATATAATTACCATTTTTACTCTGCCAGGAATGGTTGCCCAATAAAAATCATCCCAAGAACGAGGTCTACAATAATTTGCATTATAAGGAAGACACACAAAAAGGGTTGTAGGCATGAGAAGATCTGATGATGGAATCTTCTTTTCTCCAGAAAACATTGCTGTTCATTTCAGGTTTTCTGAATGCCCCCGGAGGCTGCACTATAGGAAAATAAAATGTAGGGAAATTTATATTTGGAGAAAAAACATTGAATTCCAATAAATAATTTCATCCTTTACCCAGTCACTCATGCTCTAGTTAGAGCCTTGGTGGCGCAGAGGATAGGATGCAGTAATTGCAGACTTTTGCTAACAGCCAGCTGCCTGTAAATCTCTCCAGGCGGTGGGTAAAATGAGGACCCAGATTGTGGGGGCAATATGCTGATTCTGACTCTATGAACCGCTTAGAGAGGGCTGTAAAAAGCACTGTAAAGCAGTATATAAATCTAAAGTGCTATTGCTAAATCTACTGGTAAGTATCCTAACCTGTTTCATGATGTTAAAGGTATCACTGCAAGATGTAAACTGTTTGTAGTAAGTCTACCTTTTGCAGTTGGCTGATGGTGATTTTGTCAACTCAAGTGATGTTCCACTTATTTTGGGATTGCACCCCAAGCACCTATTACTATTGGTACTACCTTTGCTTTTTTTTTTGCCACAGTCATTCTATTCTATTTGCAGGTCTTTGTATTTTCTTATCTTTTTTCAGTTCTTTCTCTTCTGCTATCTCCAGGTACTACCACGACCATTATCCAGACTTCATTGCCTTTCCTATCGATAATTGTTAAATCTGGAGTGCTATGTGGCAGGTGCTGTGTCCCAGAGCTATTTTGCATCTTCCTTTTTTTTCTATATTCTATATTATTTTTCTAGAATATTCTATTCTATTTATCTGTAGGCCCATCAGTTCTTACTTGCAAATATAATTTCTTGCATACGTTATTATTGTTGTTGCTGATGTTGTTGTTATTTCAGTGGGAGGAGACACTGACAAATGCTGTATTTTTCTAAATATATTACAGTATCCTCCACTTTAAAGATTGCCAAAAAAAATTATCTGAAAATTATACTGATTTGTAGTATCAGGATATAAAGGCAAAATGTAATAGAAAAGGTTCTAAACACCATCATTTTCACAGTTATTATGGAAATGTCATCAGTGCCTATTAACTGCTGCACATTAATTAGTATGTTTTCTCTACAGTATATATGAATGTATATATTTGTATATTCATTTCTACTCATTTATTTCATAATATATAGTCTAAATAGAAAAACAAGTAAAAATTACCAGACATTTACATACAATATGAAGGAAATTCCTTTATTTTCTGCTATGGTAGCACTTGGCAGATTCAGGAATAAATAATCATTTGTAGTGAGGGTATGCCTTATCAAACATATGCAGATCAGCACTAATTAATGCTAATTAACGTTTCCTGTCTATCTAGTTGGAAAAACGTCCAAATGTTATGAAATCAGTTAGTATGCCTATTACCCTAATTGTTTTATGTGGGATGGATCTTAATTAAAATATGTAAATTGATCTTAATTGCCATATACTAATGGGGGTTCATGTTATCGCTCCAGAAGTGACAAGATTGTGAGTAGGGATACTTAACCGAATACCTCTATGAAATCCTTAACCAAATGGCCTTTACCTAAAATTGTTTTTATTTTAAATCTGTAAATTTACATACTTCTGTAAATGATTTTCAGTGTAGGTGATGTTTCCAAACAACACAATAATGTTAAGGATTATTTACAAATTTAAATCTGAAATATCCTTTAAACCTTTCTTATTTTTGAATGAAATGAAATGATCATACAACATTTTAGTCAAAAAGCTGCATAAATAAAATAATCAGAACGCTTATGGATTATATTTTCTGTTTAGACATAATATACAGTTTTTAAAGAAACATAAGGGCTGAAATTTGCCTAAAGGGAATGCCTGTTGTCTGCAAATCCTGCTTCTCACTTGTAATGTAGACTATATTTAATGAATGGTACAAGAATAGTTGTTTGCCACCAAACTGAATGTTTGCATTTGAATTATTAGAGTTTATCTACTGAGGGAATTCTGCCTGAATGTATTTATTTATTCACTCATAGTTAGTAATCATGAATGAAACTAAAATAACATAAAATCAGGTTCAAATATAGTAAAAGCATAAAAATACCATGTAGACACATATAAGAAGTAAACAAAGATTTATTTGTTTCTTTGTTTGTTTATTATACCATTCATCTCCCCTACAAGGTGACTCTAGCTGACTTACAGATTATAAAACAAGTAAAAGATAGTTGAAAGATTAAAATAATACAGAGTTAAAATATTATTAAGAACTATTCTAAAATCGAACTAAGAGAGCTAAGACCCTGACAGGATGGGATGAGGTCTTGTTATTCCATCACCCACCACCAGATAACCTCAGAACAGCTGGCAAAGCCAGGTTTTCATACTCTTCTGGAAAGCCAAAAGGGAGGAGAAAGTTCTCACCTCCAGTGATAGAATGTTCCACAGGAGTGGGGCCATCTCCTTGACCCAGCCTGTTTCAATTTTTTAGCAGACGGGATCTGTAGCAGGCCTCTTCTGCGGGCACAAGTGGGACGGTCTTGTCACATCAGGGAGAGACAGGTCCTCAGATAACTTGGACCCATGCCATGTAGGGCTTTAAAAGTAACCCACACCTGAATGAAGTAAAGCAAAGCAAAAACTAATATATAAAATGAGATCAAAATAATAAAGTTTTTTATGACAATGGTAGCCAATAAGAACTTAGCAACTCTCTTTGTAGTAGCAGGGTTCCTGTCCAAGAATAGAAAATCAACCATTTCCCCCTTCCTGGAAATTTCATCTTTATGAGGAGATAGTTTAGGTAATATGTGTTTGTTGATTTGTGTAATCAACATATTAATTTATTATTATTATTATTATTAGTAGTAGTAGTAGTAGTGGTAGTAGTAGTAGTAGTAGTAGAATGATAGTAGTTATCATTCATAAAAATAATAAAAGAACCCAATATGAAATACAGAAAGTCTTCCCCTAATGACCCTAATTGAAACTGGAATTTACATTGTTAAGCAATGGAGTTGTTAGGTGGTGGAGCACAAAGCAGCAGGGGTGGCAAGACTGCAGAGTGGCTGATATAATTTGAATGCAGCATGGCAAGAGTGGCAGGAAAGTGAGGGAGAACAACAGGTATGGCCAGAGCATGTCAGGCCTAAGCCCAAAGATGCCACCGTAAGATCCAATTGAGTCCATTTCTTTAAGGGCTCTTCCAGTTTAATCTTGAAAGACTAAAATTATAAGCTGTTAACCTAATAGATACATAATAGACTAATAGACTATCCTGAAACTTTTCCTTCCCCTACCATCTAGTACAGCACTACGTAATCTCTGGTCTTGGGCCTTCTGTGGAATGTGCTGCCTCCTCCATGGGAGGAGCTACTGCCAATTACTTACTCCCTCTACTCCATCTTCAGCTTTATATTCTATTGCAGGGCAATAGGGTGCAAGGCAACCGAAAGGGCATAGGTAGGGGGGAGTCTGCCAAGTGCCCAATTTTGATTTGGACACTGCCACAGCCCTAATTTTGAGATTAGGCATAAATATCATTCAGTCAGTGCTATCATAATTTGGGTTGCTGAACAAATCATTAAGCAAGGACTACCTGTACGCATCCCTAGAGGGAAAAGTTTCAGAATTAAGAAGTAGAAGTATTTTTTCTTTGTTCAATTTGAATTGCTAATTTTTATTTTTTACTGTTTTCACAGGACATTGTAACAAATGTTTCTCCAAGGATAATACGTGGAACTACCACAGGTCCCATGTATGGTCCAGGTCAAGGTTCTTTCTTGAACATTGAGCTCATAAGTGAGAAAACAGCAGCCTATTGGTGCAGGAGTATTACTGAACTGAAGTCAGACTTCCCTGACAAAGTAAGTAAGAATGAACTGCAAAGAAATTCACAGCTCAAGTAGAGATGATCAATACATTTTTTTCAGAAATTTGAAAGTTGTTTGAAAAACAATTGCTACCATGGGGTATATATATGTGTGTTCATTTGCTCTTTTGATAATCAGGCCTTTCAGTATTTTCTGTTTTGAAAAACCTGAAAATATGTTTGACCAGACGTGAAGGAGGATAAAGAAAATGTTTATAATACTGTGTGAAACAAAGCATCTGCTCAAATTACTCTGACAGTAGCACAGATCTGCCCCTTTTTCTAGCTTTTGTTCACAGATGCAATGCTTATCATGAGGTAAATACTTATATATGTACTGTACTTCAGTGTAGCCATGAAATTCATTTCAAAACTCTTATTATTAAAAAAAATAAATTTGTTTCTAAAGAAGGGTAGACTGTTCTGTGCTGGGGGCAAATAGGGCTTGCAGAAACAGTTTTATCCAAATCCCCATTTTTGGTGCCTTCCTTTGAAAAAACTCCATAGTACAAGTTACGTTATACTATATTCAGCAACAACAAAAACAAAATGTTCTTTCTAAAACATTACTGAGTGAAAATCATGAATGAAGAATGACATTTTAGCAGAAAGAAGAAGAAAGCAGAGTTAAAAATACAAGAGAATTATTTATTAGCCAGTGATTACAGTAAAGTAAATAATTGCATTATTGTAAATATTAAAAAGAAGAAAATATAATTGCTTTTGCATTGTAATGCAGCAGTTTAAAGACTGAGTTCAAAAATTAATATGTTAGGAATTAAAGCCTTTGTTACTGTTAAAGTAGTTGACAGTTCTTTTGGTTGAACTATGGAATCAAAGGGATTTGTATTAACATTATTCAAATTTTAGCTACATTATGTTTCAGTTTCAGAGAACCATGACAGAAATTGAACTGAACAACAGTAAAAAATTAAAATAAATGATCAATTTATTTTCTGCTGGGGTTGAATCCTGATTTCATTTCATTTTTGTTTTAAATACCCGATTCTTTTCTTCTCCTACATAAATATTTACATGGATATAACAAGCTTTACATGGGTAAAGCATTGAAAAAAGGCAGTTTTAATGTAATTACATATATGGTTCCTTCAGGATGTTTTTGTTTTGTTTTGGCACTGTTGAATGATTTGCATTTAAGCATTCATAAAGTATTGCAAAAGGAGAAACCCATCTTAATTGCTAGTATGAAAAATCATCTACAGGTAAAGTACTATGCAGAAATATTTTTTTTTATTATGGGAAAAATCTCAATATATTATACTGTTTTGATATAATGATACTTGCACAGTATTAAAATTATTGACATTATATTGTTTCGTTAACTAATAGCATTAGAAATAAGGAAAAGAGAAATAAATATCAGTGTTAATTACAATTTAGGATATTGATATTACAAACATAAAATTATTCGATACCATATAAAACAGTACATAATACAAGAAAAAACTAACTGCTGCAGTTTCATCAAAGTATTTGTTGTACAATGAAGGTTTTGAACTTGAGCTAGTTACTTAAATGTTGAAGTCTCCATTGTATATTGTATACACACCCACACAAAGATTTAATAAAAGGGGGGGGGGAAGCAAGATCAATTCAAGAAAGATTTTGACCTGTGTAGTCATTTGGAATTGTGAACTCTAGTTGGTTAGATTTTTTTCCCACATATTCATGATTTTTTCCTAACAGATTAAAAAAAAATGAATTGGTTGTCAGTGGTATCCATACAAGTGAAAATCAGACTGATAAAAGAAGTGTTGCAATATCTCAGATCTTGACAAAAGGAGAAAAATCTTGCAAATGTCATCACATAAGAGAAAACTAAGCTGATTCATTTAGTTAGTTAAGTCCTTAGCTGGCCACTTTGGCCATTCTAGTCAAAGGTTTTGTAACATGGGATACTGATGTTAAATTATTTTTCTTAAGGGAAAAAACTACTATATATGGGAAGCAGGTAGATCAGGGGGGTCAAACTCACGGTCTGTGGGCAGGATGCGCCATGCACTGGCCATGCCCACCCCCGGTTTAGCGAAGGGGGAAAAGTCACAATACGTCATGTGACAACAATGTCACTCAACGAGTTTGACACCCCAAGGTAGATTATGGGGTTGTCTTTATGCTTCTTAAATTTGACTAATGGGAATGAGTAACCCTTTAAAAAAAACTTACTGTTAGATTTGCTCATCCCTCATGTTTTATATTTTCATGGGGGAAGCATTCTATCTTAATGAAAAAAAGTCAGAGAAATTCAGATCAGGGAAGAGTGAGCCAAAGAAGCAATTAAGAAAGAGAATGGAGGAAGGAACCTCTCATGCCTAAATGCTTGAAATACATTTTACAGAAAAAACTAAGAGATAAATGACACTTTAAAATACTTAATAATTTGTTTTCACATAAAACTGCAAGAACTACAGATCAGTTTTTTTTCCTATTGTATTCTAATGTAGCTTTCAGGTAAATATGGCAGCACTGAATGACTGAAAGTGAGTGTAAAATTTCCATGGATGTATATAAGCACCTTGTGACTTTCATTCAGTACTTGAAAGTATGTTTCATGGCATAATTATAGAACATTTGATAGCTTAAACCATCTTGGATATAGGAATTTTATTAGCCAAACATTTATCTGACTAAAACACAGTATATTAATTTGACAACTAAATACTTTGACTATCGTTTCAGGAAATATATTTATCAACTGTAAAAAATAATTAATCTTGTTCTAAACAAATTAACTAGCCAATACTACAAGAACTACTTTTTAAGCAGATATATAGATTTCATGTTGGTTACAACTACAGATATTTGAGGTTGGCATGATATTTAGTCTTCATTTTTTTTTCAACTTTTCTAACTTAGTTCTTGCCTCAGAAGATATGCATTTAAAATACGTATTTGGAGAAATATAAACATTTAAATATATTTTTTGCAATATAACATAGACCATATGTTACATGCATGAAAACAGAACTTTGCAATAGGGAGAGTGTGCACGGTCACAAAACAATAAATGAACCAGTATGTGGTTAGATTCCTGAAGTTATGCTATTATAAATTAGAAATATTACATATTACTTTTCTGAAGTTTACTTTATAGGAACAAGCCAATTTATGACTCGATTATGATGTATTTATTTGGACGATATCCTGCATGTTATAGATCAGAGGCGTTATGTTTTGACATCTTAGAAAGTGACCATTCTTTCTCATAGAGCATAAACTGCTAGAGAAACACATAAAATGTGCCATAATTTTTTTCCTCAGAAAATAGTATAGATGTGTGTTAAGGTCTTGAGAGAAAGAAAAGAAGGTAATTGGTTCAAGAGTTCTATTCCACAAAGTTCCTGTGAGTTTACCTCAAGTTACAGGACTGCAGTCTTCTGAGTGTTCCCTTTATATTCAAAGATCTTTTTATAAAAAAAAGAACAGTAAGGCATATTGGAGATTTGTATTTTCAGTGTAAAGTACTATTTACTTAGAGCACAAGACATTGGTCCTATTGGATGGGAACACATTTCACAATTTTATGACGACTATAAGCATGGCTTGAAACACATTGCCTCCAGGTGTAAAAAAAAGGAGAAAATTAAAGCCATTTCTGAAACATTCTGCCAGGCTTCTTCCAGAAAATGAATTGAGAGCTTCTTTTGATTATTGGGAAAAATAAATCCTTAATGGCTGGAAATAGCTTGAGTACTCACATCACAAGGTCTTAACAATTAGGCTAATGCCTGTGCTGAAAAACCCTATATGAAGGAATATGCTGCTTGTAAAAAAGAAACTGTACTACATTACAGCTCAGCATTTTTTTTCTCCTGAAATGATTGCATTGCATATGTAAAAGTGGTGGATGTGCCCGTGGTCTTTTGTGCATCTGTGTCCTAAGAACACAAATACATTTACATCCAATTGATTTTGCTAAGAACAACAGCAACGACTTTATTTTCATACAGACTTCCATTCTGCTTATTGTTTTCTTATTCAGGACTGTTCTGAAGTAAGTCCAATTGAGTTCAGTGGGGTCCATATAGCTTCAATTATATGGATATAGGATTATAGCCTAAGAGATAATTCTGAACATTAACAGCACAACGTATGCAGTTTCACTCTGTAAAAGAAAAAAAATGGAACATACATTCCTTTAAAATATAAGCAGTATAAACTTTTAATGAATTAAAATGACTCTGTTCAGCAAAAATATCTTTCCATCGTGATTTCATTTAATTTTAAAACAACAATGACAACCTAAGTACATTTATTTTTTTTATTTCCTAGGAATCAAAGTCCTGTTGAGGTTAACAACTCATGGTTTGTGCCTTAGATCAGGGGTCTCCAACCTTCCAGACCTCAGGGACCACCAAATTCATAATTTTAAAACCCGCAGACCACTAATAGGAATCCAGCGCACCATTCGCTGAAGCGCCTGGACTCGCAGTGACAGGATGAGGTCCTTCACGCAATTAGCTTGGCTGCCTGTTTCTGCAACCTTAAACACTAAAAGAACCATTTGGACCCGTTTTCCACAGAAAACAAAACACCGGGACCTGTTATTTCTCTCTCATCATCTCTCTCATCATCTCTCTCATCATCTCTCTCTCTCTCTCTCTCGCTCATCTCTGTATCTCTCTTTCTTGCTCTCTCATCTCTCATTCTCTCTCTGTCTCCCTCTCATCTTTTTCTCCCTATCTCCCTCACTCTCTCTCATCTCTTTTTCTCTCTCTTATCTCTCTCCCATCTCTCTCCCCTCTCTCTCTCTGTCTCCCTCTCTTATCTCTCTCTCTTTCTACCTTTCTCATCTTTTTCTCTCATCTCTCTTCCCCTTCTGTCTGTCTGTCTCTCCTCTCTCTCTTTCTCCCTCCCTCCCTTTCTCTCATCTCTTTCTCTCTCTCATCTCTCTCTCTCTCATCTCTCTTCCCCCTCTCTGTCTGTTTCTCACTCCTCTCTCTCTCTGTCTTTCTCTCTCTCTCTGTCTCCCTCTCTCATCTCTCAGCTAGCCACAGGACTGGCCCATTGGTCATCCTGGAGCAGCTCCTCCACCTGGGTGCATTGCGGACCACCAAAATTTTCTCACGGACTACTAGTTGGAGACCTCTGCCTTAAATGGTCAAATGTTCGCAGCCTATCATTAATCCAAAATAAGTATCCTCTCTCTCAGCTCTCACTGGCTTATAGAAAATGTAAGTAAAGAATTAGTGTTATGTAGAGTTAAAAAGAAAAAAAAAACACAAGACAAAAAATATGTAAGTAAGTACTGTTAGTTTTAAAGTCAAGGTTTGTTCACCTAACAGTAATGGGAGAAAAATAAAATCATGTATTTGTTTTTTGTGGCTATTTTAGGATTAGTTAGAATTGCAGATAATTCTGATTTACCAGAATTACTAATAATCCTGGTTTATGGTTTCCAAATTGAATTTCTATCTAGCCTGCTTGATCATCCTTATTTGGATGCTCTCCAAGAAGGAATACCTAAACTAATAAGGAAGTAGAATATTCTATTTATAGTCCATTGAGAATGCCTGGTTTGTCGCTCTCTTAACAAATCAGAGTTTGAAACCTTAATGTAAGTTCTTTTTCATTTCTAGTTTGTTAGAAAATGATAAATTAGGAGTTAACTTTCAGCATTACAAGAATGGGTACTTGTTTTGATTAATTCTGCTACAAAAAGATGGATTTAAGATGAATAATCCATGATAAACCGAACCTATAGAAAATACTTTTCCATAGAAGGTAGCAACTTCTTGAATTCCATCTTTCTTATTTCTCAGTTCACATGAAAAATCATAATTATTATCAGATCCATTAGGAAGAGCCAAGCACATAGTTTGTGATTCCTAAAGCAGATGTATGGTATGTATGTATGTGTGAATGCATGCATGTATTCCATGTTTTTTTATGTCCAGCAGAATGTTTGATGTAATCAGCAAATATTACAGTATATAGTACAGCAATGGTTTGAATGTGCTAGGCTATTTTTCTAGACTTATTTTAGTAAAATAATAGAACTTACATGCAGACTTTTTAATTGGATCCAGGTTAGCTATGGACTGTTCCCTCTTCTTTTCCGCTAGCTCTAGAGTGATACTGTGACACAGTAACAGTTAAAAGTGTGCTGATTTCTTTAAGTTAAGTCCAGAGAGTCATGTAAAATAGAAATGGCAGAAATAATGGTGCACTAGAATTTGCTCAATTTAAACGAAATGTAAACTTTTTAAGCACTTTAGAAATAAGCTCATATTTCTAATTTTTACCTGTTCTTCCTTAAATTAAATCAAATACTTCTCTTATATTTAATGTTTATAGCTGTCTCAGAGAGACACACATATTTGGATTCAAATGTAACAGCTGAAAGTTAAATTCAGTTGAATAACAAAACATTAACTCTCTTTTTTAATACTGAAGAAAGCAAAGATTGTGGACTATGATAACACTTTCTCTAATACCCTTAGTGCAGTTTAAGGCATGCAATTTTAATTTCATGAAATAGAAATCGATTTGATTCGACTTCTGGGTCTCAGAGGCGACGGAAGCTGGAGTGGCGAACTCCTGTCCCCAGCTTCTGAAACCCGCCGTCCCGGAGGCCCTTCGGGGCCAGGTGCTCCCCAAGGGTACCTGCCGCTTTAGGGCAGCTTTCTCCAGGGGTCCCCGGCCGAATTCCAGGGCCAGGTGGCCAATTCTGGCATGCCTGAGGCTCCGGGAGGTGAGGCAGCGCCTGGCGGCCGTTCCCAAGGCCGCCGATCGCGCCACTGCGCCCGGTAGGCCCGGGGCTTGCTTTTAAAGACACAGCAGCCCAAGAACGATAATGAAAGGAGGATGGTGACCGGAGGAAAAGGAGACAGAAGACGAGAGTATCGGTGAGCGGCGGGGCTAGGTGTTCTTCGAGTAGGAGGGGAGTGGGTTTTCTCCGCCCGCAGCTGGAGAGGACGCCGCAGCTGTAGCAAAGAGGAAAAACAAAATTAAAAAGACCTCTTACCTTGGTAAGCC
>JAOYMU010000263.1:8555467-8573802 GCA_025802295.1 Psammodynastes pulverulentus | reverse complement strand
TAACTGCGCATGCGCACTAGGCTTTCAGAAATGGCGCAGCGCCCTTACGACGATAGCGCGGCTCCCCAGGGAGCCGCGGCGCACAGTTTGGGAACCACTGTTCTAATGTAATGATGGAGATAAAGCAGAGTTAATGGACTTCATTTCAAGTACACATTTCCTAAAATCTGCATCATAATTCTCTAGAAATATAGAGGTTTATTTGATGACCATTGAATAAAGATCTTCAGAATAAAGCTAATTTGATCATGATAGGTAGAACCTTTATAATTCATAATCATAGGAAATCTGTTGGGACAAAATAAGAACTTTTTCCTGAACTTAAACCATATCTCTAAAGGAAATATAATCTTTTCGGATATCTGAAGAAGTTTGGTTAACTTTGTCCCCAGAGCACGTACTATAGGAAATGTACTTATAGTCTCACAGTTCAGATTAGCTGAACCTACATTGCCCATTGGAAGAAAACTACATGAGCTACTAGCCCAACTCCAAGGATTTTTATTAGAGAAAAACTGAAGGGTTCTGTACATAACCCTTGGCTCCTGGAATTAAAGTGGGATATAAATCAGTGAATAAATAAAGTGGTGGATAGATGGCATTCATTAGAAGTGGACAGACCTCTGGCTAAAACAAATATATTTCAGATAATGAGGACTCAGTCAAATTGCCTGGCATTTACGCTAATTCTGAGTGCTTCCTGCCATCCACCATTCACTTCTTCTTTTAATGTTCAGTTCCAGGCATATGTACTAAATTTGTGCCTGCCTTCCAAGAATTCCATCCCTTCAAGGTTTTTAATGTAGTGACCTAGTTAAATTATATTCTCTAAAACTGTTTCTGTGTTATAAACCAACATGAAATGAATACATTGAACAATGGAAACAGACCACCACTAGCAACTATTGTTACTAATAGCAATTGTAAGCAATTCTTCTGGTACAGAAAACCAACATATTGGGGAGAATGTGTTCATCTTGCCCACAGTTTAAAATATCTGAGAGATATTTTTTTTCCTATGGAAACGTGTGCAACAGTTTGATGTAAATACATTTTGAATCTGTTATCTGAATTGTACAAGCTTATTCCACTACTCATTTGACAATATTTTCAGAATTGCTTCAATTTAATTCAGAATTAATTTAGGCAAAGTAGAAAGTTAACTATCCCTGTTAATATAAAATGATGCCTTCCTTTGGATAGTCCCTTTGTTTTTATTTGATTTTCTGTTGCTCTGAAATATTTTGTGTGGAATTAGTAATGAACTAAAATAAATATTGATGTAGGGGGAGGAAATATTGCATGTGCTGTGAGTTACATATCAGGTTGTCATTTGGGAAATTGCCTTCACTAAAATGCTTGAGCATTTGGTAGTTAATTTTTATCCCCCCCCCCTTTTCTCTGTATCATTTAGGCTTCTGGAGCTGATGCCCTGGAGTTGAATTTATCATGCCCGCATGGCATGGGAGAAAGAGGCATGGGACTGGCTTGTGGGCAGGTAGGACTCTTAGTCTCTTTCATTTCTTTGTTGCTGTACAGCACCATTTCATTGATAGTTCTAGCTCAGGGCTAGAACACAAGGAGTGGATTGCTAGCTTGGAATTCCCTGGTCTCTTCCTCTTTAAATATTTAGTGCCGAAAATAGGGGAAGTGACAAGCGTCTGAGATTACACATAGTGTTTATTTTTATGGAAGACAAAATTGCATTATGCACTTGACAGGAAGCAATATCATAACAAATAGTTGCCAAAATGCTCAGACAGAATTGTACTTTATACATTCTTAATGCTGACTAGCCTCTCTGGGGAAGAGCCGTACAAGCAACATGATGCTCATAGGCATTTTACAGAAGGTTAGCTACAGTGGTGGCATTTTATGGTTAGTTGAAACTACACTAAGAAGTGATGGGGAATCTGTGTGGGAACACAAAGTGGACTTGGGTGAACTCTTTCTAAGCCATTGGTTTTGTCATTTCAGTTCCTAAAGTGCAGTCATGTACATGTCCTGCTAGAAAAACACAAGTTTCTCTCCCATGGAATAATAATGGAAGACCTTGGTCCAAACTCCCCCAGTGTTAGGAACCCAATTAGTTGAAATAGAGGAAAGTGTATTTTTTTAGTTGCTTCCAGTGCCCAGCTTTGTTTTTAAAAGGAACTCTTCCAAATAATCAGCATATGGAACTGTTACGAATGAGGAGAGACATATTATAATGGGATACTTCACAAGACAAGGGTAAGGTTCAATTGCTAAGCTTAACAAATTTAAAACACCTGCTTCATATCTAAGGAAATAAACAGGGATCTATATTTAAAGAACCAATACTATAAAGTGAATACAGAGTTAAGGAAACCATAACCAACTTTAAAGGCACATAATTTGTTTACAGGGAAGAGTCGTACTGCAAAGGTGAGGAGGAAAAAACAGAAATGCCTCCATTTCCTCTCTCTCTTCTCTCCCTGCAACATCTGATTATGATTTTCTTAGATAAAGAGACTATTGCATTGAAGAGTTAAACATTTGCATGGATTGCTTTAAATCAGGGGTGTCAAACTCACAGTGGCCCGGTGGTGTCACATGACATATCGGGACTTTTTTGCTAAACTGGGCGTGGGCATGGCCAGCACGTGACACATCACGCCTGTTGGCCAGGAGTTTGACAGCCCTGCTTTAAATGTTTCAGGTAGATTTAGCTTACATATTCTGCTAAAAATGATTAAACATGTAATCCGCATGTAAAGCAACAATTTGTTGCATTTCATAGAACTGATTAAATCTGAATGCAACATAGTGTGTGTCTGTATGCAATTTTTTTTCCTGCGTTTCCAAAGACGCTTATTTTCTTTTTACATAGCAATAGAATAGCAATAGCACTTAAGACTTATATACCACTTCACAGTGCTTTTACAGCTCTCTCTAAGTGGTTTACAGAATCAGCACATGGCCCCTAACAATCTGGGTCCTCATTTTACTGATCTCAGAACTATGGAAGGCTGAGTCAATCTTGAGCCTGGAGAGATTCGAACTGCCAAACTGCTGAAAGCCAGCAAGTCAGCAGAAGTAGTCTGCAGTATTGCATTCTAAACACTGTGCCACCGCGGCTTCTCATAGTGCTGTTGTTGTCTTTATTCCTACAACCAAATTATCTGATGCTACATTAAATATTGAGGTTCTGCTTTGATCTAAATCAGCTTTTCCCAACTGGTGCTTACTAGATGCATTATAATTATACTTCTTGTAATATTCCATCAGAAAAATATATTGGACAGAGCTGGCACAGATTCCAGGATATATTTATGGAATGTACATAGAAACCAAAATACTTTTAGGAAAAAGCAATAAAATGATACAACATACAACAATAGCTCAGGCTGCTTTGGAACTTGAGGGTAATCCAAAAGGAACACATTGAGACATATTTTTTTTAAAAAACCTGCCTTCCTATATTTTTTTCCATACATAACTATGTTCCTGTCTCACTTGGCATTTTCCCAAATGATTAAAAAAAACCTTTTTTCCCACTTATAACTGATAATGTTCTTCCTCTGAGCTCTTCAGTTATATTTCTGCATCCGTTGAGACCAGAGGTGGTATTCTACCGATTCACACTGGTTTGAACCAGTAGCATAAAAAGCTGCAGCTCGGGCAAACTGTAGCAAAAAAATGGGTACTGGTTCAGCTGTACCGCTAGCTAAAAATCCCCTTTGTGTGCGTGTACTCCCCCCTCCCTTCCACGCATGTGTGCGCCGATCATCTGAGAGGACTGTTTGATCCTTAGCTGATTGGAACACTTTTTCAAGCTACCGGTTTGGCCGAACCGGGCCGAACCGGCAGCCCAATTTTTTAGCTTTTTTTTAAAAAAAAAATTTTAGGATCAAAGAGTTCTCTCGGATAATCGGCGCACTTTTTTTAGCTACTGGTACGGCTGAACCGGCACTTTTTTAAGCTGCCGATTTGGTCGAACCGGGCCAAACCGGTAGCCAAAGTTTTTAGCTACCAGTTTGGCCTAGTTGGGCCAAACCGGTAGCTTAAAAAAGTGCTGGTTTGGCTGAACCGGTAGCTAAAAAAAATGAGCCGATTATCTGAGAGGATCAAAGAGTCCTCTCAGATGATTGGTGCGCACATATGCAGAAGAGAGGGGGAGCGTGCGCACGCAGAGGGGGGGAATGTGTGCATGTATGCATGCATCCAGTCAGCGAACCAGTGGCAACGCCGATAGAAAACCACCACTGGTTGAGACAGTCATTTTTCTATAAAAGAGATTTCTTGCCTTCTCTAATCCCCATCCTTCAACTCATCCCTCAGCGTTTTGTTTCCATCCAAAACCAGGACATTACAGCATATGCAGCTATTTTCTCTAGTCCTCTCCTTCCTGAAGTATTTGCCCAATATGCTTGGGCATCTTATCCTGGTTTTTGTATTTTTTGGTATTTCTTCATCCCTCTAATTCCACTCTCATTGCTCAATGGAAGCCTATAGTGCTTTTTTTACATACCACTAAGCCTTTTATGATAAAAAAGGATCTTTTGCTTCATTAATATAATGTAAGAAACTGGGGAATAAACATGTCCTCATAAAGCAGGCAGGACAAGGTTAAGAGACCAAGGGGAGGGACATGAGGAGAAAAAGAGTGAACAACTGAACAGTGAAAAAGAAGGGGAGAAGAAAGAGGAGATAATTAGCGGATATAATAGTCAACAATTGTTAAAGAAGAGAGGAACACTGGTGGTTCTTACAACGAAATAAATTATCTCTCTGTAAATAAGCAGAAAGTACTGCTGTTGTATCCTTAAACGGAAACATTCTATGTGAGTTTTACATACAGTATAATTGCTAACATTATTGCTAAATAATATTTAAATTGTTTCACATCTGCTGGACCTTTGAGTAAATAAGAAAATGTAGTTTTTCATCCTATAGCTCAAAAATTCCAGGCTATGTGGAACAGAACTCTAAGGATATCATTTTGCGGTAGTGGCAGCAGAGTGTTAAACTAAACTTAAATTTGGAAGAATAGGTAACCTCAACTTTGCTGCACCCTCCACTTCTGTATATACTGTAGGTTGGTTGATACACTACTGTATTCTCATTTAGAAGGTCTTGTTTATGATTATTGCTCTACTACTTTGATCATATAGATGTCTGAGTAGAGGAGTGAAGGACTAAACATATTTTCAAATGGTCTAACCTTACCGCTACTGTCCTTAGCACAATCTTTCAGAAGTCTATGATATTCATTCATTCATTCATTCACTCATTCAATTTTGTCTGAGAATTGCTAGAAACTTCAAATATAAGTAGAATGTATATAGAAACATGGTGAAAGAGTGGGTGGGGAACTGCAGTTATTTCATTCAATTCTGAAGAGAACAGACATTAATTAAGGGTCGTTATTACTTTGTGAGCTGCACTGTCCTATGTGCACCAGAAGACAGGACAACCAAATAACACTCTCTGCAAGTTTAGACCAACCAGGTTGGGTTACATAGTTTTCAAGTTAAGGGGACCAGAACAGAAGTGTAAAAATAAAGACAACCTTATAACAGAAATTTTAAGGATATCAAAACAGAACTGCAAAAATAGACTGTGGATATATTCTAATTTTCTTTAAACATCCCTTCTCAATGTAGGAACAATAGATGAACTTGGTGACAGTAGTATCTGCAAAGGCACCAGCATCTGGGTTTTATTTTTCCATATAAGGTCAGGTTGGGGAACAGGAATGAAGAAATATAAATTCAAGTGGCTTACAAATCTATTCACAAGGAATGGGTTCTTGAACGCTTTCCAATTACAGTGTTCTCGGAAGTCCTTGTTTATAGCTAAAACCAGAAATTACAGGCACTTTCCTATTTTAACAATTAGAATATAAATGACCCTATAAAGATTTTCCCCTATCCTTCTGTAATTTGGCAGGTTTCTTAGACATTGGCAACCAACAAAACTGGAAATGGGGATAATGACTACATTTTCACCTTTGCATAACTATTTTAGTTTTTGTCTCAAATTTGGTATGATTTATTGTGTGAAAAGGCCACAGTGCCTATGTATTCTTTCCAAAACCACCAAGGCTACAGGTACTTTCCTTTTTATAATAATCAAACAGTCTAGCTCCAAAACCTCTGTATTTTGAATTTTGGATTTCTATTTCTGTGAATGTGGGCAGGCTTCTTCCCATCAGAAAATTCTATTGTGCCTGCTAATCAAATCCCCTTCTGTTAAAAAACAGAAAATCCAATGATCTATTATTTTCCCACGATAGCCAAACCTGGCCCACAAACCAAGCCAACTCTTGTTTCAGTAGGAGTTGAATCAATCTATTTTCTGAAGTGCTTAATCAGGTTCAAATCAAACTTATCCCACAACCCTATCATAAATTCTATTATATGCATCCCTGGGCTTTATGTAAACATATGTATTATCCATCTATATAAATGCCTTTGTACATATTATTTATATTGTTTATTATTTAGGAGCTAATTTGGCTGTGTGTCCTTTTTACCTCTTCAAAAAGTGTTAGGAATAAAGATGATTGAAAGGAAATGTAGGGTGTGAGTTAGAAGTATGGAACGGGTATGAAATTTAAATCTTAAATTACAGCAAGCTATGGGATGTACTGCTTTGGGAATTCAGTTCTGGGGCACACTGAAATGAGAATTGTAACTTACCGTAATACCAGACTGATTCCCCTAAAATAGTGCTTTGGGCCAGTAGAATAAGGATTTGTTTAATAGAAATGTGGTAAAATATTAAAAGAAAGTCCATATGAGAGGAGTGTAAAACCTACTACAGTCATATATGCATGTTTATGGAATAATAATTGTGGTGTATTATTAGTTTGTGATTTCTTCCAGGGGTCTTATAAATCTACAGGATAGCCTTGGGCTCTAAAATTGAGCAATTGACTCTTTGATTCTCCTGTTGCTGGAAGATATGTAAAAATGCTTGTAGCCAAGTTGTTCCCTACTGACTACACATCTAAGAGGCTTCCAGTGTTTGCATTCATTATTCCTGCTGGTGCAGGTTGGAAATGGTTTATGCAAAAGAAAGATAAGCGGGGAGGTGTAATACTCATATATATATTATATATATATATATATAATATCTTGACCTGTAACACAGAATTTAAAAAAAACCAAAACTATCACACTGCATCCATTTGTCATCTACACCCTTTCCCACCAGAGGCTCCAACATTAGCAGTTTATTTTAAATCTGAAATTTGAAAATCAATCTGCTACCAACAATGAGATGCACATTTTACTAAAGAATTTACATGGAAAAATTAATCCCAATTGGTTGATGTTTTTATTCTCCACCCTCCCAGAATCTTCCCTTTGAAAGACACCATATGTAATAGCTTTTTAAAAACCCTTAGCAATAATTGGGCTCTTTGTATCACATCTCCTTATAGGTACAAAGTTGAATAAAGAGAAAGAGAGAGATTGAGATGCACATACGATTGCAGAAACAATAAAGATGACAGTCTATTTCAGGGAAATTATATTTCTTTGGTACAAGAAATTTTCTCAATATTCTATTTTGGAATTAACTATAATTACAGCCTAGCAAGGACTGAAGATCAATGATTTTACTGAAAAATTTGTTATTGTTAGATAAGGTCAACAGTTAAAAATAAAATTGATCAGCTGATTTTAAACTTAACAGCAACAAGGCAAAGTTGTGAAGTTTATTGGCCAAGAGCCCACTTATAATTCATTCACCCCATTCTACTGTCTTGTTTGGGGAAATCAGGAAAATCTTTTATTGAATTATTTTAAAAGAAAGATAAAAAAATTAACAGACACTAATATAGATGAAAGGAAACAAATAAAAAAGAAAGGAAGAAACCAAGATGCAAAAGTAAGAAAAAAAATACAGAAGTAGTTTCCCACTTCTACAGTATTTATAAATGTACAGTAAGTATAAATTTAACTCTTACTCTATGTCTACAACATATCTCACTTAGTCTTATAATCTATTTTTTTATAATAATCAAATCCATAAATATATAAGTTCTTTTTTTTTCTGTATCATGCAACAAGTCTATAAAGGGTTTCTAGTCAGCAAAAAACATAATGTCTTATCTGTAATCGAAGTAGTGAAATTAGCCATCTCAGCATTTCATTGTCTTCTCTATCCATACCCTCTATTGGGGTAGAATCAACTCTTTCCAACGTTGTGCATATCACAATTGTACTGCAGTTCTTGTGTATAAAAACAAAATTCCATCATATTTTTCCAATTGTTTATCCATTAGTGCCAAAAGAATCCGAAACTTTCTGGCTTTTTTACACATCCACCAGACAGGATAAAATATCCTTTGTTTTTATTTACATTTCCAATATAAATTTGAAGTGCCTTTAAACATTCTAGACAATTTCTCTGTGTGATATATACCAATGTTCCATGGTTTTATAAAAATTCTCTTGACCTGATTTTGACCTGATCCTTTCAACCACATACTCTCCCACTGTTTCCTTTGTATATTGAAAACAAATTTTTTGTCCCACTTTATCATACATTTGGTTCACTTCTATTTCAAATTGCAATAAAGTTTATACATTTTAACAATGGTATGTTCATGAATGAAGGCGAATATATGCATCCTAGGATAATGTTGCAGGATCCAGTCTGGGTCAGTCATTGTCCAGGAGCAGTCCAGGATCAGAGGTTTAGTCTTCTCATCTTTTGGACTTGTTCTGTTACACATTCTGGTGACAGAGAAGTCCTCTAAAAATGGGCTCCAGCACAAGTCCAAAAGTTCGGAAGAATAAACCTCTGGTCCCGATGACCAATCCAGATTGGATCCTGCAATGGTATATTCAGCAAACTCAGTTTTACACTGTTCAAAGTCAAAAAATGTTTTTGCCTTCTTTAAATAGTTCTAATAATTTTATAGAAGAGAACCATTGACAAATTAATCCTTCTGTTATCAGATTTTTTTGTCTTGATTTGATTTTTACATTCCCCCTGACAAAATTCTAATATCTCACAATCAGTTAGTCATTTTTGTTTGCTTATCATTTCTTGCCTATAAAGTATTTCTAATGCTGACAAAGATGTTTTCAATTCCAACCTGGCTTGGTATCTGTTTCATATTCTCAATATGGCATATCTAACATAATTATTTTTAAAATCTACATTAACCTTACTTTTTCATACCATAAATAATCCTACCATCTGAACCTCAAGTCATGTCTTCCTCACTGTAGAAGCCTTCTATTTCTCAGCAACACCCACTCTTTCATCCAAACTAAGAAACAAGCGGCAAAATCGAATATCAAATCTAGCAGATCTAATCTTGTTTTTTAGTTTGCATTTTGTAACATTTTGTATTGAACTCGTGATTTTTCTTCTAATTGTTATTCTTAAAGCTGTTAAGGCACCGAATCAAGAAAATCAAAAATAAACATGGATTAACTCTCTGACACACACTCATGAATGAAGCAGATTATCTTGACTTCATAGCTGATCATATTTCTACTGTTTCTTGCGTTAATTTCATTCTCATATGTTGTGGTCCATCAAGGTATTAAATCTATGTATTCTCTGTTAAATTAACTGAAAGAACCGTCATTATGTTGGGTTTAATCTCAATTGTGGGATTAATCCACAATTAATCTTTCGTTGAAAGTCTTGCCTCACAATCTTTGAATATCTGGTGAGAAAGGAGCAACAATTTCCCCATTATTCTATATGTTTTTCCATATTATCAACTGAATTAATACAATAAAAGTAGAGTACAATCTTTTTCAAGGGAATATTCTGTATCAGGAATATGGATAAAGATTTTGGTGCCTAGTTGGAAAAAGGTTCGGGTCATTAATAAATTATTTTTAATCATATTTTCCATCAGTTTCACACTGGGCTTTTCTTTTTAACAGTTATTTGAAATTGTTTCCTGCATTTACAGCATACAAACATAATGTGGCAAGCATGGGAGAAAGAATTAGGTGTGTGTCTTAAAATCAGACTATATTTATAATCATTACATAGGTATAATTAACTGGCATTTAGAGTATTTGTTAGGTAAATGACAACTCCTGGACAATTTAAGTTACCTCAAGGCATTGGGACAGTTTATTTTTATAGTATTGCCTTAATAATAAAAATAAAAATGCCTAACTACTATTAGTTACACTTCAAAGGACTATCAGTTCTACCTGAGATTTTTATTAAATTACAACAGGAGAGCTTATTGTTGTTTGAACTCAGCCTGGCAGGAAAAGTATTAAATTTCCCCCAGTTTTCACTGCCTTGAAAGTGATATACACAGGGCTTTTCTTCGGCGCCGAAAGGTGCCGGAACGCGCCCCCGTCGCGCGCTAAAAACCCCCGGAAGTGATAGCGCGCGATTGGTCGAGACGCGTCACGTGACGCGGACTCGGAAAAGGTGCCGGAACGCAGTACCGCTGAGTTCCGGCCGAAAAAAAGCCCTGGATATACATAATAAAAAGAATATGTAGTTAACACCATGTCTAGTTTGGCTTTTAGTGTCATCACAATGAAGACTTTAAGTATGAGCAGCTTTGAGTCCCAAAGTAAGCACTAGAATCAACTCAAGGATTTACCCATGGTATGTTTAGTGTAAAGAGGAAATAGATAGGCTAATAGTCTCAAAGTTAAGGTGTGTCCCAAAGAAATGCAACGCTATGTTATGTTCACCCCCCCAAAAAATGAATTCAAACTGCTAAAGGCTACAGGCTGCTTACTTAAACATAAATACCACTGAACTCAGTAAGAATTACTTCTAAGAAGTATTTAGGTGAAAAGTAAAGAAGTACTTATTAGTTCCAATTCAACACTCAGAGATCTCTAGATAAAAGTTAGAAGGGCATTTGACATTTAAGAACTCACTACTTGTGTGTGTGTGTGTAGAACATTTTTTTGTCATCCTAATATATACTTGGCTCACGAGACTCCATTATAGCTATACATTTGGCGCCTTCATACTTTGAATTAGTTATACATCCTTATTATAAAGCCATATTTAAAATATTACCTTTTTTATCTTTTGTTACTTAACCAATCTCAATATGTGGGTTAAATTATTTATATATAGATGTCACTTATTTCTTTATGGAACAAATCAATCCTGAGCCAATTCACATAAACTTCTAAAATGTGTGTATATGCACCTATAATATTTACTAGTTTTGGGTCCCGAATGCATAGCCCTGGTGTGACCTACATGATCAAAATCATTAAATATTTTGATAGACTGATTTAGATTAATTTTAATTGTTCGCTTATCCATAAACTAATTCAACTTGGATTAACAAAATAATAAACTATTTTCAAAGAAATATGAAAAAGGATTGTTTGAATAATTTCTCAGTCTTCTTTTCCATTTCTTTTTAATATTTTTGTTGCTTATGTTATTTTACTAGATCATTATTCCAGTGTTATTGAATTCAACAACTTAACTGGTTTTCTTTCCCTTTGCCTCCTGGGCATCTGTTTTCCATTCTTCCCTGTTGCTTTCTTTAATTTCCTCTCCTACTGTTGCTTTCTAGTAAGGAAAAAAAATTAGTATTGTTACTGGAATGTACCAATAATTCATTTAGTCCTATGCCTTCTTTTTTATGCCAGCTTCTTTCCAAATCTGTTTCGTTTCTACATTTTTAATCTTGTTTCTTTCTTAAATCAAATTTTAAAAAAATGATTTTCTTAGAATGTCACATTAGAATGCAAGAAAAAATAATATTCTTTTACTGCCTTGTAATATTTACTGTTTACACCAGCGTTTTCTATTGTACTGCAAAATGTACATAAGACTCCATCTCTTTTTATCATGTGAACAATGAGAGAAACATCAGTATCTGCTTAAGATCATCTAATTTCCTTTGAACTTGTTAGGATGGCTGTAGTTCATTGGTACAAGATATACTTTCCATAGAAAAATTCCCGGTCCCATCATCAAATTTTCAAGCATATGAAATCTTGGGAAGAATCTGCCACTCATTTGTGACAGAGTTGAATCAATTAATATAAAACCATTTCTATGCTTCTGTGAATCTATTTTTTTGTAATCCAAGTACAACTTTTGTTCAGAATATTTACACAGATGCACACATAAATGGAAAATCAGCAAGTTTAATATATAATAGACTGATACCAACGTCAGGTTTTAAATCTGCCCCTTTCTTTGAAGGAATGTAGTGTATCTCGTGAATTCTTTACACATAGGAAAAGCCATTATTAAATTCAAGGAACTAGGTTAGATGGACTACTGAAATTAGCACACAGAACAGTTTTATGGCTTTAAAATTTTCTATTTTATCTTCATATACACTGAAAATAGCCAAATATTGGCAGCTACTCATACTACTTCAAAACCAAATAGAAATGAAAGATCTAGCCAATGCATAATCTTTCTGCTTTGAAACAGAACACTTGATCATTTCAAAGATTGATGTTTTCCTGTAATGCTTGTTCTTTTCTTCCTATTTGTAATCGGAAAGGGACTTTAAGCTTGCTCTACCTGGTCACAGGGAAAAAGTCATTTGTAGGTGTTGCACTCATATATTAGAGATGGTGTATGGTTTTCTTTGAAATTTCTCACATCCGACGTAAACCTAATCAAACCTTTATGCCCTCTGGCATATAACCTCTGCATGAACTAAAGTACTGAAATATTGTTTAATCATACTGCATGCCACCTTTTTGTAGAGTGATGGGAGAAGTACTGTGTTGCTCATATAGACAAAAGCAAGATCAAATATTTGATTGTCTAGCAATTGGATGATTCGGTTGACTTTTTGTTGTTATCATTGCTTTTGCCTTTCGTACCTTTTAGCATTGCTCAATTCTTTTGCATTTATCAATGGCTTAACTGAGACCCGAATCATTTGAACCCCTAGTACATTTGTATATTATGGTAAGTGAATAAAAAGGGCAATATAGTGAACTTCAGAATGATAGGAGTAGGGAGACAGAAACTGGACTTGGCTTAATTTGCCTTGGACTTCATGGCTATGTGAAACAGGTTTGTATTGTTTTGATGCCTGACTCCACATTCTAGATTCCTCACAATATTTTTACACAATAGTCCAGCAGACATCTGGAGGCATCTTTGGGTATTCCATAACTAAGAACATGCTGATGTTGGCAACGTTGACCTGTATAGAATAGTGAACTTCCACTTTTATTTCTTGAGATGTCTGGAACTACCTAGTGGACATTCTTCCATCTGTAAAATCTGAAAGATTCTAGGAAAAGTATTATTTTCCCTGTAAGAGATTTTCCACAACAATGGTCTTTTTCAAAGATAAATGAACGTTATTTGATGAATTAATATTTGATCTGAAAAGGAGCAATTTAGTGGGGCAACTGAAGTCAATGCTGGCTTTGAGAGCCACATAATCCCATCTCCTGCCCTTTCAGCAGGCCTGTTCTTAAACCTGCCACTAAAGAGGAAAGAAAAAAAAATATAAATTATATATTGACTTTGCTTCACAAGAAAACAATTTGCTGCTTTTACCTGGCAATGCTTGTCTGACTTCTTTGGTTCAAAATTCAACTATTATTAACCTTTGACAACCAAGGAGAATAGTGATTGAATTTGGTCTTTAATGTCACTCCAAAATCAATAGTGTAAATGGCAGTTGCTCTTGTTTTAACTGCTCTGTCGCAATTTTAAAGTCACTATTTGCATGTCCTGAGTTATACTTTGCTACAGAAACCTATTTTTTATCTTTAAAAGAAGAGTTTATAATGTCGGGAAATGCTTTCATTGAACAGAGACAACAGTGTTTGGATAAAGGGAGAGTACAAGATCAAACCATAAAATTAAACCAAAGTTTTCTTTTGAGGGAGGAAAGGGGGAAATTATAGAAAGGAAGTCATAAAGGATACCAGATAAAAACATCTCAATATAGGAAGTGTTTGCTGCCAGCAATTCGTAACTCATAGCGAAAAATTGTATTTAACATTAGTACCCACCAATCAGTACAAAATGTTTGTTTTGTGTTTTATGTTGTACTTTAATTGCTAAATTGAGGGCAAGGTCATTGGTAATGCATTCTGCATAGTAGTCTGAAGGCATATTTTTCTGAATGTGATTTTCTAAAACTGATTTCACACAAGTTGTAAAACGATAGCTTGATTTTTTTTAAAGATCTTTTTTAAATCCTACTTTTATTATCTTTATAACTAACTCAAGGCAGTGAACGTACCTAATACTCCTTCCTCCTCCTGTTTATCTATAACAGGGGTCTTCAAACTTGACAGCTTTAAGACTTGTGGACTTCAGCTCCCAGAATTCTTCCTCCAGTTATGTTTGCTCAGGAATTCTGGGAGTTGAAGTCCACAAGTCTTAAACTTGCCAAGTTTGAAGACCCTTAATCTATAACAACAATCCTGTGGTGGGGATTGGCCTGACAGACAGTGACTGGCCCTAAATCACCCAACCAGTTTTTCATGTCTAATGCAATTACGTTAGTAGACTTCACATTATATATAAAGCCAAATCCAAACAAATTGCAGCACGACTTGTTTTTATGGTGCAATAATGATTAATTTCACAAGTAAGAATTACCACCATAGTTACTTACCCAGTGTTTAAAACTATTTTTCTGCCTTTGTTTTCCCTTTGCTTTAGACTGTGTTTCACAATTTCATTCTTTTCTCAATATACACAAGTCTTCATATATAGCATGAGCTCCTTTCAATCAATTCTGATAAAACCAATGGAGTTTTTTTCCTCCTAAAAGGAACAAAAATATAGTGTGTGGGGGGTGTTGGGGGGGGGATGGTTGGATGGAACACAATGTGAGGAATGAACAAACAGGCCCACATGTTCAGAGTTTGAGCTAACTACTCTATTGTGTTCTGGCCATAATACAGGAATCTCTCCAGTCTGGCTACCTACTCTTGGGAAGAGCTAAGACTCCAAGGAACTTAAGGGTGGTGGTGGTCTTGGTCCTTTTTGCAGTTATGCAGTAACTTCAGGGAAGCTCCATGCTTGATCCTACTCCCTGCCACTGCTTCCCAACATAAAGTAAATATTTAGACATAAATATAAAATTCATACCACACTTTCCTTGGTTGGGTATCTCAGAGAAAATGTTCTCCTGATTACGAAAGCAAAATATCTCATTCATTCAAAGGTCTCATTTGTTCCCCACTGATTGGAAGGGATGAGAAAAGTTAGCTGCTTCTCCAGTAGTACAATCAGACCATGGAGGTTCATGTGGTTGACCATCAGTTGGCTAATTTATCTGATTTCCATGTATAAAGTGAAGACCATCTTCTGCGCTTTTTGTTGCTAGTTTATAATCTTCTCACCAATAATTAAGGCATTATTGCAGAACTGCTTTAGTCATTGATTGACTGAGCCAGAAGTCTATGCAAAATTTGGGGGGCTGTTTTCTTTCTTGGAGTAATCAAGATGTGAATGCCTTAATGTCATGCCTTGTTATAACTTTACAGGATGGTGTATTATAGGCATTGACCAAATACATTTCAGTTCAATAAACAGTTTTTTATTCAGGTTGAAAACAGGATGGCAAAACATTACTGAATCTATTCCCTTTTCTTTGCCCAAAACAAATTAGCTGTAGAGAATATAAGTAGGGAATGTTTCATTCTGGCAATCAATCAATCAATCAATCAGTCATTATTCCCCTATCACACTGACTCAGCTAATAGGCCCAGTGATGGCAATTCATTTGATTTTAGCTATTCAATATACTTTCCCAAGCAAAATCATTCCAATTTTTATATGGTCAAGACACTTATTGAGCTACTATTTGATAAATAATGTTGGATTATGGGTTTTAATGTAGCGTTTGAAAATTTCACTTCATTTAGGTCTATCTTTGGGGTTCCCCACTGTTTATCAAGTACAGTTTTAAGACAATGATAGGATTCTGTTGAGTTAAATGTATTGTAATAGGTCTGATCAGCAAACTGAGTACCTCCAGACATAAAAATATTTAAATATATGATAACATTTACTGCTACTTGTTTTAATGTCATCAGCAGTTCTGGCTGGGAAGTTTAAAAGATAACAGAACATATGGTTATAATTTTAAAGTGAAAACAATAGAATACATTGTGTGTGTGTGTGTGTGTGTTTGTGTGTGCATTGTTGTATTTGTTCCTGCTCAGTACCACTTAAATCATTTTTTTTCCTATTCAGTAAAAAAGAAAAAGAGTGTGGGTAGCAAGGAATTGTCTGTCTGTCTATTGATCATCTCAGTCACTAGAGTAAGTTTAGGCAGTTTGCAAGTGAGGAGTAAAACAGCTATAGAAATAATACAAATTCAAAACCCGATAGTAGGTAAGGGAGATAGAACTCAAAAGTGATGATAGCAATCAGAAGTAAACTCTGGGGTGTAATTTACTACCATGTACTCTAGAGCTTGCTGGATGCCAGATTTAAGCCATATTTAAGCAGTTTGCTTGCTCCTGGTCTTCATTCTAAAACAGGGATGTCAAACTCGATTTCATTGAGGGCCGCATCAAGGTTGTGTTTGACATGGAGGGGATGGGGGTTAGGGGGCATGGCCAGCTCAATGTCACTCATGTCAGGGGCGCCTGTAGTGGCCCAAGCGCTCTGCCAGCTGCAATGGCCTCCTGCAACCCTCTGCCAGAAAAAATGGAGCTCATGGGCCAGTCGTTTGCTGTTTCCAGGGCGTCCCCAAGGGCCAGATCTAATCACTCCTGATCTAAAACAAAGCAAGACACGTGTCCCTTCTGGGTTTGAGGAAGAGAGCAAAAATTTGTTCTCCAACTTTGGTCAGGAGCTGGATTTGTTTGCATACCAGTTCCAGAGCACTTCTATTTTGGAGGCAGCATCATTAAAGAACAGGAAAATGCAAAGTGCACCTGTTTTTCCACCACACCGGTAGACCTCTCTGCTAAAGTCACTGAATAAAATGGCCAGATTTTTCAAGTTTTCTCAGAATTGTGGTTACAGACACAGTACAATCATTCAGGACTTGGAATTTACAGGCTCATGATACTTATTTGTTCTGATTGTTATCTTCATCAATGCAGTATTTATCATTATAAATATGTCATTTGTGTAGATTAATTAACTAGATATATTTCATCTCTAGTTAGACAAGCCAACTTGTGATACTCTTACACCATTATTTTGAGTAATATTTGAAGATATTACTGGCCAGAATGAATAAAGAGTTTCCCCTTCTCTTTGCAACAAATTGTGCCATATTTGTTTGTTTGAAATAGCACTTAGACTTATATACCAATTCAAAGTGCTTTACAGCCCTCTCTAAGCAGTTTACAGAGTCAGCATATTGCCCCCAACAATCTGGGTCCTCATTTTACCGACCTTGAAAGGATGGAAGGCTGAGTCAATCTTGAGCCGGTGGGACTTGAACTGCCAAACTGCTGGCAATCGGCAGTTAGCAGAAGTAGCTTTCAGTACTGCACTCTAACTGTATTAAGGGGCTCATTGATTAATGCAGTTCTCTAGTAGAATTGGTTTTCTAACACACTATAAACGGTGACATCTAAAGGCATATTTAAGGGCTCAACAACAACAAAACTGCTAATTTGATATGGAACTGAATCCATGTTCTGTTCAGGTTTGAATTATTTATTGTTTTATGTCAATTTTTGGAACTATGTAGACGAGAAAAGAAAGATATCTAGAGTTGCTTCCTTTCCAGCAGGGAGAAGGGTGATTTGCTTGGTTAAATCCTGATTTTCTGCATACGGTAATGTTTATGATTAATTAAGAGTCTGATTCAGTACAAGAACAAAATGCTACTGGTAAGCTACTTCAGAGCAGTTTGAAAAATATAATTTTTATTGTATAATAGTATCCACGTATCCATGTATAAAAGTGGTAATTGAAGAAGCAGGATGGAAAGAGTGTTGATGTGTTTGATATCAGAGAAGGTAACTGACAATAGTTAAAGAGTTGGTCTTTATGGTTCTTAGAATCAACACCAACCTAATGATGCATAATTGCTTATTATCCATAGAGCAAAAATATCAGCATTTTTAGCTTGGGGTGTGTGAAACTTTTATGATATTCTTACTTAACTCAAAGAACTAGTTTTTAAGAATCAGTTTATCTTTTTATTTATCTATCGCATTCTTTTTGCATCCTTTTCTTGGCTCTTCCTGTTCGTAGTATCCATAATACTTTTGTTAGTTTTTAAAATCATGGCACACTTAGATTATATAGCAACATACTGTATCTCACTCATTTCTCAAATTTTGATTTCTTTACTTTTTCCAAATATTCTCAAGGAAAACTTTTTGTAAGTAATTAATATAGATACAGTGGGACAAAAAAGTATTTAGTCAGCCACCAATTGTGCAAGTTCTCCCACGTAAAAAGATGAGAGAGGCCTG
>JAOYMU010000263.1:8440954-8454942 GCA_025802295.1 Psammodynastes pulverulentus | reverse complement strand
CTAAACCGGCAGGCCCCCTTACCGGGCGCCTGGCCCCGAAGGGCCTCCGCGGCGATGGGATTCGGGCGCTGGCGGCAAGAGAAAGCCGATCCAGTGTCCGTCGCCGTCGGAAACCGGAAGTCGAGTTGGTTTTTGTGTACAGTTTTCAAACCAGACCAATTTATTTTAAAAAAATATATGTAAAACTGTCATTAGCATAAGCTGATTGGTCAACTTTTTTTTTAACATTTGGGTGGAATTCTTTATATGAAGGGAGCAAGGAAGAAGAAACCAGGGCATCAATCAAGTGATGTCATGAGCAACCTTTTCTGTAGCCATGAAATTTTGATACGTCTCAAAAGCAAATTCTATTCAATAATTCTAAGGCAGAGGTACGGGATAATTGTCCAGTTCCAGCAGAGACTGACTGTAAAGAGAAAAGCCCAGAATGAATCATATAGATTCATCCAGGCTTCCTGGAACTTTGAATTGTTTTTTAAATTTTGGAAATTACCAGTGAAACAATTAATAGTATGTAATTGGTCTCATGATGCCTTGAGCAAGGATGAAGGAATGCTACAACAAAACTGGTGATGCATGAATTAGGATTAATTTTGTCGTCCAAAACTACTGTAGCAAATAGTGGTGAAGATTTATTTGGACCAGATCAATGATTTACTGTCATATCTGTGGACTTTTCAAATCATGTAAGGTCAATAGAGGATAGTTGGAATTTTATCATTTTTGTTTATTAAATAAAATATATAGCACATCTTATCAGTTCAGTTAGCATATTAAACACTGTTAAGTAGTGAGACTACACAGGGTGAAACATCAAGGATGAACTTTTATATTTCATATTGTGGCCCAAAAACATGCAAATAAATGCATGTAAAGGTTGAAGGATATTATTTTGGGGACTGGATCTTGGGCAACATTAAAAATAGAAACTAATGTTCTGGAAGTAAATCTAATCAGAACCAAAGCAAAGGGCAAAATTGTTGTGTAAATAAGATTTAAGCAGTGGTGAAATTCAGCCGGTTCGCATCGGCTCTCAAGAACCGGTAGCAGGAATTGGGCCCAGGTCGCAGAACCTGTAGCGACTGATGGCTGACCACGCCCCAGAACCGGCTCGCCCAGCCGTTCACTTTCCCCGCCCACTCTCCCAGCTCTCCCTAAAACATGGTGGCTGAGGCACAACTCAAGAGGTCGGGGGTGTCCCAGGGCTGCACAATGCAATTTACAAATGCAAAAGCCCCAGGACACCCCCCGCCCTGCCTCTCGAGTGCTGAAGCCGAGGCTTTTTTCCTTCTCCCGCCGTCCGTTGCTCTGGAGGTCTCCGTTTCAGTCCACGCTGCTCTGGAGCTCTCCCATTTCAGGTGTGTGGGGTGGGGGGATGGGGGGGCTGGTGTGTGTGTGTGTGTGTGTGTGAGGGCATTAATTGCAGGCTGCAAATTGCCCAGCAACGCGCCGCCCGCTGCCTCCTTCTCCGTGGCGGGCGGGGCGAGGGCGACGCATCTGGGCAGCGGGGCTTGCCCAGCGACCACCTTCCTCCACCCTGCCAGCCCTGCCAGCCGCCCAGCAATGCGCGGCCGCCGCCTCCTTCTCCGTGGCAGGCGGGGCGAGGGCGATGCATTCGGGGCAGCGGGGCTCACCCAGCGACCACCTTCCTCCGCCCTGCCAGCCATCCAGCAATGCGCGGCCGCCGCCTCCTTCTCCTCCTTCTCCACCACTGGATTTAAGGTTAAGATGCAAGTAGAGTTCATGACTAAAAAAATGAAATAAAAAAGAACCAGGACCAAAGAACCAGGACTACGGAAAACCTTGTTCCTTAAACAAGGTTTAACTGGATCACAAAGCCAAGTTAATCTAATATAAGAAAATGTTCATATAGCACACTGCTAAATTTCATACAAATATAAATATTTTGACATTAATTTCATAAACAGTAGAAGTTGGTAGGTGCCACTTGAGTAAAAACAATACAAAGATTGCTTCTTACAACATGTGAATATCAAAATCTGAAGAAAGCTTTGTGTCAGAAAAGACCACATATATACAATACAACTTATATATGTATGCACGTACATAAAAAGGTGTGTGTATGTGTGTGTGTACACATACATGTATACATACATAAGTTGTACTGTGCAGGACTTCAAAATATTTCTTTTTTGCATAATAACCTGCTTAAAAATTTCTGAATATCTAATTTTGTAGGACTGGAATTTGTAGCTTCACAAATATTAGCTGCATTTGACTAAAGTATGATATACAATATTCAAAACAAGTTTTAGTTGGCCCTTTTCTTTTTTTTAATAAAAACTTTATATCTAATGAGGATCAATGCTTCTTGCCTGAAATATTTTAATTTAGTTTTCTGTACGTCCCAAAATGTTATCATAAGCTTAGGGAAATGGTTTCTTTTGAATTAAAAAAAATTAAGATAGATCTTCCATTAATGTTTTTCTAAAAGTAGGAAAAATTGTTTTAACTTTTTAAACTAAAAATGATATAAAATAACAACAGTGACAAATTTGCTTCCTACGCAGTACAGGATAATAATACTTCACGCATACTTTTAGCGCTTTATCATTATATTTCAAAGAAAAGTCAACCAGTTTAAAGGTAAAAATACAAAATAGCTTGTCTATTCTAGGACCTTTTAAAGATACAAAGATACTAAGTAAAGAATTTTCATTGCTTATCCCATCAATATGAAATTGCAAGGTCAAAGGATGACTTCTTAATAGGGGGCATTTGAAAAGCTCTTTTACTTAACAATCTTCTGTTGTTTAGTTCCAAAGCTGAGCTAAGTCTCCATCTTTTGGAGGAAGCAAAATGGCATTATTGGAAATGCTGGAATTTTATCAATTCAACAAAGATCTGGAAGAAAGGATAGCAGAGTGAAACATTTGTGATCTCTCATGAATGCGCTGCCATCGCTACAGCATAGATGAAAGAGCCCTGGAAACATCTCCAAAACTCATTTTGTTGTCCTTTGATAGTTGACATTGTTTTTAAAAGCAATACATGGAGATAAGTCAGTTTTGATAGTATAAATACCACGTACAACAATTAACATGGCAGAATAATATGTGTTTGCAAGTTACTTCTTTGTATCCTGAAGTCTTGGATGGTGGATGTAAAGAATGGAAAATGAGAACACTGCATTTTGGACCATGGAAGTTTTCTAATAAACCATGCATCTCACAACAAATCCCAAGCCATGTTCTCCTGCCTTTGTATTCTTAGTTCAAGAACTTTCTAGCTATAGAATCACTTGGCTGCTTCCAACTCTGGGAATACAGAGTTGTTTTCTCATCCTTGGGATGAGAAAACATAGTAAAACTACTATTTATTTATTTTATTTAATTTATAGCAATTGATCTCTCCCAAACGATGCATTTCAAAAGGCATTTGCATTCAGATTGAAATCATTCAATGATATTACCTCAATGCATGGTTTCAAATCATAATGTGACCCACATGTAACTCTACTGCATATTGTTTTGAGGGTCAAACATATTCTGTCTGCCTTAATTTTGTACTAATTGCAGCCATTTCCAACCCATCAAAACATGTTTGAGTGAGTAGCTTTTCCATTATCTGAACATCTTACCTGTGTTCCACAACTTGTTCCTACAGAAATCTCATCTTTATAGGCAGGTGTCACGATTATCTACAAGTAGTAGTTGGACCTGATAGCTTCCTAATTTACAAAAATTATGCTCTTATATTAGTTTATGTCATAAATCAATGATAACCATTAATTAGAAATCGGAACTCTGGTATATTTCAAGTGCATGAATATTGTCAAAAGAGAACAAGGTTTCAACAAGGCAGTCTGACTTAGTTTAAGCATATAGAACATCATGGTTTTATCTACTTATCCGGCGTTCCCTTACTTCCAAAGAAGTAAGGAAAGTGTTCCTCGTGTGTTTAAAAATTAGAAGCCCTTAGCAAACAAAGACATTTAAATAAATCATTGGTTGGATTTTACAGTTAAATAACCTGTGGAGGAAATTATAAAGATAATCTCTATAATTGTTCTGAAGAAATGGAAAGAGGGAGGAGAGAGAGAAAGAGAAAGAGAAAGAGAGGGGGCGCTTAAATCTATGGGAAGCATAGCAGACCTAATTAATGCTTGCAGTGTTCCTCCAGAGAAACAGGTTTTAAGTAATGTAAATGGGCTGCATAAGAAATGTTCTTGTGCATATTTTATACTTATTCCTTGTTTCTTCCTGCACAGCTGTATGCACATTATTTTAAAGGGTAACATGTATTTTTCCCTCCTGGAATAAAAAGCTTGTAATATAGCACTTGACACCAGAAATGAAAGTTTGATAATGCTATCTGGAATGTTATTAGCTGAAAGTTGAATGAATTAATTATAGATGGCCAGTGTCTGTGTCTGTGTGTGTGCACATGGGCACGTTTAATATCTTTTTCTCCCTTGAGATAGTTGACCATTTTATATTTCTTGACACATGCAGGGATACTTGGCTTGTTTAGGAATAATAAAACTCTGTTAGTAATAGACGCACTCATAAGAACATTAGGAAGTTACCATAAGGTGAGTCAGGGAGTAGTAGCAGTTTTTTGGGGTTTCCAACTCTATCTGGATATACTGAGAATTGAACCCAGGACTTTGCATGCTAAAGATATGTTTTGTAATTAAAACCTCAAGAACTGCATAATACATTCTACATGTTAGATACAAGAATTGCATCTAATAGCATACCGGTAGTATTAGATGATAGAATATGTCTTTTTATTATGTAATGACTTTTGTTATGTGATAGCTTTGCAATTATTCTGCTCAAGAACAGTAATTTTATCTTCTGGTTCTAAAACCTGTATAAAACCTTCATTAACATTACCCGATTCTATTAATAATTGTGTGCATTGAAATAAATTTTACTGTACTACACATCAATAATGAAAAAATATAGAATACTTGAACTTAACCGAAATGGCAGAACATAAACAGAATGGTTTGTTCATTCCTTTCAACCTACTTATTACGTGCATAATAGATTAGCAGGTGAAACAATTCAGGATTAGTGGATGTCTTATGAAGTCATACATTCTGACCAGCTGTTGTTTATGATCATTAGATACCAAGCCTTCTGATCATAACATCTGTAAGAACCCATTTCCATAATAACATTGGATATCTACCTACTTTTAGGTATGCAGTGCAATTCAGAATCAGGACTATACTGTAATTGATGATTACTGCACAGGGCTGAAGGCTCTGCTTTATCTGGAAAGCCTTGAGGAACTTCAGGACTGGGAAGGACAGAGCCCACCAGCCATACAGCATCAGAAAGGAAAACTTATACCTAAAATTTCCGAGTTGATTGGAAAGGTAGGATAATGGTTGCCTTTGCTTTCTTGCTTTGCTTCTTAATATTTAGCTGCAAAATGTTTTATGCTGTATTATATTATGGTATCCAGGGGTGTCAAATTGGCAGCCCATGGGCCAGATATGCCACACGCAGGCCACTCCCACCCCGGCTTCACAAAGGCAAAAAACATTGCGATATGTCGTGTGACGTCAAGTGATGCTATCGAGTTTGACAACCATAGTATAGACATGCCCTTTGTCTTTCTGAGGGAAGAAAACGCAGTGGTCAGAATTTCAGCTACATACATTCTTCATCCTCCCCATTGCCAACTTAGACTCAACAAAAATGGCAGTGGTTACAAAAATGCTGCTGCTGTGAGGCCAGTTATAAACATCTCTTGTGCTAATGTGTGAAAAAAGTGATTGCCTAATTCCTTTGATCCTGAAATGTGTTTATTATTATTGTGGGTTTCGCTAGTATTTTGTACATACTTACTAAGTAATTGTGAATTATTCATTTGTGTAATTATTCAGATCTTTAGAATAGGGGCAGGGAATACTGTTTGTGTGAAATGATTGCCAGTCTACAAAAACAATCCAATGTGTGTTGAATATGGTGCCTGTGTTTATGGGGACAGATCCTAATCTTGACAGTGTCTATGGAGATTCTCAGTCATCCAGGCCATGGTTGTCTCAAAAGTGTTTTTTTTTCAAAAGGCAACTGGACTTCCTTTGTTTTTCCTTGAAGCCGTTTCGCTTCTCATCCAAGAAGCTTCTTTAGTTTTGAGATGAAGATGATTCTTGGATGAGAAGCAAAAACAAAGTCCAATTGCCTTTTGAAAAAAACACATTTGGGACAATCTTGACAGTGGATAAAGGAATAGAGGAATCCTGGATACACATTCTGCCTCCCCTAATAAAAATAAATACTACTGATAATGTTTCAATGTTTTTTTTGTGTTTTGTTAGCTTTCCTTCTAAGACTTGGAGATAAAGAGGCAGCCACTGTTGTAGATTTAACAGGGAAATATACATAACTGATTTAGATTATAGCAGAAATTAATTGAACTTTTATACTAAAGCATTATACCTTCACACACCATTACTGAAAAATCTCAATAAGATGCAACAAAATTAGTATACCTTCCCTTATGCTCCATTTGAAATATAGTGAGGTGAAGAAAACAAGGAAGTTGACCTTGATGGAGATATGCAGGCTTTGTTGCTTAGGCAAAAGGTGATGAAGGATTTTCAGCCCAGAACAATGAGCTCATACTCAGAAGTAGCTCAGGCAGATGCCCCCCTAATTCACTAAACTATATGAAGGAGGGGAGATACAACACAATTGCAAAATCCTGTTACTATAGCCAATCTCAATAAAGGTAGTTTTTGCCTTCCTATGGATTTCCTGGTCTGTTCTTCTGGTGGGGCTATAAGAGAGGGCTAAGGGGGTACAAATTATACACAAGATAGGATTATGATTTTTTTAAGTGACTTTCTTGACTTGTAGGTAAAGCACTGTAAGTCAATTTCCAGTGAAAAAGAAAAGTGAAAGAATAAGTCAATTTAAGTCAACAAGATCTCTTTTGGAGTCATTTGATAGGGTATTCAAAGACTTTCAAAATTACTAACAGGAGAGGAAAGTAACAGGAAACATGGACTATTTAGGAAAAGGTACTAAGTTTAGGAAGTCATAAACCTTACCTCCCTAGTGATGAATGGCCTTGGATCTTGCCCCTATGCTACAATTTTAAAGCCACTACCTCACCCCATTCCTAAGAGGTCTGTAAAGGGTGTGCATAAGCACACCAATGTGCCTACCGTCCCTGTCCTAATGTCCCCTTTTATTCGTACCCATTTCATGTACTCATGGTCATGTTTCTAATTATATTTGTTATCTAATACACGCTTGACAGATAAAATTAAATAAATAAAATAAAATTTCTGTCCCTTTCCCTTAAGTTGCCAAAATCCTCTCATAGTACCAGACTAAGATAAATTTGTGGTGTTTTCTCTTTCTGTCACTGTGCCTTACAAGTTGTGCTAATAAATTCCAGAACCTGAAGATATTGTCTGCATTTTAGAAGGGAAAAGAGGAATAACCATTAATTCGTTCATTTCTCATCCAAGACTTTAAGCAGTTAACATCAATTAAAACATCCACAGTAATTATAAAAATAAAACATCCACGGTAAAAAGTAATTGAAAACTTAGTCATAATAAACCAATTAAAATATATAGTCAATTTCACTTAAGTCAGCACCATAATCAGCTGACATGCTCAACCTCAATGACACCCAAAGTTTGTCCCCTTTATCTTCCTGAACTGGGCAAGTGCCAGAAGTTTTGTTGGCTAGATAAATTCTAATTGGATTTGGCCATTCTGGAAATAGCTACATATAAAGCCACTGAGGGCTTTATAGAGCAAAACCAGAAATAAAAAAAGCAGAGATACAAAACTTGAGACATTGTGGCTCAAAAGCTCTGAGTGCCATGTCTGAAAACTGTTAGAATGAAAGTAGCCGTGATTTTTAGTGTGATAAAAGGGAGAATTCTTAATGCATTATTGTAATTTATCATATCTCATTTTAATTAAGTGTAAGTCAAAGTCAGATAAACTCCTCAGCCCAGAAAAATTTAACACCTTTGGAAGAAGATAATTCTTGTATATAGTGTATATAGTGTATCTATATAATTTTTATGAAATTATCAAAGTATAAAACGCAAGTGAAAATAAAGATAATAGGGAAGTTGGGGAGGGAAAGAATGGGAAGAGTGTGTAAAGGGAGAAAAGTATTAACTTTTCAGCACAGTAGAGTAAAAATAATAAAATTTCAGCCTCAACTGTTTACTTTTGTATACTTAGTATATATTAGCCAATTCTATAACGGCAAACATATATAAACCCAAAGTCAGATTTTCATTTTTTTTTTCTGTCTCGAGCACAAACTCTTGAAATGGTTTCCAAATAGAACAATATTTGGATGTATTCTTTTCTTTGATTAAAACAGTTTGGCCATTTCTGCTAGCTCCCAGCCATTCTTCCATTGTGTCCGTTTCCATGTGGGAATTAATGTATCTTTCCATAATTCTTGAGCAGCAACTTCCAATTCACTAGAAGCAAAATGTTATTGTTTCTCCCTTATAAATAATGGAAGGGAGTGAAAAACTTTGGGTAGAGTTTGTTGTACTTTATGTAAATGTCATTCAAAATTTCAGGGTTTTACACATTGAATCAATCAATGATAAAGATGTTGGATAACGATCTGATAAAAAAATTAACATTTAACAATTTCCAGAAGTCCTATGTAAAAGTATAAAAGCATAAAAGCAGGGGCTACAAGACATTCTTTTATTCATTTCAGTAGAGAGTGTTGTAAGAAAACTTTCAAGTGAGGATAGATTCTTAATCTTTTTTTTCCCCCTGCAGTCCCAAATCAATCAACCCAAGGTGCTCAGGAGATGGACTACTGCTCTTTGATGAAAAGATATTTAAACAAGAAAATGACTTGACAGTTGTCAATCCTGTCAAGCTAATCTATTAGCGTGTAGTGGCATGCAAAACATTATGAATTCAAAATACTTCTTTCAGATCAAAACAGCCGCTCCTCACTGGCAGTACTTTGACACTGCCCTGACCATATAATAAGTATTTCATACTCAATCATTGCCTAGTATTTCATGAGTCCAAGTACCAGGAATGGATTTGACAAGAACATAGTAATATTCAGTTCTATATAGAAAAACACTTAACCAAACTTTTTAACTATTTAAACCCATTTAACACAGCAGAATTTAAGATTATATATTCATCTTCTATTGTAAATTAGGATAACCATCACAATTCAGTTCATACACAATTGTTTGGGTTGACACAGCACAGTAAACTTTTTCTTCCATCCAAATTTTGGTTTACAAACAACAATAGTAGAATTTATACAGTATGCTAAGCCAAAACCAAACATTAATTACCAACCGGAATCAATGCATCTGGTCATTAAAAGAAGAAGAAAAAAACATATTTTAAAATGATGTATTATTTTTGAGATTTCAAATCTATGAAGATTTCCATGCCATTCATTAAATTCCATGTTGTCCTTCTACATCCATTTTTGGCCGGCAGAGTGCTTCTGGACGCCAGGGAGGGCAAAAACGGGATACACAGAGTGTTTGGGAGGCCAAAAACAGGTCCATATTCGTTCTATGAGACGCACAGACATTTCGACCCATCTTTTTGGGGGGAGGGGGGAATGCATCTTACAGTCCGAAAAATAGGTTGTTTTCTGCAGCTAGTGCTTCTGACTTTTATGATTCTTCCAGTCATATTTTGAAATGAAATGACTGTATAGCTTCAGCCTAGAAACATCATTCTTGCATATACTTTTCTTTTCATCAGCATATCAGAGTGAACAGTGAAGAACTAACATGGCTCTTGCTCAACTGCTTTAATTTCTGTTTGCAGGGATTTGTATTTTCTTCTCTTTCTTTCTTTTTATTCATTCAAGGATATGATGCTTGGTTAATAGTACAAATTCTACCACTTCATTCTTCTAGGTTGTATAAATTGCTTGAAACCGGGATTTTCAGTGTCGAATTGAAGAACTGAGCCTATTAACCAAACTTGACACTTCAGCTTAGCACACTTACGAGGAAATTTCCAGTCATTTAAAAAAAAAAACATGCTAGAGTGGAAGAGCAGAGGTCAACCCTTTGTTTAGACCTTCATAGATCATCTCTAGTTCAGACATGGATTTGACTTATAATCTTGTTTTCTTATCGGAATCCTTAAATTTATTAAAGTCTTTGAAAAGATCACATCGGCAACACAGAACAAGAGTGCTGGATATCCTTCTGATTTAGACACTGAGTCCTGCCTTCCCTTTTCTGTTCATTAACCAATGAAGCCGAAGAACCTAGGTAGTCATTCTCCATAGCCATGTGTAAGAATTCTCTTCACGTAGCTGCCATCCTTAAACATTCCCAATTTGCAAGAGGTCTCCTAAGGGACTCTTGCCAGCTGGAATAAGTTACAGCGGGCTCAGGGTGACTTTTGCTTTCATTGAGGAGAGCCATGGACAGAGCCCGGTTTTAATTTGCTCCCCAGCGGCTTTTGCCTCCCCCTCTGCTCAGAGTAGATTTTAAGCAGAAAACCCATGCTTTTGTTTCTGGCTTCTGGAAGAGATTCACTTTGAACAGTGCTTTCAGATATACATCATGCCTATTGATTATCCTTCAAAAAATCTAATATAACATGGTTGAAAATGTTGTATAAAGCCAAGATTTACAAAAGAATGGGATTTGGCATGTCAGATACCTCCAAATCTCTGCTTATCATTGCTGAAGACTGAAGTTCTTTTCAGAGAAAGGCTAGAAAAGATTCTTTGTTCTTTGTGAAGCTCTGAAAATTATAACATTACCTTTCGGTTGTAAAGACAATCCTATCACTACACTCCGGAGAATACAATATTCCTGACTTTTTAAATTTAATTAAGCAGTTTTTCTTTCAACAAATAATATTATGTAGCTAAACCTAGATTAGTGCCAAACTCCTTTGGCCCTTGCTCCACCCCATTAACTTTCCTTCATAGAAATTTACAACTCATTTCACCCAAAGAAACTTCAAGACTTCCCTCTTTTATAATATGTAAAATAGCCACTGATAGAGAATATTTTTCACCGTGTTTTGAATGAGTGGGGAGGAGACACTGCAATTTATAGTGTTCTTAGCTTGTCACTATATCAATAATTCGCTTTTTATAAAGGTAACGTAGGAAAAACTACTTAAAAGACACATTAATAAGACAAAAGACGCTTAAACTTGAAACTGATGTCACAAAAGAATGAAGAAAGTGGTGGGTGGTGATAGAAATCATGTCATTGGGAGTGCTGAAGCAGGCTTTGTCAGTACTGCAATTTGGTTTTAAAGACACATAAATGCAAACCTATATATATATATTTAACAGAGATGGCTGATTTCATAAAAAGAAATTTCTGGTTGTGTGTTCACGATACTGCATTGTTCCATTTCTATCATATTTATTATATTTCTATTCCTTTCTTCCATCAAGAAGTTAAGAGACACAAAGTACTCTCTTCCTTTCCTTTGAGGACACAATGATCCTGTCTTCAATACACCCATCATTACTCAATGAAATCTACGGTTCGGTGATTCCAGCAGTGGGATATGCACTGTGTGCCTACAAAATCCACCAACAAAACACTAGAAGATAGAAAACTACATTTCATGAATATAGATTGTAAATGCCCACAAAAACTGAGTTAGATCACACACAATTTTTTTTTTTTTTTGCATGATATACTGTGTCTATGTGTGGCTTTTTTATTCAAACGCAGCTTCCTAGGGTAGTAAAGTAGATATCATCCAGGTAGTTTGGACTATAATTCCCAGAATCTCTTGCCATTTCTGGGGCTCCCATCCTGCAGAAATCTGGCGACCACCAACTTGCTTATACCTGCTGTCTACACTCAACTGGGATTAAATTCCAATAACTTTTTAACTCATTAATAGTCATGTTTGGGGATTGTAATTTTACTAGTGGTTTTGGGGGAAATATCCAAGAGTCTCCTCTGAAGATTTTGAGACTTAGATAAACATAAAATATGCTATGGGGCTCCTATTCTGTGCACATTTCAGGATCCATTCCCTATTGAGCTCAGGGCGACATCTACTGTATAGGATTTTGAGAATAGTCTGTTTTTTTGTCCTATATTTCTATCTCTCAATATTTGTTCACTGAGTTATCATACTACCTTAGTTACCAAACCATGGTTCAGTATGATGTATGCTGGATCAGATCAATAACTATCTAAACAGGTCCCCAGTACTATTCTGATCCAGCATATATCCTATTTCTAATAGTGGCTAGCCAAATGCCATTTGAAAAACCCACAAGCTGAAAGTGGAGGCAATAGCCTTCCTGAACCATTATTCCCTGGCAAGTGATAATTCAGAAATATGCTGTCCAGAAATATGCTAGAAAGAACATCTGCTTCTTTTTCTAGCCTCTTGTAACTAGCTCTGCTTGAAACTCTTGCAAACTAACCGTGACTGCATATTATTTCAGGGATAAATCCTTTCTGTGCCAATCAATATTGGATTATGATTACACAAACATTATCTAAACCTGGGAACACTTGCAAGGGAAGAAAACTGCTACTTTAATAGTGTAAAATCAGATAAAACTCCACGTCCATTCCATGGTAGGAACAAGTCATGTTGAGCATATAGTTAGCAAAACCCTATCTGAGGATGACCTTAAACATTGGAAAATGGAAAACAGTATCTAAGAGATAACATAATTTTTAAAAGGGATCATGCTATGCAGAACGTTAATGGAGTTGCCTTGAATGCTTTTTGATCAGGGATCCCACCAATGCATGGTCTCTTTCAGCCCTTAATTAATCATATTTATGAATTTATTTATTTTCATTTAAAACATTTATGTAGCCACCCATCTTACGTTGAATATTTATCCAAGTAAGGTCTTAATAGGCCATGTTGTCAGTTGGCAGCATCTGGCTTATTTCGAAATAAAAAGCGTTGGACGGACCTAATTAATTCTGGGATGGAAAACAACCAGGAAATCCCAAGATAGTAGGAAACAAAAAAATATCAAAATAAGGAAAAAATAATAACTTCTCTTGTTATCCAGAGAACTGCAAGGAATTACTTATGATGTCATCACAGGTCAAGCTTAATTTGAGGGAGTTGTTCCATACTGTTCTTTGTACAATTTCTTAATTGTTTTTAAAAATATTTCTAGGATTGACACTTTATTTTATAAATAACTCAAGGTGAAAAACATACCTAATTCTTCTTCCACCTTCTATTTGCTCCAGGCCAACAAGCCTATGAGGTGCTAAGAAAGAATGAGTGGCCGAAAATCACCTAACCACCTTGAAATATATGTAATATTGTAATGTTTATTTTCTTTTTCTGTCAAGAAGCTAAGAGAAATGTATTGCTATACCATATTATAAATAAAATAATAATGCAATAAATTAAAATATAAATATTTAAAGATGCTCTGCCAGTTTCCATCCAATATTATTTCTTTTCTTCTTTGCTTTTTCCAACAAGTGCAGAGTTCACTTTTTTTCAGATCAGCAAAAGTGTTGTTCCATTGGTTGTGACAGGAATTGACTGACTAGCTTGTCCGTCTTGATACAGGCGGAGAAAGAGTGAGTGGCCCAAAGTTACCCAACTCTCACCTTTTGTGACTAAGGAAGGACTAGAATTTTCTTTTTTTTCCTTTTTCTTTTTTTAGTCCATAAAAAGTTTTATTGGTCAAAAATACAAAAATTTATCGCTTACAATAAGTAGAATTTGCAATTATCTTCTCAGATAAAATTATACCGAAATTTTCTTTGGCACAGCTATACTTTCCATTTCAAAATATCATAAAGCATAAAAAGAAGAGGATTAGGTTAACCAGAGTAATAACATAACACAACATGAGATTACCACAATGAAAAAGTGTCTTCATCTAACAGCATTTGATCAGAGAGAAAGAGAAAAAATATCAAAAATTAGGCTCGTCCCCCCTCATTTCTTCCTCGACCTCAGGATTCTGGCTTCGGCCCTACCCACCCCCTGGGCTGCCACGGCACCGCCGACTCCCGCTCCCTGTTCTTC
>JAOYMU010000263.1:8411074-8421136 GCA_025802295.1 Psammodynastes pulverulentus | reverse complement strand
GCCTGAGCTCCACCCAGTCACATGATCACCCAGCCACGCCTACCTAGCTGGTCATTAGGGCAGAGAACTGGTTGTTAAATTGTTTGAATCCCACCACTGGTTATAATCCTGATTTTTTTCAACAGTGATATGAATTAAAATTTGTTTCTGGTTGTTATTTTTTATATTTTCAGGAGGCATTTCAGTTGAAGTGTTCCAATATGTAGACACTTCAAGATTTTAACAACTTCTAGTACATTCCACAAATCCAGCTTTGGGTGTAAAAAAAGATCAGTCCATCTGCTGACCTCAATATGCCTCTTTTGCTGTAAATCAATCTTATTGATAAAATTAAATAGTAGTTACCCTGCGCTTTTATAATTGTACAGTATTATTTTAATAACAATGGTATATATTGATCTTATCAATTTTGTGTAAGTTTAATACTGTACAGATTTGTAATCAGGCAAGTTTACCTTCTGCTTGTTAACTTTATACTGTATTTTGTTAGGCTCGCACCTTAGTGGTAGGTGCATTACAAATACACTTTTCTTTGGGTTTTTTTGAAAGGAAACCAAGAAAGAAACAAAGCAAGAAGCTACTATTTTAAAGCACAACAAAATATGTGATCTATAGAGTTTGAGATCAATGGAAAAAACTGTTTAGTAATGCAGTATATTGCATTTTGAAATTTTAAAGTCTCAGGCTACAATCCTGCACTCATTTATTTGAAAATATAGTCCATTGACTACAGCAGGCTTATTATTTAGTAGATCATCATTACCCTTCATAATATATTTACATAGACTTTTATAAGGTAGCAGAAGAGCAAAGGTTCAGACAGCACTAAATACTCCACATTTTAGTCAGGGCTATATAAACACCTGGTTTTTATTCTCAGAATATGGCAGATGTTTCCTGTTTTATCTTGTGGTACTAAAGTGGATTAGCATTCTATAAATTGGATTTGTACCTTGCTATTATCAAGCATGACTAAATAAATTTTCCCCAAGTTTAAAAATCAAAAGTTGCCCTGTTTAAATTTTTCTAATTATCAAATATTTCATCATTTAAAACCACTCCAAAGTAATATGCAATTGGAAAATTTCGAACAATATAAAATACATTAACAAGACATATTCCATGCTGTATTTAAGATGGAAAAAAATATTCAATTTACAACAAAAGCCACTCCGAACTGCTACTGCTCAAAAAGCCAGGAAGTTTAGCTTCCTCCATTTATTTCCAAACACCTTTTTGCAATCAGAGTTTGATGTCATAAGTCTAATTTTCATCAGCAAAAGCTAAAGCGTGGAACAATAAAAATTGGAAGTGTAGCTGAATTTATGTTTAGTCGTTGGTGTTTTGTTCAGAACATCTCAAATTTACACTGCTGGATAAAGTTAATTGTTTTCATTATCCTTTAAGTTAGCCAGCAGTACTTGATGTTTTTTTTTTCTTTATAAAAATTAAATCATTTCTGTAATGTAAAGGGGTTTGGTGAGCACTGAGCATGAAGGACATCTTATGAAAGTAAATTATTTTCTTTATAACTTGGGATCAGAACCAAAAGGAATGCTAAACTCTTCAATAAATTAACTTCCACAGTATCTGCAACAGACTCTTCTCTGCCAAAGTAATCTGCCAACAGTACTGGAAAGAAGGCTTTTGAATGGTTAGTACAGGTTTTAGAAAACAAAGAATGGAAGCAGTGGCATTCTTGATTTATCTATCTCTATTACCCAGAAAGTCACTGTGAGTGATGCAGTTTGAACAACTTCAAGGCTTCCTTGGACAAGAAGCATGCAAGGCAGCCCACAGATGAATGAATTCAAGTTATCTTTGAGTTTGATTCTTTGCGCCTTTGTATTATGTAGTGCTTAAAGTTCAGACAAAGTTAGACAGGAGATGATGGTCATGTGGGGGGAGCAGGGCTTTTTTTCGGCACCAAAAGGTGCCGGAACGCCCCCCCCCCCGGCGCGTTAAAAAAACCCGGACGTAAGAGCGCGCGATTGGTTGAGCCGCGTCACGTGACGCGGACTCTAAAAAGAGGCCGGAACGCAGTACCGCCGAGTTCCGGCCGAAAAAAAGCCCTGGGGGGGGGGAGACATCACTCCTTGCATTGCCTCTGATCTATTTAAAGTACCCCGTCCTGCCCTACCATCTCTACTCACCCTGGTCAATTTTCATCTATGTTTTGAAAGATGCTTTCTCATCCCTATTGTTGAAGAACGTTTCATTAAGTACAGACAAAAGAAAATATTTGTAGCTCAGATTTGAACTTGTGCACGGATCCTTGGTGCTCTCTGAGCTTGGTTGTTTTCTTGCAGACATTTCATTATCCAATTAGGTAACATCACCAGTGCTAGCAAGAAAACAACCAAGTTCAGAAAGCACCAAGGACCCCACATTTTAGTCAGGGCAATATGTCTTGTTTTATCTTGCTGTGCTGAAGCGGATTGACACCCCATAAACCGGATTTGTGATTTCCTATTATGAAGCATGGCTAAATAAATAAAGATATGCCTATACATATAAATACAGCATATGCTTTTTATCAGAATGTGATGAAATATTTAGGAAATTTAGACTACTTGGGATCGAAGATGTATGCCAACATTCATAGAAGTTGGTGGGAGGCCTTTATCATTGTTGCATAATAAAAAATGATAAAATGAAATACGTATATTAGAATGGTGATCGTACAGAATTAAGAAGAAAAATAAAGGGCTTCTGCTGGAGACATACCAAACTAAAATGTCTTCATGAAAGAGGAGCCAGCAATTGTGGCAAAGTCAGTGGACCAGTACCTTGGAACCAGTGGTTAGATTCAAAAACATTTACTACTGGTTCTGTAGGCGTGGCTTGGTGGGCATGGCGTGGCTTGGTGAGTATGGCAGGGGAAGGATACTGCAAAATCTCCATTCCCTCCCCACTCCAGGAGAAGGATACTGTAAAATTTCCATTCCCTCCCACTCCTGGGGGAAGGTTACCACCGGTTCTCCAAACTGCTCAAAATTTCCGCTGCCGGTTCTCCAGAACTGGTTAGAACCTGCTGAATACCACCTCTGCTTGGAACCCGTCTGGATAAGGACAATATGCAAGATTAATTACATGCATTGTGATAACTGCTCCTTGTGAGAACTCATGACAGTGATTTTCTATCAATTTGAATACAAGGAGACAAAGGGATCAACAACCATATTGATCACAGTCATGACTGTGCCTTTTAAAGGGCACTAAGTTCACAAACCTCACTTTCTAACCACTTTTAGAAATTTCCTATTAACCATATTAAAGCTATTAGAGACCTTCAGAAGGACAAGTTTTAAAACTCATTGTCAGGTGAGTTTATCTGCAATTTTGAACAAAAAAGAAAAAAGACAATTACAAGTTTAAGAACTTAAAAAAATTTGAAACGTACAGCAAAAAGTTAAATAAAATTTTGATCTTAAAAAGTTACAAACTATTAAGTGTTCAGATAAATTTGGAATGTTGCTTTTACTGTAAGATTTTGAAATTAACTATCAAAATAAACAACCTTTATTGAAAAAGAGACTTATCTTGTCTATCCTGGTTTTGTAAGCCATAACAAGATAAGTTACTAAGTTACTTTATGAAAATGAACCCTTGAAGGGAATAAATATTCTAAGCAGAAAAGGAAAAAATACAAGCCTATTCTTGATGTTGTTTAATACCGTGACTTATGAAATGACACAAAACATTATAACATCAGAAACCTTAAAGGAGATCATTGAAGAACTGAGCTAGAAATTAGTAACTACAATATCAACTTTGTTAGTAACAATGTCTGCTTCTATGGATAGGCTATGTCCAAAACATGTTAATGAAAGAATAACAGACATGAAAAATAATTTATATGGTAAGGCAGAGAAAGTACCAAAAGTGGATCTATAAAATAAGCTTGTTAAAACTTTGAAGAAATTTGTGTGGTGGGATAAAGAAGAAGAGAAATCAAATCCTACAACAATATTTGATCGAATTAAAGATTATTCCTATTAGAAGTAATAGTAAGAAATATCCAGCAGGTTTATTTGATCAAGCTTAAAATAAGACATTTTTGCAATATTCTGGCAATCCTTTATGGACTTTTCCTAACACCAAGATTTAAAAGTTGATACTTTATGAATTTGCTAGTAGATAAGGGATAGGATATGGGATGAAAATATAATTAGGTGATGAAGAGTCATTTAAATTTGTTTATACTTGTGATGATGAAGTTGTTTCTTTATATATTTCTGTTTTCTTATATTCTTTGTTCTATTTCTCATGGATACTGAATCTTAGTTAGCAACAGGGCTTTTCTTCCCTCAATCCTATGAAAGAATTACTTCACAGAACTACACAGAATAGGGTCTTTGTCTCTACATTGAGGCTATGACAGCTCCACAAGCAAGCAATCCCATGGATGTGATCTCAGGGTGATTGAAGAATATTTCTTGCCTTATTCTAACTCCTCTTATTCCTCATACCTTTTGCATGTATGTTTATTCAAGACCAAGAGTTTTCAATTTTTTTCAAGCCATGGCCATGTTACTTTTTAAAAAAGTTTCCATAAGGCCATGAACAAAAGGCTAGTGAGAGAAAATTAGCTGCATTTGAGTGAACAATCAGAGTTCCACAGACCCCCATTTGAAGAGCCCAATGTTAGAATATCCTTCTTCCTCTTGTCTCTAGGCTGGTCTTGTCTTCTCTTCTCTCTTAAGGGATTTTCCTCACTAAACATAGAGCTCCTCCAGCTTCTAGCATAATTGTTGGGTGAAGCAAGGATGAAGCATGGCCTCCTAGCAGCCAATCATATATTTTCCAAATCAATTTCATTTTGACAAGGTAGTTTACATTTTGTTGCTATTGTTGTACTGTCACAAACTGGCCCAGTGGATGTGTCAAGAAAAAAATTAAAACATGTGGACCAAATCATGAACCCTCACCAACTTGTAGTGGAGTCTTACCTAGCTCTTGTTTATATATCAAACCTTCAATTTGGTAATAATTAGAATTAATTACTTTTCAGTAACAAGAATGATGAGTGAGGGTTTTTTTAAAAAAGAAAAGGCATCAAAATATGCCTTTAAAAAGCTTTTCTATTGGAACATAAGCATAAATATATAGATAAATCAATGTACAGAATAAATCATTTCTGACATAAAACATAGCATATAGGAAGTAACTTTGTAAACGCAACCCATATGGTGAAACAGTTGAAATGATAGAGCAAGGAGGTCCATCTTGAATTCATCATTCTATCATAGAGTCACTGGCTCATTTAAGGATCTGTCAACTAAATATGGTTTTTCTTCTGAAGATAAACTGAACAGGAACTCTTATATGTACTACCTTTAGTACCTAAGTGAATGATGGGTTATTTATGTAACCAAATCCATAAGGTCAAATCAGTATTCCTCTTTTTTTCCTTTTGTTTACATCTGCATGAGAAAAACATTGCAAGCCTTACTTGTTAAACTACCCTAAGAACCTAGGTGTTATTTATACAAGCTTTGCCGGCATAGCCCTTTTTTTTTCCCCAGAATGAGGGTTTAGAAAAAGCGGAAAGTAGTAGCATTTGTTAGTATGTTAGGTGTTTATTAATAGACAGGCTGCTGTCATCTTTGCTACAACTTAGTCTGCTAAACTGTCAGAATTTCATTTACATAAATGGGTGGGAAGCGTTTTCTCATATATGCCCAACAAACTGAAGACAAAGTGCTTGCCAGTGTTTTAATTTCTTTTTTATGTTCCAGTTAGAGAGTAAGTGGAGTGTCTTTCATCGCACAGTGTCATGAATATGGTAATATATGGAAATCACAGAAAGAAGATCATGTGCATTGCAAATCTCACATGTGTTTACTCAGAAGTAAATCCATTAAATTCAGGAGGGATTTAGTTTTGTGTATTTTCCACCGGTTTGCAATCTAAATTCAACACATTCTTCACTGAAGGAATCCCTGATAAATTCAAATCTCTTTGTTCATATGAAATGCTATTGTCTATAAAATGACAGGTGGCCAGATGTTCATGAAGCAGAAATCTTTCCATTGCTTGCACTTCCCAACTTCATCTCATTCACTTTGCAACACTTGCTCAACACTATTTAAGGTCCTGTTCTTGTATGTGTAAATATGTGATGTGAATGTGTTTGATGAATGTTTTATGATAGATATACCAAACAAGCCATCTTTAGAACCCCAAATGTTAGTGTATTGCCACAAAAAAAAATCACTCATGTTATTTCATGTTTCAAAGGTGACTGCAGGCTAGAAACCAGGGGACTGTGAATTCTAGTCCTGCCTTAGGCATGAAAGTCTACTGGGTGACTTCGGACTAGCCACTCTTTCTCAGCCCAATTCACCTCACAGGGTTGTTATTGTGAGGAAAATAGGAGGACAAAAGGTCTATTATATATTGTTCATACCTTTGAGTTTTTTATAAAAATAATAAATATGGGAAATCAATCAAACAAATAAATAAAATAAGAAGGCAAAGAAAAAGAGGCAGGTGTTGTGGTTAATAAAACTGCCACTGATTTTCTCAAACTATCATTTGAAGTCACTGTTTAGAGATTCCTATTCAAGTAAAACAACCAAGGAATGAATGTGAGATCATCAATAATATGTACACATTTTCTTCACGGAGGAAGGCCACATTCCTTATTGTTCAGCTATAAAGTGAGCCTATGCAAGACCTTTCCCATTGCATTTCACTACATTACCAGATTTAAGATGTGGGGGATGTAGTTTTAGGGTTTTTTTTAAATTTTCTTTTGAGTTTCCACAGATGTTCAGTAGGCAAAATATAATGCATGCACACCCTCTAGGGGAATTTCACTGATGTTCAGTCAGAATGCCTACAGATATTCCACTAGGGCAGGGCTTTCCATTTTTGCTTCTAATGTTCGTATCTACAAAATTCAGTGACCAGTTCATTGATCAGTTCCTTGAACTAGTCTGATGACATCTTAATAAATGTGTTGTCTATATTGTATCATGACCATACTTCTATTTACAATGACTTTAAAATCTAAATGAGGTTAGAGATAAGTGGACTAGAATAAGATCTGCTCTGCTTTTCTGCTCCTTTTGCAAATGGATTTTTGTCTGGAAAATTTGGGGTGGGGGGTGGGGTTCTTGAACCATTTTTTAAGAAAATATAGAAAATGTTTCCCAAAGTGGATCAGGGAGTCCAGAAGAACTTGCCCTTTCTTTCTAAAAAGTAATAAATGATTATTTGGGAGGCCAGGGTATATCTTGTCACTTTAACTTTTTAAAAGCCCATCTGCTGACAGAAAATATTTCTTCCTTAGCATCTCTGGTTTGACCATGGAGCTGAATAGCTAGCTGGATTTTATTCTGATTAATGTTCATCCTCTGGGAATGAAATGAATCTGCGAAATTCTTTTCACCATGGTAGATTCATAGTGGAATTCTTTTTAATTCCCAAGTGGGATGTGCATGTATAAAATGTGTTTGGAAGGCCAAAGAGGTTTTTCCCCATTAGGGATAGAAATGAGCAGAGAAAATTTATTAATAAAAGATTTGAGTGAAAAGAACATGGGATTTTTTTTTTTTTAAATGATTTTAATTTTCATGCTCAGGAAACCATTTTTGTAAAAGTATTCCTTGAAAGGAATAAAAACAGAAAAACAAGAAAGCACTGAGGGGACACCTGTTTTTTAAGCTGTGACATTTCAGAAGATCAGGCGGAAGAACTGATTCTACGCAGTGAATGACTATTATTTAAAACAACAAAAAGGGCAAATGTTTTAAGATGCCAATAGCATTCTTTTTTTTCTCAAAAGGTTATCTGGCGTATGTTCAAACCTTAGTATTAGGAGGGAAAGAAAAGGAAATCATCACAAATATTCTTAATGTATGCTGCTGCCGCTTAGAATTGTATTTTCTTTCCTTTTGGAATCTGCGATAGCCCTTGATACAATATGCTTATTGCATGTCTCCTTTCTGTTTCTTTTATATACAAATATATCCATGGGCAGGCTACTGCACAGAACTATTTTGGTGTATATATTTGTCATAATGGATATAATTAATACATGTTGATAATGTTAATTATATTTAGTATTTGTGTACTCAGAGCAAGATTTCTTTGGTTCGTTATTTTATATCAGAATAGTAGCAAACTATAGTATTGGCCATATTCTTGTCCTCTTCTTTTAATATAATAAATGTTGGTGGGCAGACCTATAAGAAATTACAGCAATTTGAAAATTAAGGTATTGCTCAGCTATCTCTATTAGGTAACCAATCGCTAGTTCATAATATGCTCAATTGAATTTAGATTGATCTGTGAATAAATTATAACCAGAACTAGCTTATTCACCTTAAAGCTTTGCTGGCTTAATGTTTCATTGTTGATTCATTATGTTGTGAGTTCTCTATTGACAGTCTAATGCTTTTTATATCTTGATAGAAACAGCTCCACTGATAGATATGGCTATCTTTAAATGAACAGGATTTAACTTATCCAGTGAGGACAAATTCATCAGTGAATGAATCCCTTGAGAAATACTAAAGCAAAAATCAAACGGTTACAGGAGATTTGCACAGTTCATCACTTACAAGGTTGTTTTTTGGAAGCATAGTGCAAGAGATTTGCCTTTGGATGAAAGGAGAGGTGTGTGTCGTGCTGTACGATGGTTCTTAAACCAAATTGATGAAGTGGTCTACCCCATTTGATGTTAGATAATTTCACATGATACAATTTCTGTTAGTGTTATAATAATGAATACAAAGGCTTCTCATTCTAGAAATGCCTTCTAGAGGTCTAAAGGTCATCCTAAGAAGATGACCTTCCTGCTATTGAAATTTGACCTTTCTCTATCCAGATACCTTCTCATCAAAAGAAGTATTCACATCATTGTGAATACTAATGAATAACATAGATACATAGGTACACATACTGTACATACTATATTGGTTAACAAATCTGAGCTATGGACCATTAAGTTCCTGTTATGCTTCTGTTAGTGACTATCACTTCACTATATGCATCAAGGGAACAATAGTATTCATCTACTTTGCATGATCATTTCTTATACAGCAGGATGAGCATTAAAAGATCCTAAGTACTCTTACTATCTTCTATCTGCTTTTGTGATCAGCATATCCAAACTTTATATGTATTACATTTGTCTCTCAACAAACGTATTGTTTATAATAACAAAAATATTACACTGATGTTTTATAACATTATACAACCATTAAGAGGATACCACTCTGTCCAACCACTTTTTTCCCCCAATAAAGTTCAAAGCAGGCTGGCACTAGCTTTTCATGTACCTTCTTGTAAATATGATTAATCCATTTTGAAAAGAAGATATAATTGAATTGTTTTGATAGCTGCCAGTACATCAGATGGTCTTTGAAGATATTTATCCTGTTTATTTAGGCTGCAGCTGTTGCTGAATGCAGTGTAATGAAACATCCAAAAGTAATTTTTTAAAGTCTAAAGGCAATAAATATTTGGAGGCATGGCAATAGGTGACAGAGATTCCATCATATGATTTCAAAATTAAGGGTGTCTTCCATTGTGCTTTTCATTTTACTTAATGCCTGCTGAAGTTATACAAACAAAGGCAGGAAAAGCACATAATGGTCTGTGAACTGGCTGAAGATCAAAACTAGACCACAAGAATGAAGTGAGAGAAACAGGAGCCACAGCATAAATCAGTAAGCTGTAAAACAGCCAGAATGCCAAGGTAACTAGATAAGAGAAATTCAAGGAGCAAGGATTTATAATGGTAGAATTCCAGCAGCCTAACGGAACTTTTGAAGATATTTTTATAGCTGATGCTATAACATCAGTTTACCCCTACTGTATTCCAATTGGTTGTATTTTAAGTAATTTCAGGCAGTCTGATACTTTCACTCATGGATTTATTTGTAGGTGTTCCAGATTGTTCCAGCTCAATGGTATAAGCCAAGTATGCTGCTGGTATTCTGCTCAGTTGTCCTTAGATACAATGAATGGTTCTTATATAGAAAAAGTTTTATTGGTTACAGATATAAAAATACATTGTTTACAATATGTTGAATTTTCTTATATCTT
>JAOYMU010000263.1:8299784-8313581 GCA_025802295.1 Psammodynastes pulverulentus | reverse complement strand
AACGGAGATGAGCACCGCCCCCTAGAGTCGGGAACGACTAGCACATATGTGCGAGGGGAACCTTTATCTTTACCTTTAAGAAGCCAGTTATCACGTTCCAGTCGATTCCGGTTTAAACTACCTATGGCTTAACGTGTTGCGTAGATTCAAACCTAAGACATTTTCACATTCTGATCATTTTATTTTGGAACAAACTCAAGATGTCTGTTTCTCTAATGCTTAATCCCTATTGCAAGCTTCCCACCATGCTGTGTTGCATAATTATCATCACTTATCTGTGTCTGAAAAACATCTTTGGTATCAATAATATTTTACAGCCATTTCCAGGCTTTTGAATAGGAGAATAGGAGGGGTGACACGAGAAGCACTTGTCTCTGTCACACTAAGTCTGCAATCCAGACAGAGGACATAAAATGCAGACAAGTGACGGTGATCCTGTAGCCTTTTCAATGCCCTTTTCTCTAGCCCAAGCAGCCACCAGAAAGTTGCTTTAATTTCTGCCGTTTTTCCCCTCCCTCTTAAAAGCAGAGTTTAAATGCTCTGGTCTGGGGGAAAAAAAACCCAGCAGATCAATAAAGTCAGAGATTCATTCATTAATTTTAATGTAGGAAGCATGTGCTAATGTGCTTGCTGACTCAGCAGGTGCCCAAGGAACAACACTTCCGGGGTAGCAAGATACCATTCTTCCCTGATTCTATTTTCTCTCTTTTTGTTCTCTAAAAAACACTGTTTTTTGCCATTTTCTCTAAGCCAATGGACCCCACTGGTTAATCCAGGGAGATTTAGACACTGTATAAATGTGGAAGAAGAAGGTCAGTCTTCTTTCTTTTCCACAAACATCCAAGAGGAAACAATAATTGAGACAGACTTTAAAAAAAAATCTTTTGTAATATAAGAAACTGTTAACTGTTTCAACTCCTCCCCTCGGGAGATATTGCATGCCAAAACAATTAGATGTAGGGGCAGTTTTTTCCCTCGTGCCATCAGTCTGCTAAATACCCAGTTCTCCCAGTACTGCATTAGATCAAAAATAAATATATTTATCCATGTTATATGACTGTGGTACTATTATTAGCCTTCCCATTGTCTTTACTATCCCCTCTTATTGGTATCATTATGATGATGATTATTACTCGGTTGCTTTGCATGTACATTGAGAGCTTTTGCGCAGAGACAAATTCCTTGTTGTCTTGATCACACTTGCCCCAATAACGTATTCTAATAAAGTATTCTAATTTTCCAGTTCTATAACCTGAAAAGAATCTAAACCAACTGGACTAACCATTGCCCAAGCTAGAATCAACTGATCTTAATATCTATAAGTAATTTAGATCTGAGTGAGTATCTGCACAGAATAAAACAGGCTGTTTACGATCAACTTTAACTACAGAAGTCTCATTCTCTTGCCAATATCTTGGCCAAGACCTCACATGGTAGCTGGTTTGTGCATCACAGCAATCCACAATCTAAGAATAGTTCAGCACAATAGTCAAAGCCAAGCAAACCACACCAATGCAGGACCTGAATCATATTCAAAATAAAATACTGGTTTATTCTGTACCAATATGATTATTTGTAGTCTTTACTGCCATGAATTTTTAGTCTCCAATGCAACTCTAGTCTATGTTTGCCGTAACTTTTTCTTTATGGATACTTCGGTTTATTTCCTTCTGCTCACTTTTCTCACCTGAGGAAACGGAGTAGGGTCTCCCAGCATAGACAGGACACTTAAACTAATATTGTGTGACCCGTACACAATTCCTTGTTCGATGTATCAGCCATGGTTTTATCAGTATCCCTGATATTTAGAACAGGACAATTTCCAACTGGATTCAGGAAACTCTGGTTCCATCAGCTATCTGGGCAGGTCTGGTTCCATAATCCAGCAGCATAGATGTTGATTCCACAATAACCACAATGACAACACCAGAATAAAACAGATATTGGGGTATTATGATATCACACACAAGTATAAAAAGGAGACATTTTGCAATGCCTCCCTCTATACATGCCATTATGCACCACTTATGTGGAAGACATTCCCAAACGAATCACAATTTTATTTATCCATTAAATGGAGTCCTTGCTCCTTCAGCTTTGTAACTGAAATTGAATGAGTAAAAGTTCCTGAGCAATATTTCTGGTGACACTACATTTAAGAACTCTAATAAATCTCACCCCCAATTGCAACATGTTTTCTCTCCAACACGTAGGTACTAAATATTCCTGTAGCATACTGAATTTCCCCCTCTTTAATGGTGCCATTAATCATCAAATGAGAACACAGTGACCAACTACATTGGTAGCTTCTCTGGAGGATGTTTCTCCTATCCATCCTTGTGACTTGGATCTGCCATTCTAAGAGTTATATACTTTAACTGTTGCTACTCTAAGCTAACATATATTCTCGGCCGAAGAACTTCAGTTCTTGAATTGGAGAAGTTTCTTGGGTGGGAAGCTAAATGTCTTCAAGGAAAAATTTAAACAATCCAGTTGCCTCTTGAAAAAAAATACTTTTGGGACTCTCTTTTAAAGGGCAAATTAGAATCCCCCCCCCCCATTAGCTCATTTTAATTAATTATCTTCCCCTATAGTCAATCCTAACTCTCATAAGAGTCATCATTTCCTGGTGCCAATGCAAGAAGGTGCAATTCTGTTTGCCTTATCTTGGCAATTACTGTGCGCAGATTTATAGAGCTTTCTAGCCATACCAGTTTCAGGATTATAACCAGCAGTTCCTGGAGTACGTAAAAGCAGGTGGCTTGTTGAATGTCTATGTACAAAATAAGGTGGCTTGAGATAGTTGGGGTCTGTGTGTGTCAGGCTGTGCAAATTCATTCCTTTTTGTTTTGTTTTTTCTGGATTGTGTTGTTGCCACTGTTTCAGACATTACTTGCCAATGTTCTCAGATTGGTAAATTAGAAGCTAATGAAGGCAATAAGGTTATAAAACACGAAAACATTATTAAGGAGCAATTTAAATAAATTGTACAACTCTACAGTTTATAAATTGTAATTGTGGCAGAACAAATTAAACAATACAGACCATATTACATGGAGGTTACAATAGTTTATTGAGCTGAGACCAGTTTAGCCAGCTATGCCCCAAGCCCTGAAGTTGCTAGGGCTTTCTTTGTAGACTAGCTCTAGTGGCCTGATTCACAAATAACTCTAAAATATACCGTACTTTTTGGAGTATAAAATGCACTTTTTCCACCACCAAAAGTGGGTGAAAATTTGGGTGCGTCTTATACAACGAACTTTGCAGAAACCCCGCCCACCAGCAATTTACCTCTTTGCAGCAAGCAGCAAAAAGCCTGTTGCAGCTTCATCACAGCCTAATTAGCATAAGCAGCCGATGGTCCTTTGGTTCTGGCTCCGACCATCAGCTGTTTCAGACTGCAGCCTGAAACAGCCGAGCCACGTGCTAATTAGCCTGTGCTGAGAAAGTGAAACTGAAACTATTTCTGCTTGCTGTATCGGAGGCAAATTGCTGGGAGGCAGAAGCTGAGGTAAGATTTTTGTTCTTGTTTTCCTCCCCTAAAAGTTAGGTGCGTCTTATGCTGTGGTGCATCTTATAGTCCAAAAAATACAGTAATCAATTATGGTAGGAAGTCATTGACGGCTCCATAGGGTAAGAGTTGTCCAAACCTGGTAACTACTGATAACCAGTGCGGACAGTATTGATCTTCACCAAGAGTGGACTTGGGTCACTCCAAGTATTGGTAGAGGGCTGGCAAGTGTGTCAGATTCTTTCTTTAAAACAACAAACCAAAGCCCAACTTTCTCTTCTCTCAGCCCACATCGCAGCTTTGAATTCTTTTTTTCCTTGCTGCAGAGCTACAACTAAATTTTGCATTCAGATCTCAAGCCTGTGGATTCTCCATCTGAAGCCAATTTTCTATTTGCTTTGGGTACGAAATAATAAAGTCTCCAGTGCACATCATCTTTTTAAAAGTGTGTCATCTTTTATGATTTGTCATTCTAATGCTAAAAGGTGCCTCTTCTAATCTGTGCTCCTAACATTACTTTCCATATATACATTCACTCGTATACGTGCACATAGAGAGTCCATTTACTCTCTCAAATGGATTTTCTGTCGCTTTGACTCCCTCCCTCCTACTTACTGTTGTTGATAGCAAAGCAAATACATTTTTTAAAACCTAATAAACTGATACGATGGTTAAAAGGCCACATTTTTCTAGCACTTATATAAAGTGATTCTGCATATCCTGCAGAACATTGTAAAATGGATCAGATCAACTTTAAATAGAGGTAGAAAATAATGTCACCAGGTCTGCAAATTGTATATACTTGGAAAAATCAGCAAAGCCAAAGGCTCTGTAGAAGAATTTGTTGGGTAAACAGTTTTTTTATTTAAAAAAAGCCATTTGGAATGTAAATCTACAATTGCAGAAAAGGGTATTGTGCAAAGAAGCAGCAAAATGGCTACCAAGGCATATACTGGGGTTAAAAAAAAACTAAGATATTTTCCACATTGGTTCATATATTTCTTTAGTTGAAATTCCTTTGATTTTAATCCAAATTTCTTTAAGACTCCACTGCTATTTATTTCACCTTTTGCTTTTGTAATACTTTGGCACATACCATATCAGATTGAGGGACTCTTTTGTCCAGCTCTTTCTTTGTTTGTTTTTTGCATTAAAAGAGAGAATCAAGATCACGTGATGGGTTAGTACCGCTTTATAATGCCTTGCTAAGACCACACTTGGAATACTGTGTTCAATTTTGGTTGCCACATTATATAAAAAGATGTTGAGACTTTAGAACAGGAGTGTCAAACTCGCAGCATCACATTGTTGTCACGTGACGCATCGTGACTTTTTTCCCCTTTGCTAAACCGGAGGTGGGTGTGGCCAGTGCGTGATTCATCCACCCTTGCTCTAGAAAGAGTGCAGAGAAAAGCAACACAGATGATTAGGGGACTGAAGGCTAAAACATATGAAGAACAGTTGGGTATGTCTAGTTTAATGAAAACAGGACTAGGGGTGACATGATAGTAGTGTTCCAAAATCTAAGGGGCTGCCACAAAGAAGGGGGGTCAACCTATTCTCCAAAGCATTTGAAGATAAGGAATGAAGCAATGGGTAGAAACTAATCAAGGACAGAAGCAACCTAGCACTAAGGAGAAATTTCCTAACGGGGAGAACCATTAATCAGTGGAATGACTTGTGTCCAGAAGTTGTGGGTGCTTCAACACTGGAAGTTTTTAAGAAGAGATTGGACAACCATTTGCCTGAAATGATATAGAGCTTCCTTCCTGAGCAGACAGTTGGACCAGGAGACCTCCAAGGTCCCTTCCAACTTTGTTATTCTATTATTGTTGTCTTCTTCATCTATTCTTCATTGCATTGAAAATCAACCAAGGTAGACCCACCCATTACTGATGGGTTCTCTCTGTTGTTCAGTGGTGGCCCCTGAGGATAGAGGTAGGGGAAGATAGACAAAATGCCAGCAGCCATTGAGTTATGATGGGGTGAGGAGAACCACTTTACAATGTTGTGGAAAATGAGGGAAGTTTGAAGGATATGGGAATCCACAGCTGATGAAAACAGAGTAATTCTTGCTGATGCCAGAAGCCTGAGCCCAGCAAACATCTAGGAAGGAGTGTCAAACTCAAGGCCCGCAGGCCCGATCCAGACCATGGGGTGCTTAGGCCCACAAGACCAGTCTGCAAATAGCATGCAACCCCCCCCCACAGGAAAGGAGAAAGGGAACAAGGAAAGACAAAGAAAAAGAAAAAGGAGGAAAGATGGGAAGAAATCAAGGAAGGAAAAATAAGGAAAAGGGAGAAGAAAGGAGAAAGGAGAATGAAGAGGGAAGGAAAAAGAAGTCAAGGAAGGAAGGAAGGAAGGAAGGAAGGAAGGAAGGAAGGAAGGAAGGAAGGAAGGAAATTATAATGAGAGTAAGCGCGAGTCTCAGGGAAGTCCTGTCTTAGCACTTAGCACCACAAGTGCCCCCAACATGAGTGACATTGAGCTGGCCATGCCCATCATGGCCACACCACACCCAGCCCTCTGAGGTCAAACATAACCCTGATGCGGCCCTCAATGAAATTGAGTTTGACATCCCTGATCTAGGGCAATAGGCCATTGCATGAAACAAATGAATCCCAGAATGACATTCCTTTGCAGGAACATCATTCACAAACTGTCTCATCTGTTCTCCTGATCCATTATACCTCACATTTTATTTTTTTGTAAATAATAATAGTAACCAATCCTAAAATATCTGGAGCACTATTGAACACCAAGCTGCATTGACAAAATCACCATCAGTCAATTGCAAAAGGGCAGCTTCTCTTCAAACAGCTTACTTTCTGCCATGATACCTTTAACATCATCAAGCAGGAATATTTGCCTATTCCAGGTCCCAGAGAAAGACCAGGGAGGTGGATAAAAATGCCAAATCCATCTGGCTGACTGTGTGACCAACCATAATAACAACAACAATACAGGGCATCCTTATATCTCAACCTCTATTAGGTTTTGAGAGAGCAAATTGTACACAGTGACAGAAATGAGCTGCTCCGTAAGTTAGAAAGTCTGTATTGGTCTCCTGAGTAGCTCACTTTGATCCCTGCCTTTAAGACTGATAAGAAGTGACAGTAGTTACCTAAAACAATCAAAACTTGAGTTGAAGATCTTATAAATCTTTGGACACTTCAATAAACCAAGATGCAATATATACCCTCAGAAAACAACTTATCCACTCTCACTTGAAGTAGCTTCAGCAGGTGGAAAAGACACCTATTTGAAAGGTCTGTGCTATTCAAAGTAAGTTCTTAGTTCCTGCTTCATATAATGTTTAAATAAAAACAAATACTAAATTGTGCACGTAGAAATTTAGGGAAGTGTCTTCCATCATTTCTTATGAAATGGTTGCTCTCTTTTCAAGAGATATGTATACATCGATATGTAATATGCAATATTTTGAAATATGAAGTCTTAATTATCCACCTCTCTTGTAACCTTGATCAAGCCTACAAACAGCAAAAACATTTTAATGGATTTTCTGTTATTTAGTAATTAACCTAACCCTTTCATCATGCAGATCAAAAGACCTTGGCTATGGCTAAGGATGTATTTTATGCCCTAGATGTAAAAGCTGGGCTGGAAGGCAGATATACAAATATTTGCAATTCGAGTAAGAAAGCTTTATAATTCTCCTTTTGGTTTCCAAACCACTATTGACATAGAGCAAAGGGCTGTAGTTCTGTTTCATTCTGAGCATAAAAATATAAATCTTGAAGGATTGCCAGAGATGGGAGAGATATCAATTTTCTAGAAACCATTTGACACAGAGAGAGGACTGAAGATACTGTGGTTCAGCCACACATCTGTTTTTACTGGTACAATCTGATTTCAGTTCTTTCCTGACTCACCTGGAAACATCCGTCACAGCTTACTTGAAAAATGTCAGGACTTTGTCTTGCTTCAGAGTTAGGTTCTATCAGCAGAAAGTTCTCACTAGAAAGATGTAGTCAAGTATTCAACCACCATTACTGCCCTTTCTCAATGCCAAGAGGATCCCAAATTATGCCATCACAAAGCCTGCCCCATTGACTTGTTAGTGCAGTGTCTAGAACCATCAGGGATCTCCAGCTGCTGCCTTCTGGAATATTGCTTTCTGCAGGGAGACCTTGCGAAATGCAGAACACCCGCTCAGATCTAGAAGCAAGAGGAGAGCTCTTCTCCTGCTGCCAAAAAAGGCTATTTGTGCAGGAGCTGAGCATGACTTGAAGTGAAATTTCCTTTTAATTGTGTGAAAGGATAATAAGATAACAGGAAAAAGTTGACGTGGTCAAGAGAGAACAAGAATGAGGTTTGTCAAATTTTCAAGCAGTTATTTATTTATTTAGCGTATGGCATCCACAGTGGTCATGCAATCTTTGATACACAAATTGAATTTAAATAAAGCATTAGTATCTCCCTCTCTCTCTTTCTTTCTCATCTATCTATCTATCTATCTATCTATCTATCTATCTATCTATCTATCTATCTATCTATCTATCTATCTATCTATCTATGAATAATATGTGGACAATACAATATAGGAGATAATAAATTAAATTAAAATAAAACCATAATAAAATCACTATAATATGGAGCCATAGAATTGTAATGGGATAGATGTTATAATTCGATATCTAAGGAAGCTAACCATCTAACTCAGGGGAGTCAAACTAGCGTCACGTTGTCATCACGTGACATATTGCGACTTCCCCTCCTTCACTAAAATGGGGGGTGGGGTGGCCAGTGCGTGACACATCCAGCCCGCAGGTCATGAGTTTGACACCCCTGATGCAACTGCTTCTGGTATGGCTGTGGTGAGATCATCCCAGGTGCCTTGAAATTTCCTGAGGGGACATTCTTGAACTATATGTGTTACAATTTGTTTGGATGCACCACAGTCACATTGCTGGCTCTCGGCTATTCCCCACTTAAAGAGCTTTGCTTTAGTTCTGGCATGGCCTGTCCTGATTCTATTCAGGTGTTCAGAACTGAATCCCAAAAGTGTACAAGAAGTTCAAATCCCAAAACAGACATGATTTGGTAATGGGATGCACCCAAAGTCCAAAAATAGAAAGGGGAGAAATTTTGAAAGAGACCATTTTCTCTGGGCACCCCACTGGGTTGAAAAAATATTCTTGCTTAGTGACTTCTTTGTTTAGTGACTGCTCAGAGTTACGGTGTTAACCTTGTGACCAGTCCTTTCATTAATGAAGGACTTTGCAGGTCAGTGAAGCAAAGGAAAGCTGAAATAAAATCATAAGCACAGTTGTGGTTTCTGCTTTGCTTAATGAAATTGCTTTTCTCCATTGCAGTTGCTAAATGAGGACTACCTATATTCCTGGCACAATTCCAACAGGCAAGAAAATCAGTGCATCCGTCTAATGCAGTTTGGGGTGCTAATCCAGGGGCATCCTTGAACGATGCATTTCACCTGTAGACCCTAACAATAGCAGCAGTAACATTTATTCTCTGCATCTTTCCTGCCAGGCTTATAGATCTTTTGCAGTCGTTGACAGAACTTTCGAGTCTTTTGCAAACCACAATGAAAAGGAGAAACCCATTTCAAGCCGTTTAAATTTACACCAGGAATGAATCTGCACCCCTTTGGCAGTCTTATTCCCTCGAACTTCCTATTATGGTTGAACTTCACTGCCGCCTTGGCCACAATCTTTTCTTCTTTTCCGGTGTTAATTTTATTAAAATGACTTCCTTTCCATTATGCAGCCAAGACGCTGTGTGGCTTAATTGACTTCAAATTGCGCTATTTCAGTTTAAAGCCCATCAGAATATAGTCCTGGTTCCTGCATATCATTCAGGTTATTTCCTCATCTCCGTGACCTGAATGGGGAGATTTTGTCAGCTCTATTTATGCACTATTTGAGCAAACCGGAGGAGCTCATTCTAAATGGATAGTTGAAGGACTAAACGATATATATATTTTTTTCCTAGGCAGCAACTAAACTTCTTGCCCTTTAAAAAGAAATGGGATGGGAATGCATTTTTAAAAGAGACGTGGACATCATAAATGACAGAAAATATCCTTTAAAACCCAAGTTTCTCATTTGAAGCCCGGTTAGTTTAGAAATATAATTAAATAATTAAACGCACAATTTCCTTTTACAATCAAGGAAGGCACTCTGCCAGGATTACTAATATGAGAATCGTGAGCAATTTTGTTTTTAATGTACTTCCCTCTCCCTTCCACCCAGAACATGTTTAGTGCTCTATTGTAGCAATCTATAGCTACTGAAAGAAGAATAACAGGCAATAGTAAAACAGAAGGTAGTTTCTTTTATTCTCCCCGTGTGTTGAAACCTGTGTGATCCCTCTGTACGTGTACAAATTCCTCTGAGTTTCATTTAACTTTTCATCTTAAAGAATATTAACATGGGAAATGGGCTTTTCCAGCTGGGGATGGACATTGTTGGATGCTGGAGCTTTTCACTAAGACTCTTTGAATTAAAATACGTTTTCAGAACAAATCTTGGTAAGCTACTTCTGCAGAAACTCAAGATTGTACCAATAGGCGCAACATTTAATTATCAGAAGCCCTTTTCTGATTACGTATTATAGATACACCCTCCAATGTCACGGTATCCGTTTTATGATACCATTTCACTCTAATTGTCGTTACAATGTTTCTCTTTCCCCTTTGTAATAAATTAATCCTATTATAAGATTACACACTGATTTACTCATATAAAAGTACCCTGAAAAGGAGCACCTCTTATTAATTCATATGTAAATTTGTAAAAAAAAAAAAATAGTTGCATGCTTGTGAGAGATTTTAAATGATTTCAGCTTATCACAAAGATAACCCTTATAGTGTAAGCTAATCGACAAAAGAAAAGTACACATGTATACAAGAGCTTAAAAGAATCAATGCAATTGCCAATTTTTAAAAAAAGTGGCATGTGGAAGGAAAAGTCTAAGAAAGGTTATACCCAAAATTGCTCCAAAGGTTTTTACCATATTACCAAAAACACTTCTTCTCCCTATTTGTCAATAAAGGATTAATTCAAATGTGGATAAACATTCCATATCGATAATCTACAGTTGCAAATCAGGTATAGATTTAACCTCCCAGGATAATAGTATAATTTTTTAACTCACCTCCCCATGCCTGAAAAATTAACATTTCTTGATAAAGTTCTAATACAAGGGAAATAGTCCAAAAGAACATATGAATCTTTGGTATACATTAAGTGATTCAGAGTAATATTAACAATCTTGTTGATGTCAGATCAAAATTCACAAATAATAGGATAAAACCAAGCCATATGAATTAACATTTCAACTCCCAAATTACATCTAAAAGAGCAGAATGAGTTCAACCAATCTTCGTTAGCCTTGGAGGTATTTAGTACACCTGCATAAAACTTGTTATATTAACCTCATCTTAAGAAAATTAGATGCATCTTGTTTGATACAAACCTTGTTTATTTACTATTCGTGCTTTTTAGTCCACATATTACATGAATAACTGATATCCATTTCATTACTTTTTTTGAATTTCACAGTCTATTTATTTTTTATTATGAAATGTTAACTTTACAGCCTGTCTTATCCAAGGAACTCCAAGTGGTATACATATGTGGGACTTCTTCCAATTTTTCACCTCAATAACAATTCCATGAGGTAAATTGGGCTGAAAAAGTGACCGACACAGATTTTTATGAGTTGCTGTTGCTGAAGGTGAACTTCCAATACTTCTGAGTCCAATACTTTAACTACCACACTACCACACTTTAACTACAGTTGGCTTACATTAGGAACAGTTACTGGTTTAAGAGCTATAACTAATTCCTCCAGAATTGCTAACCACTGTGGAATTGGTTGGCTGAAAGACGGGTAGCTATATAAATATTTTAAACAAACGAACAAACAAATAAATTTCAGAAGCTGTAGTTGCCTCAGGATCAAATAACTAAAGTAATAAAATGCTTAAGTTAAATGTTTCATCGTAGTATATTATCAGTTTTTAATAACCATGGTTCCGTGACCCTATCCTTTGATCATAAGAAAGGAAGAGCCAGTTTGGTCTAGTGGTTAAGGTACCAGACTAGAAACTGAGAGTCTGTGAGTTCTAGTCCCACCTTAGTCATGGGTGACTTTGGGCCAGACATTCTCCCTCAGCCCAACCCACCTCACAAGGTTGTTGTTGTGGAGAAAACAGGAGGAGAAAGATGTGTTTGGTACATTCACCAGCTTGAGTTATTTATAAAAATAATAAAGGCAGGATGAAAAAAGTGGCTACGTGAGGTGACTCATTTTTGAGTACCATAAAAGGGCAGCAAACATTGTGAGTTGTATTACACTGCTAGTACCATAGAGGAGAGAACAAACTAAACAATTTTTAATGTCAGGAGCCATGCATGCTTCTTAATTGTACATCTAGATCCAGGAGATGCTGTTGGCTATTCTGCCTCAGACTGGTCCATTTACATTAACTTTTGAAGTCCACATTTACCTATTAACAATTTGGTAATATCAAGAAATAAAGCTATATTTCTCTTTGGGCTCTTCAAACATTCACTTAATAAAATTAGTGACTGTAGGATTAAGACCTATATTTAAACTGATGAAAGACCAAAGTTTCTGCCAAGGCATATTAATCTTGGAGCATGTGTACAAGGTAGATATTATATCACTATTAATATATTCATATATCCAACCTGTAATATCAAGAAATGTCCATTTCAACTTCATACTCTAGTGTAGACCAACATTTCATAAAGATTTCTAAAGTTTTTATACTTCAGAGACAAAACATTTTTTTTAAATGTCTATTTTAGATCTTCAGATAAAACTTTGTGTATTTTCCCACAAAGTTAGAATGTATTCGGAATGCTTTCACATTTCAAAGAATAATTAAGTGCCACATTTCAAAATTTTAATATTCAGCAGTACATTCCAAAAATAGGAAACAGTCTCAGCCAAGACATTCTTTTATCGCCTTCTTCTATTTTATTTCTGTTTCCTAGACATTTGTTTCATCCATTCATAATCATCCAGTCAAAGCAATGGAACAAGTTACTCATGGCTAAATAAAATCCCAAGTATTATTTTAAGTGTCACTAAATTTGGATTAACCTTGCAATTCCAGGCTGTCAGACTTCGCACCAGGAAATATAGATTCTTGAGAAACTGCTCAGCAATCAGCAACTAGCTAATAGCAGAAGCTTCACAAACTGGATGTGGTTAGATATGTTGTGTTATGCAGACAAGAAAGAAATTATGCGCATGCAGAGGATCTGCCTATTGCATACACAACACAAAACAGTCTGTGTGTGCCAGCTATAAAGTTTACACTCCAGGCAGTGGTGGGATTCAAATAATTTAACAACCGGTTCTCTGCCCTAATGATGAGCTGGGTAGGCGTGGCTGGGTGATCATATGTCTGGGTGGAGCTCAGACGATAGTAAGTCTGGGCATACTGCCAAAAACCTTTAGCTGTTATATGGGTTAACCAAGAGGTAGTTTCTGTAAGCATGGCAATAAAGGTTAGGCTAGAAATAATACCAGAATGTTTCTTACCTGCCTTCCTTACAGGATTAGCCCTGTAAAGTGGAAAAAAACAAAACAAAAGGAGATTTCTTCCAACAACCAGTTCTTCGACCTGCTTAGAAAGTTGACAACTTGTTCTCGCGAATAGGTGCGAACCTGTTGATTCCCACCACTGACTCCAGGCTTTCAGCTCCCTTCCTTTCAATTTAATACATCTGGGTCATTTTTTTCTTCTCCCTGAGAAGCCAGATGTTTGCATATCAGTTGTATTAGGCTTATGAATAATTGGTTTCCACCTTGCTTGCCTTTTGCACCGTTTCAGTGATGTTCCTTTTACAATTGAGTGATGAACACTACTATGGATATAAATGAGTATATTAATACAAGGAGAACACCAGCCCTATCATTATCCAGCAGAAATGAGGAAGAGAAGGGGGTAGAGAGATGCAGTAATTATCTTGGAAGATGAACACATTGAAAGCTATATTATTAGAATGTGGAGTGGGTTTTTAGTTCTACCATCCATTTCCTGGAAAAATATTTTTGATGTATGAGAAATGAAGTTTCAGGTCAAATGATCCATGTTCCTTCTTAAGTTTGTAGTAGTTTGTATCCCTTACTAAATAAGGTCAGGGGTGGGCTGTTAGGGGTTTGCAGGGGTTCAGGAGAACTTCTAGTTAAGATTCTGTGCAGTTCGGAGAACCCCCAAATCCCACTCCTGGTTGGTCCTGCCCACACTGCCCCTCCCAGGAGTC
>JAOYMU010000263.1:8272430-8289692 GCA_025802295.1 Psammodynastes pulverulentus | reverse complement strand
CCTCAGGGACCACCAAATTCATAATTTTAAATCCCACGGACCACTAATAGGAATCCAGTGCGCTGCTCGCTGAAGTGTTTGGTCTCCCAGTGTCAGGATGGGGTCCTTCAGGCACTTAGTTGCCTGTTTCTACAACCTTAAACACTCAGAGTCATTTGGACCTGTTTCTCACAGAAATCAAAACACTGGGATCTCTCATCTCTCTCTCTCAGCTCCCTCTTTCTGTATCTCTCTCTTTCTCATCTCTCATTCCAGAGCTCTAGTCACAGGACTGGCCCTTTGGTCATCCTGGAGCAGCTCCTCCATCTGGGTGCCCTGCGGACCACCAAAATTTTCTCATGGACCACTAGTGGTCCCCGAAACCCTGGTTGGAGACTTCTGAACTAGGGTGAGCCCACTTGGTATTTCTCAGGGAATACCAAGTTTGGGGTACTCTCTGAATTAGGCATCACCTGGGGCCAGTGATAATTCAGCCTCAAAAGGAAGACGGCCAAAGATCTGGATTACAATTGGCAACTCACAAAAGTATCTTACTCACCTGTTCCACATATTGAAAGAGAAAGGCAGATTTTTACTACTGTAATTGTTGTAGCTATATTGATTTATCAAGGGATGGCATCAAAAAATAACTGCCTGCATGGACTTTTAAAAAGCTGGACAGCCAGGAAGGCTAAAGAGCTGTGTAGCAGAAAACATCACTAGCAGCAGTAGCATCTTCCACTATCTCCAGATATGAACGCTCAAAAACTAGAAATTTGAAATAAACGCTCAAGCATACTGAAAATAAGATAGAAAAGCAGAACTTCCTCTAGAAGACTTCTGAGAAACTTCAGGACATTTTTTTTAGAATTGCATTAATTGTAACATAAGGGATATTACGGGGAGAATTGCAAGTGGAATATCAGATATGACGTTTGTGCTGTCCTTCATTCCACCTAATAAGAGGGTAGGGTTATAATCTTGAAAGCAGGGAAATGGGCTTGAGGCGAACGTAGTGACAGATAGAAAACAGATGCTACATCTTATCCCAATTTTCTCAATGGGGTCAAAATGCTCAGCTTGAAGTACTTGTTCCAAAATTGAGTTTTTCTTAGAGCCGTTGACTCCTGGGTCTCCTGAGTAGGTATAAGATGAACAGATGGGGCTCATAACAACACTTCTGGGTGCTGGAGATTAGACAGTGAATCATGACTTTGGGGATCCTCAGGGCAAGATAAATGTTGCCTTACAACATTTGGCAACAATTACCTTGCTGATCTGTAAGATGTCACAGACATCAAATCAAGCTGGCTCTCCACATCAGGCTGTCTATTACTCTCCCCCCCCAAACATAAAATGGGAGGTACCATTGCTTTAATTTCTGCTATTGGAGCTATGCATGATCTTAGATCTTTCTTTGTCCAATTCATAAACTGTATTTTGTCATTGCAACTGAGAAAATTCATCTAGTATGAGGGATGTTGTCTGGGTAGGGAGGAAATTTACTGTTGAAGAAAGTGCTTGGAAGGGGACAACCATGTGTACTTAACGTATGTCTCTGAGATGTATCTGTGCACCAAGTTGACAAACATAATTTGCTTGTTTAAGCTGCAAGCAATATAATACAAGCTACTTCAGCTACTAAAAATGTGGAAGAATGGCATTAGTTGGATATTGTCTTCTGTACACAACTGTAAAGATGTTATGCATATTCACTGTACCCTCTTCACGTTAATAGGTGTACTCATGTACAATGAGCTATGCATTTTTTTTTCTTCTAGAAGTGTTAATTAGCAGCCTTTTGTCCTCTCCAAGCTACATTTTATTGTTGCTTTAGGTTCTGCATAGGTTTACAATATGTACAGGATTACTAGAATGCAATTTGGACTGCCAGGCCATAACCTTCAAACTTTTTACTGCTCATTACAGTAATGAAATAATAACAATAATGTATAACCCAAGACAAAACAAGACTTTTGTATGCAAGCAAAGAATGAGTAGTAAATTCCATTAATAATTAGCATTTGTTTTTATCAGTAAGTGATCAGGGCTTGTTCACTTGAATAAATCAATCATTGCCTATGAGACATCTATAAAAAACCCCAATTTTGGCCATCTCTCTTTTGAAGAAAATAAACAAATAGCTAATATATTTAGAGTGATGCTCATGTGATGATACTCCGAAGGAACAATTTAAATAGTGTTCACATTTTTTATAGCAAATGGAAAGAAGTAACTTAACTGTGAAGAGACTTGTTCAAAGTTTTATGCCTTTTACTACCAGGCAGAAATAAGCTCTTCCCATCATTAAATTTCCATTTATAAACTGTCCAGATTCAGGTGGCGTATATATGTAATAAATTAATGAGAGTTTTATAGCAAAACTTGTCTGTTGTAGGAACCTATTTCCTTTTGTTTAAGGAGAAAAAAAATAATTAAATTACCGGTAGTTGGCTATGTGGGAACAAAATTCTGGGTTAAGTAAGCCTTTGAATCTGATCCAGCATAATTTTTTCTTTAGCGTTCAAGCCTCTTTCAAGTTGTTTTAAATTCTAAGTGAAGCATTTTAGTATAACTTCCTAAAGCAAATGCATATTTGGTATTTACTGTTTTTACTAATGCTAAAAATGTGGGTTTTTTTTCCCAGAATAGGATGTACTATAACTGTGATGGCGAACGCACGCATGACCAGCTGGTCTTTGGTTTCTGGTGCTCCGGTGTGTGCGCATGTTCCAGTTTGGGCACTCAGTGCCAAAAAGGTTCGCCATCACTGTACTATAAAGTCTATCAAATTTCCACAGGATGGAATAAGGTTGTTTACTTTGTTCGGTGAAAGCTGTTAAGGTTTCATGCAAGCAATAAGGTGATTCTAGCTCATATTGTCCAAGTACAAAAATGGAATCAAATCTAGGCTACCTACTAAAATACTGTGCTCTAAGTTACTATTTTCAATGGCTTCCAATAATTGCAAAAATTCCTGCTAGCAAGAATGTTCTGAAAGGTCAGGATGATGATGTGGCATTTCATTGGAAGAACTGTGTATGGCAAACAAATAATTTACTTACCTTTAGCATTTATTTTGAAAAGAGATTCTTCTACAGTTCTTCTGTTGGCTTTTTAAAATCTTACATTTAAAAATTTTGTTCAATAATCAGTTCCACTGAGTATTGCATCCTTTAATTTTATTTTAAAAGTGAATGAAAGGGCCGAACACCATAAATAACATATGGAAGCTTCTGAAAGGGAAAATTTTATCTACTTTTATCTTTACTACAGTATTAAAATTTGCATTTCTAGACATGCCGAAGGAGGAATGAAAGGGAAACACTCACTATAATGCTAATTCTTACCGGAGTTATTTTGCAGCAACAGTATACTATGAAATGCATATTTGTACAGAGACACAACAAAAGTGTGCATCCCAAGTAAATGGTGGTGAATAGTTACCTTAGGATACTGATTTTAAAAAGAAGGTAACTCATTTATAAGACTGAAATCATGGAAATAATTGGGAGAAAACAACTTCAGAGAAGGAAAGTCACATTGATAGTGTGTATTTCAGTAACTTCAATGTCAAGAAAATGACCTACACTTAAGGCCAAATACGAAGCCATCTCTGGGAGGACAGCTTTAAGCATGAAAAGTAGGATTCTACCAATTAGATTTTTAGAAGATGGCAAAGACACACAGTTAATAACTTTTGAGTGCTAATCAGAAATAAGATGGATGTTCAGAAAGCTGTTGCTAGGGAAAAGGGGGGCAGTTGGAGAATCATCCAAATAACGTGCAGTTCAAAAATTAAAAGTGTGATGCAATTACTAATCAGTAAAAATGATCCTAATAAATCATTCAGCATTACGTTTGCTCTTCATCAACTAAAGCCAAGGTATCTGAAGTTATTTACATTTTTAAAAGGCTCACCTGGCATTGCAAGTAATATTCATGCCATTTGCATGTCACCTGACAACAGCAGGGTACAATTCTTATTTATTTTTAATTTTTTGGAATGAATTTATAGTGAACAAAATTTAAAAAGGAGTCACTCAATGTCAATAGCCAAAATGCTAAAGAAAAAAACACTACTGGTTTCTAACTCGTATAATGAGATGGGATAAGTAATGTATATCTTGCTACAACACTTGCTAAAGATGGGAAGTTGGAGAAAGATAGAAGACAGTACATAGTCCATTGCATAGCAATGTTGAAAGAAGAGAAAATTGCTGGAAGGAAATTTGAATATAGTAGGAATGGATTAGTAAATCTGGATGGTAAAACAAGAATAGATTAGATGGTGAATAAATAATAAGGATCAAATTGCAAAATAAACTTTTGCAATTTTTTGCTTTTGGATGGAATGACAAGATTGTCAAAAAGAGATGCAGAATGCAATGTGCGAATCAGTGCATAGATTTGGAGGAAGACAGGGTGCCTTGCAAGGATATTACTGTACAGAGAGGACTGTGAAGGGTTTAAGTCAGATTTCCTAAATGTTTGTCTCTCTAGAGGTGGGGGACCCCTTACTATGTCTTTTTTCCCCATAAAGTTTATTACATTATGATGGTAGCTGTGATTGGTAGCTATGCATGTAATATGTTACATTTAGTAAAGGTTCCCCTCACACATATGTGCTAGTTGTTCCTGACTCTAGGGGGCGGTGCTTATCTTAGTTTCTAAGCCGAAGAGCCAGCGCTGTCCAAAGATGTCTCCGTGGTCATGTGGCTGGCATGACTAAACACCAAAGGCGCACAGAACGTTGTTACCTTCCTACCAAAGATGGTCCCTATTTTTCTACTTGCATTTTTTACGTGCTTTCAAACTGCTAGGTTGGCAGAAGTAACCTTTTATTTGTGTATTCAGTATGAGTACATTTGACTGATAGAATCAGTGTTAAGAGAGTCTATTTAGGCCAATGAGTCCAATCCTCCACCGTGTAATCCACATTTCTTAAAGCGTAACCGTCTACAATCTGTTTAGATTTATCAAGTGATGGGGAGAAATTCTAAGAGGTATGTGCAAAATAATTAAAATATGAAAGCATATTTGAGTGTTCTGTGATCCAAAATCTACATTTTAAATATTTTGTTTTGAAGATGAAACAAAGCATGCTGATTTAAGTATTTTGTTTTGTTTCAGAAAATGTTATTAGAACATTATGATCTAATCTCTTGAAATTAATTACTACTGAATGCAATAACTGGCCTAGTCTTCCTGCAGCAGCTATGGTGAGTGCAGTCATTATGTTGGTGAGGTGGAAGAATGGTTTGGTATTTGGGGAAGGGCTCTTAGCAGCATTTGGAGGAGCTAACGGTGCTAAATGGCACTGATTTAGGTTTCTGCTGTTAGCAATCCAGGAGGCTGAAAGTCAGGAGGAAAAGGATCTGCCTCCTGTGGTACTCTATTGGAATCCAAAATGGATAGTAATGGTGACCAAGAGGAATCAGACCATGCATTAGTACCGATATAGGCACATATTTCTGTAATAAGAGTTGTCAAAGTCTGGAGTGATTCAGTTGTCTCGGCTACAAATTTTCAGTTTCAGTCACAAATTGACTTCCATGGACTTTACTTCATACTTAAGTGGTCAGTAAAGGGGGCGTGCATAAATGCACTAATGTGCCTATTGTCCCTATCATTGTATTTTTATTCTGTTATTCTTGTTCTCATTTTTGTTTGACAAAATTCCAATAAATAAATAAATAAAATATTGAGTGTGTGAGTGAAACATATCAAGCGTGAATCAAGTTGCATTTGATTGCCCTGGCAGTCCTTATGTAGTGGAACTCCACCTACCCCACATGGCAAGGCACTCAGTGTGCCTCCTCAATCCCCAGGAGTGGAAAAGCCATGGTCAAGGCAGATTCTACACTTTGGCCTTTCTTAGCATTAGTGTTTGCCTTAATAGGCCAAGTTCTGCAATTTGTTCTTTTCTTAGAAGAGACCTTGGATGAACCGCAGGAGAAGCGCCATTCAAAAAGCCCTGGGGGTTCAAACTTATAGTGACGTTATGCACCGACCAAAGTCCTTAAATGTAGAGCAAGCATTAGTACCATCTGATGGACATTTCATTCCCAGCAATAGATAACAGTCCCGATTCCAAGCTATTGAGATTCTACACCGACTAGTGTATTGATCTGACCAGTGGAAGAGAAAGGTTCGTTTTGTTAGCTTAGTAAAGCAGAGTAAAGCTTTTGCTTCTCCAGTTTTGGACAGCCAGTACCAACATCTGCACAGATTGGACAGTGGTTGCCAGGTAGAATATCTCTTGCCCTTCAAACTGCATCTTCAGATAACATGGTAAAATTTCAAAGTGCTTGTGCAGTTATTTAGTCCATGGTTCATTGTACAAGAAAGACACATTCAAGCATATTGGCTTGCCTGTTTACTACAGTTCTGTCCCTTTGGAAATTCAAATACCACCCCCACCACCTTATTTTGATGAGGAATTATGCCTGTGTGTTCGTGTTCTCCTCAATATTTTGGAATATAAATGAATTGGAAGACACTGGATACTTCCTTAATCCAGTCTCTCTCTCTCTCTCTCTCTCTCTGACAGAAACATTTCTTTCTTTTACTCATTTTCCCATTCTATTAAACAGGAACTGCAGACCTATTTTAGGCAACCAAAAAGCCAAGCTAAAGAGTAAAACATTGAATATGATAAATAAATGTTCAGATGGAATCTCCATGTAAATATTCAGGTTGAGATAATCTGGGCTTTTGAATGTAAGGTTTAAGCAATGTACATTAAAAGATTATGAGGTTTTAACAGATTTTTGAAAGTAATATTTAGGTTTGCGGGTTAATTAAAATTCACTTTCTGCCTGACTGCACTTCTGACGATACCTGAAAGGATGATAGAAGTTAAAAAGCCGATCCCACTTCACATTCTCTTTTATCAGTATTGCTGATGAGCATATCAAATGTCGTAGGCACCTGTTTTCATTCAATTTCTATCAAATATTATAGACTATTATATTATTAAATATAAAATAAGGGCTGATTTCTCCAAAGATTCAGTGGTCGGTAGAAGAGAGAATGAACTGACACCCTTTTTATTCTTGTAGTCATAGAGGGGAGGGTTTTTTTCCCCAAGTTCCAAAACGATTCTCACCGTTTTCTAAGATCAAACCACAACTTCCAATGAAACGCAATCACCTGTGGTGGTTTTTTTCAAGGAAGCACATCCAATGTAAAATTTCATGTTCTGCACTCTGGAACGACTGAGGATAGATCTTGACATCCTATGTGGTATTTTCTCAGATATATGAAGACTTTTTAGGCCTCTCAAAATTCAGCATGCTCAGTTTCTTCAATCTCTCTTCATTTTGGCTTTGTTTCCCTCACCCCAATCATTCTCAACTTTCCTTCTACGAACTAGGTTCCAATGTTTGAATTCTTCTTAAACTGCCAGAACTGCTATAATACTTGAGCTGATGTCTAGTCAATGGAAAATAAAGTGGAACGATGATTTCTTGTAATTTGGGAATATGGTTCATTCAGCTAAATTTACAATTGGCAGCATTACACTGATGAGACCTACTTAATTTTTAATCAACTACCTTTCAACATCTTTTCCACAAAGTACTCTTGTCCAGCCAGATATCCCCTTCTATGTAACCATATGTCTAAATGAATATTTATTATTTATTTAGCGTATGGCAAATACATGGATTTACAGTGGTTCAAATTTTAATGTCCAGTCCACCCAACCACTCAAGGACAGGGTGGTCTATGAAAAAATCAGACATTGGACCAGTGTAAGCTCTTGATGGACATTCGGACACAACGTGATGGATATTTTGTCGAGGAGCACCAGTCACACTGAGAGGTACAGACAAGACCCCACTTAAACAATGAGTCCTCGCAGACACCGTGTTGGGTAAGGATCCTGTTCAGAGTTGAGCAATGCTGGTGAGGAAACCTGGCACCTTTTGTGTAGGGTCGTCTATGTAACTGCCTGTATCTGGGCATTCAGCAGCCCATTTGGCTTTCCACTGTGTTTTGATGTCAAAGTTGTTAGACAGCTGTTGAGGGAGTGCCAGAGAGGGCTTCCTGGATTTAAGCCTACCAATTGATAGATGAGGAAGATCAGCATGCACAGGAAGAAGTGGGTTTCTCAAAATTTTGTTGTACTCCTTCACTAAGGCTTCCTGCTTTCATAGAGTTGGTGGAGCAATGTGGCTCAAGACGGGGAGCCAGTAAGTAGGAGTAGATTTTATGCAGCCACTTATGATCCTCATTGTATAATTTAGTCTAGCATCGATCTTGCTAGTGTGGCAGCTATTAAACCACAGTATTCAGCTGTGGCGTAGACCAACCCTAGGGCTGAATGAATAGCTTTGCCTTTTCTCTGTTTAGCTCGTTCAGTCCTTATCTCCAATGCATTTTTACTTTTGCTTTACTATCCCCATCCAATTTTGTAACATATGCAAATTTAGTAAGCAATAGTTCTAGCTTTTCTTTGTAATCTATCAGTGTTACGCTGTCTTTATTAAGCAACTGATATACTGGCTTATTATGATATTTAGCACTTTAGATTTAGATTTATATACCGCTTATCAGTGCTTTTTACAGCCCTCTCTAAGTGGTTCACAGAGTCAGTGTCAGCAATAAATATTTACTATTTTTAATTATATTCTGAAGATTTCTGATGACATTTTGTTATGTTACCATTGTTCTTGGCATCCACTGACAACTGCTGGACTGTAACTATTGTATCATTATTTTCTATAATTCTTGATTTTCTGTATACACTTTCCCTTAATGATTTGTTAACCTTTCTTCTTCTTCTATACACTCTTTGCTTTCAAAACTTTTATTACATCTTTTAACTTTTTCTACTGTCTTCATTCCCCCCCTCCCCCTCTTCATTAAAATGATTTGTACTGCGGCTGGTAATTTTTTAGGAACTCCATCTTATATATTACGTAATATGTTAGGTCACATTCAGTTTTAATTTTCCTTCAACTGTTCTAGTTACTTCCATTTCCTTTATTAGGGGTTCTTCCTATTGGTTAGAATAAATGAAACCACCGTTGATTCTCTTATGCTTTTTGTTTAAACCTTCGGAAAGCAAAAAGTTTTCAGCAAGATGAATCAGGAACTCCCTGAGAGGGACATTCTTGGCACATTTAAGTCTTCTGGTAAAATTTCCAAAATCCTAGTTTCAGATGCTTATCTATTTCATTTTTATGTTTCAAGGAAGATAAATATAAATTTAAAACCTGTATGTTTTATAAAAGAACATAGTCCAGTAAAAGTGCTGAAGCCAGCAGGAATAAAAAGTGGAAGATAACAGAAATCATATGTACTGTAGGCTTTTTACCCAAGAAATCCATCTCCGGATTTTACAGTCTTGGGCACTTTTGCAGAGAGTGTGCCTAAGAGGAATACTGCAGAATGAATGCCATGGGTTCGCTCCACATCCACATCCATTCTGCAAAGCTAAGTGACTCTGCATTATACCACTCGTCTTTTCTCCTATAAGCAATCCAGTCTACTGCATAATGCAAATCAGTTTGTTGTGCGAGAGAGCTGCTTTTCCAAATATATATAAATGACAAAAGATGCCTTTTATACTACATTCTTTGCATATCATGTATACATTAATATCTGCTTTTTATTATAAATCACCTACTTTTTTTTGGGAAAGATTAAAAAAAATGAAGTACACAACACTTTTAATGTAGATATGTAACTGCAAATATTGCATCATTTCTGGTGAAGGGAATTTCTCTCCCTCCCCCACCCCCCGTTCCTCAAATTGTGTTCACAGGCATATATGAAGACTGGCTAAATAATTAATTGGGATTATATCTTCCTACACAAGTGAATGAGTTCTGGCATGTACCTAGGGAATAATTATGTTTAAAAGTCCTTGATATTGTCTTTGAGTTCATGTAAAATGATTCATTAAAATGTTGGAATTTAAACTATTAGTTTAAGTTTCCTGAAGAGCCTCAAATAAGTCATTGATATGCCGTTATGTAAACATGGATTTGTTTCATTTTTAGTATAAAAATGGAAGCTAGATCCCAGTGAAATTAATACATCCCGAGCATACATGATTGGATATTGAGATTTAGATCAGATAAAAAGGCAAAAAAAATCAAGCTTTAAAATAAATTGTTAAATATAGTTCTCGAAAAAATAATTGGGGATAGATATAGAATTAGAATCTGAACTAGTGTAAAAACTAGTAGGATATTCAGCACCTTTCAGTTGTATTTGGCAGTTGACAAGGTTTGTCTGTTTTTTTCTCCTCTTTCCCCTCCCCCCATTGAGCAATTTGACAGTTTTGTTTAACCCAGGTAATACCTGTGATTAGTGGAAAGGCTTTTTTAGCAGACACAGAAAATGGAAGATGAAACTGCAGCAGAAGCATGGCAAATCTGAAAAGTTAATTAGTGCATAAATCTATTTTAAAAACAAAAAAGATAGAATTTACAAGCTACGATAAAAAGTTATGTCTTTAAAGCTATAGATTATATATAACAGGGTGGGAAATGTTTAATATCCATCTCTGTAAGTGAAGTGGTTAGACTTCCAAATGTACAAAGTATGTATGCTGTCCAAAGTAGTATTTCTTTCCACAGCATTTGGTTTTTATATACAGAAATTAAAAAAATCAGATTATTATGCTTTTCCCACCCTGACAGAGAATAAACATGAATTCAAAAGCACAGTGGAAGTGGGGAAAAAAGAAGAAAAGAGAGAAAAGGCAGCAGAGAAAGACAGAAGAGGTGAATACAGAGCTACAGAAGTGTTTATTGAGCATGCTACAGAGGCAAGCAGCGTACACATAAGAAGAAATTAAACAACCATCAAACCTCCCAACTTTGTTAGAAAATTAATTTTTAATTGTGCCGCTTTCAAACTATACTGAAATATTACATTTCTAAAGATGTAAAAACTCAACTAATAGAAAATATACATGACCTTTTTCTACATAGATAACATAATCTATGACTCTTGGAACTAAATACATCAATTGCAAAAAGTATTGGTCATTTGAACAGAATCAGTAAAACAGCCCAGATTGATAGAGGAACTGTTTCCAAACGAATTATTTTTTTCCTGTAGATTCTGAGCCATGTTTATAGTAAAGGCAGATCCATTTCTAGATATAAAATATTTTGAAGAGATTTATTAAAACTGAATATTACAATGCAAGGTAAATTAAGACTAAAGGCACATAAACTTTGGTCCCACCTGGTTGTCAGTTTTGTTTTTGTTTTTTTTTATAAAGAAAACTGCCAAAAAATTATTAATCTTTCTGCAAAAGTTTGCGATACATTTTCTTCATCCTTGAAATACATGCACCAACTCCTGAACTAGCTAGACCAGTCTGAACATGCTCAGAAATCCACAACCATATTTCAAATTGTAATTACTAACTAAAAATGGCAATATATATTTAAATGCATGTAAGTTATGTCAACTTCAAAAAACATCTACAAAAAATATTCAGCCACAAACAAGACATTACTTAGTGCCAACATTTATATGATTCGCCCCAGAGTGTGTTTACAAAAAGGTTAAGACTTTATACAACTTTTTCCACTGAGGCTAAAAGCCACAGGAACTAACAAAAAAAACAGAAGAATCACTTTCAGACTTTTAAAGAAATTAACTCTTTGCATCTTTGTAGTTCTGACTAAAGCCTATATTTTCAACTAAACTAAATCTGAAATACAAAGGCCATTTTTACCGAGAGAGAAAAAAAAATAACATGCTGCGTTTCTCTTCGAGAAGAGCAACTGATTTTGTTTTAAAAATGTTTCATGGAAAACTGATAAAATTCCAAACAGAAAAAAAAAGCTTAACCCTTTTTACACACTCTTGCCTAATACATATTTGGCATAATCCTGCGGAAGTTAGGTGCAGCAAATTCCTCCTGAAATCAATGTTCTAATTCTTGGATTTCAATGGAATCAATGCAAGCCTAACGTTCACTGGACTGCACCTATTAATTCCCATATAATGTGCCCCAAACAACCAAATTTTAACTAGTAAATGCAACTCTAAGTTTTCCTTCTTTAAGGCACGTATGTTAACTAAGTTGAAAAACTATGGGATTTCCTCAGAATCCCCTTTAAACAAAATGGTTTCATAAACATATGCAAAACCAGCAGATAATATCACTGCTTCTTCCTTGCAAATCCTTTTTTTCATTTCATTTATACATAAACAATCAAGGAATGATAACAGCATGAAAAACAGATGTCCATCTCTGGTCCCCGCTTTCCCGAACAGTCATAGATGACAACACTAAACAATGTGATACAACCTTATTATTTTGATATCTCACTTCAAATGGTTGATTTGGAAAAAGAAACTCTCAGATGATGATTTTCTCCAAGATTGTAATTATGCAGATCAATCAAAGCCTGGATAGCTTCTTCTACTGTTGACATCTGAAGAAGGGCCATCTTGTGATCTCTTCTGGAACAAAGCAATGAAATTAGATACGAAAACAATACAAGGGAGTTTTAATATAAAACCTATTCTTACCAAAGACAGCTGCATTTTAAACCAAGTTTCAAAGAAAATGTGCTTACTGAAAAAATTTAAATGCTTTCACAGTGCCTCCAGTATTACCAAACAACATGCGCAGGTCATCTTCCGATACTGACGGTCTACAAAAAGAAGTAAAAGACAAAGGGAGAGACAGGAAAGAATTAAAAGCTACATTTGGCTTTTACATGAATTTTTCAAGGAATTTGCTAGCCAAGACTTACGGAATATTAGATAAATGAAGAGTTGCAGATGGGGGAAAAATATTTTGAAAGTTTTTGGAGCCAGGCTTCTTGAAACGATGAAGAGGTGAATTGCCAAAATCTTTTGTTAATCCTTGGTCATCGAGACCTTCTCGAGGTAGCTGAACTGTCTGATGTTTGGAAAGAGTGACACGAATAATCTTGCCATACATTTTCTGCCCATTAAGATGGCTCATAGCTAAAGAAAAATAATGAAGATGCTTCAGTCCTGATATCAATTTAACAACGTAACTTTTTAATATAGGTATTGTTTTAAAAAGAGCCTCTGATGGTAATTTGTTTTATTAAATGAAGACATGAAAAAAGATGTAATTTTTTTCCCCATCTGCCCAATATCATTATTTGAAATACTGGAGGTTTTTCAGAAAAGTGTTTTTTTAAACTAAAAAAACCCACAGAAAAACAATCTAAATAATAAAAAATAGCATGAGAAATAAAGCATATTTATTTATTTATTTATTTAACACATGGTCTGTTTGTTTGTTTGTTTATTTATCATGTATCTAGATTGCCCATGAAATCTAAAATAAAATAAATTTAGTATTTATGATTCCAGGGCATAGTAGACGTCTAATCTCATTCTGAGTAGCGTAGTATAGAAATCCTTGGAAAAATGGAATGCTTTAAAATGCCTGGTACTGAAGAGAGACTTAACAAAGAAGCCTGGCCTTCCCATTTGGAAAGGGCATTCATTAAGCAAGACCCTGCAGGCAAGAAGGTTAAGATCTCTGTCATTTTCCATTCCACATTTTCCAGGACTGTCTAGAACTCTTTTTTGTTGAATTACTACTGAATTTCGATGAATTTCTACTTAAAATCAAAACTAATTTTTAAGTTTCATTCACATCACTATGTATTCAGTAAAGCAAAAGGAAAAACAAAGGAAAATAATGGCTTATTTAATATACAAATCAGAGGATTTAATTGCTACCAGTAATTAGGCAGATCAATTTTATGATACAAATCTAAAAAGATATGTTTCAGCAGAACTTTGTTTTATTCAGACAATAAACAGTGGTGCATTTTTGTAAGTTGGAGCAGGATCTAAAAGAATTATATAATGTTGCCACGTACATAAAAATCTACTCTCCTTCCACTTCTTATAAATAAGATTATATTTAACATAAGTAGGCAAGTTAATGAATTACCCTCATTAGTCTCATTCCCTTCCTTAAAGATAAAATTACATTTAATGCAACTTTGGAAGAAAAGAGCATGAACCTGCAATATTCTATTATTTACTATTCACCCATCAGTTGCAACTTTGCAATTAATAAATTATTTCACAGATTCAGAGGGTTGAGAACTAAACAAACATCCAGAAAAAAAGTCTGTAGCTGCACCACTGAAAAGTAATTTTGAATCCTGACATTGTATTGTCCGATTGAACAGCCTCGTGTTCAGAAAACAATTATCTATCTTTAAAATATATTAGGCAACTTTACAGACTTTATTTACCCCTACAGAAATCCTGTGGTTTTATCAACTGTGAAATATGAACAGTTTCTCAAATAATTTTAAGAAATGGAATGGAAGAAAAAAAAAACATGTTAATCTCACCAAGCTGTGACTGGTTTCCATCAGCCATCTGTATAAGAGCACTGTCTTTCTTATTGTATAAAATCTTCACTCGTTGTACATCCCCATAAACACCTTTTTAGGATTAGAAAAGTAACCCAAAAGAAATAGTATTTTAAATATAGCTAAATAGAATACTTTGAAACATCAATGAAACATTCGGACAGATCTTTCACTTCTTCCAGCATTCACACAAATGAATAAGAAGAACAAGATTTGAATAGGTGGATTTAGAAAAAAGGAAGACATTTTTGATATACCCTCAAAGCTATGAAAATGGTTTTAAATAAAAGACCATGCAAAATAAAATCACATGCATTAAAAGAAAAGTTTGCATCTATGGAGTTTAAAAATAGCAAAAGAAAAATAGCAAAAGATTTACTGTTCAACTTTAAGCCAAACTGCTAGCTATAAATAAGAATTAAGGTGAAACAAATAATTAAATCAATAATAAAAGTATAGTGCTAACGATAACATACCGAAGAGGGTAAACAGACTTTGGGGCGTAACCATCTTTAGAAGGAGAGAAGAGCAAGCAGCATAAGACAAGAAGAGAGAAGAGTCGAGGAAGAGCGGAGATGAACAGATCATCCATAACGAAGGGTGGTTCCCGCAGAATGGTGAGGTGGTCATGGATCATGGTTCAAGGCGGTTAATTGGGGCAAGTTGGTCCGAGGAACATTTTGTTCAAGCACAGAAGCATGAACATAGGGGATGGAGACAGGGGTGTAGACAAGGAATGCAAAGGATAGGATAGGGGAGGGTGTGGGAATTTGGGAAGAGACAGGGAAAGGGTAGGTGAGCACACAGGGAGAAGGATGAAATGGGGAAGGGAAACAGCAATGCAGAAGAAAAATAAGGAAGTGGGGAACAAAAAAAAATAAAATATAGGTCAGTACATAGGAAATGCAGGAATTTGGTCAGAAAATGGTTGGTTTATGTATTGTACAAGAAAAACTGAGTAAAATGTAGTCACCCAAGACAAAATATGGGTAAAGTACATCCATATCATACAGTAAATTACATTTCAATAGAACATGAAAAAACATGCAAAAGAAACTTAAAAGAAAAAAAATCCTCTTAAACTTTAACTGCATAAGCATGTCTGGTTATGAAATGCAGGGAGAAGTCTTTCAAATGGCACTCTGATTCAAGCATTTTAACACGCAAGACTATGAATGACAAAAATGAGAGAAGTATAATGATTCAATATTAAAACAGAGGCCAGTCAAATGGAACACATAGTCAAAGTAGACAAACCGATACAAACTATCCCACATTTCATACCAGCTTCCACAGCAAGTCAAAGTAAAGATCCAAGGCAATAAAATGCAAAACCAAAAAGTAACTCAGACTTCAGAGTTAAGGAAATAATAAAACAGAGGTTTTCTAAAAAGGAGACAAAATGAATAAATAGCAACTGCAAAAGAAAAGAAAAATTACTAAGAGAGATTGAAGAGTGCTGCATCAAGATCGTTGGGAGGAACCTTCAAAGAAAAAATTGTTAGAGTTGTTCACAGACATTAATACAACAAAAAGAGCAGAGATGTATAAGCATGGAATGAATAAGCAAAGGAACAATTATAACAGCAAAATAGCAGTTTTATTAAATTCTATATTTCAAAATGAAGCACACTAACAGTTACAAAAATAAGCTAAAAAAATATCCAGAACATGCAGTGTTTACTCTCTCTAGTTTTTTAAATAGGTAGCCAAGTAGGAAAGGGTTATTTTAAAAGGGCTAGCTACCTCCAAAATCAAAAGTATTTAACAGTCTAGAATATATTGGAATCCAGCCATAATGCAATCTGAGGTAACATGAATAAATAAAAAGTTGATCTTAAGATATGGAAGCAAGCTCAACATAAGAAGGGGGGTACATAAGAATTTGAAAAAGAATGAAGCATGATTAAAGAAAAGAAGAATGCTGAAGAGAGAGCAGATACACTAACCTCTTCATTTAAATTGCTAACCAAAAGGACTGTATTGCCACCAGTTGAAACTCCAGGCATACCCACACGGCCAGCCGCCGCCGCCGCTGCTGCCGCCGCAGCATTTGGAATCCCCAATGGACTCAGCGCTCCTGGAACAGCTGCAACAGGAAGCCCTAATTTTAAAATAAAGCATATTTTACGAAACACACACAAGTCGCTCTAATATAGCCTAATTAATGCTCCCATTGCTGAAACCAATTCTTTATGATAAAGAGACTCTATGGCAGTGTTCTCAACCTTGGCATCTATAAGATGTATTGACTTCAACTTGCAGAATCATCCAGCCAGCACGCTCTTCCACTGACTAATATAAATCGAAGCAAATGATGTTATTTCTTTTACAACAAATTCCGGGTTAAGGCTTTTTTTTCTTTTTTAAATCCCTTCTAGCAAAGGGGAGAAAAAACCTCTAATCAATTTGGGTTTCAAGCATTTTTATCTACATATTCTATAGGAAGAAGTAACAAAGGGAAAAGGTTTTACTAAAAAAAAAATCACATGTTATATTTCACCATTCTCCAGAATTTAATAAAGTTAATTTCTTAATCTGCAAACTGGCCCTAACAGACTGCAAATTAGCTACCAGAAGTGATGGAAAGAACGCAGCATTATAAGCATCAAACTCTACAATGGATCCGGACAATCACCCTTCTTAATTTTGAAGTCATCGTTGCCGCTGTCCTGGCACAATGCCTTCTAAAGAAAAACCTTCTATCTAAGGGTTACAAACTATATTCCATGACAATATTTCTCTAGAATAGTTTAGTCACAATTTTCTCCAGAATATTTATTCACAATTATCTGTCCTAAGCTTGAAATCAATCTGTATTACTGCCTTGTAAAACTATGATTCACTATTATTATTATTATTTATTATATTTATATACCGCCCTTCTCCCGACGGACTCAGGGCGGTGAACAGCCAGTAGTAA
>JAOYMU010000263.1:8254522-8265694 GCA_025802295.1 Psammodynastes pulverulentus | reverse complement strand
AAGTAGCCATCGAATGATCCTGGATCATGCAGCACACCCAGCACAGGGTGCTCACCTCGGAGCGGAGCTGGGAACCCTTAATGGAAATGTGCTTCCTAAAAAATCTTCATGCTCATATTCAGCGAGGCAACCCATTTTAACATGCAGCCCTAGTTGCGTTTGAGCCCATATTAATTATCATTAAAGAATGAGTCATTAAAAGTGCTCCTCCTTTCTCGACAGCTCTGTTTGTGTGCATGAATGGATTATGCTGTTGCCATTGATTTCAGCAAACCGTGACTGGGGCTGTCTAACCAGTATAGCTGAAGGAGCCCTGAGGGACATCAAGTCTTTCAATTCTTTTGTATTATAAAACAGCAGATATGGATAACACAGCCCCTAACCATTTCTTTATTTACTTCAGTATCATTAATGCCAAACCTCAGGTGGTTGGAAAGATCAATGTACAGGGCTCATGTATACTGACATACTCATCAAAAGACCATTTTTGCTTTTATATTAAACAGGTTTTGACAAATAAATGCAATAAATATAATTAGATTTCATGCAGAATAACCTATAGCCATACTCACAGTTTACTGTGTTTTCCCTTGAAGCAATATTTATCAGCACAAAGCAAAAAGTATATTTAATTGCCTTTTGACAATACAATTTATTGCTCCAGTGAAGATACTGACCGAATTTGAATGATTGTAAGCAATGAGATTCTCCTATCCCAACCATATATACAACTGACAGAGAAGCAAAAGGAAGAGGGAAACAAGTAATAGCTCTCATCTCTTGCAGGAACACAAAACTTCAAAATCTTTTTGGAAAACAATAATACAAAAAGCAGTCTAGTCAACAATGCAAGACTAGAACTGGCTGATTGCGAAATCATTTTGAAGTGCTGTTATTCGTCACAAGGTACCTGGAGGATTTGCTTAACTACCTGAAGGAGTTGTCAAATTACATACAGTTCTGTACAAATGTTATCACTCTCTACTACAATGTTCTGTGGTTGTTGATCAGACAGAAAGCTTTCTCATCATGACATCTTATATTTGGAGTCCCATCTCCACAGAAACTTACCTGATAAATCCTGTTAAAATTGTAGGAGAAAATCAGCATGTTTAATAGTTGATATAACTATTTAGTGTTGTTAATTTTTATACTTTTTTATTTAATAGTTTTAATTATAAGCTAGACAAGAAGCTTATACTTAAAGGTGTTTAGGTCTCCTACATAAATCTTTCACATTTCTTCAGACTGCTGGACTGGAAACCATTTCTGCTGGAATAATCTGTTCAATTATATGAGGCCTGGTACATATCAGTAAATGAAATACATCTTTAGAATGAAAGCTTTTTTTCCAAATGGTTATGTCATCAATGCCAGGAACAACAGTTTCAAAGGACAGAGGAAAAGGAAAAGGGAAAAAGGAAAAGGAAAAGGAAAAAAGAAAAAGGGAAAAGGAAAGGAAGCACTAAGATTTTTTTCTTTATTTTTGTGACCAATGAATTTGCCCTATATTACATCAAGTGAAAGCAATCTGTTCTTTTAGATTTGTTACGCCAATATTTAACTAGAGAGCCTAAAATTAGCTTGCTAATTTGATAAGAGTCAGAGTGAACTTGAACTTTTATTTTCACTTACATGCTCTAAAATAGTTGCATGTCCTTTTTGATCCCTAATATAAAATCTTTGATACAAGTTACCATAAAATTGCTAATATTATTTATTGATATATGTAGTTCCTCATTCAGCATGTGTACATCTCAGTTTATATGTCCTACGTCAGCAATACAGCATCATCTGTATCATCTCTGGATTATATCACTGTGAGAATATGATGTTATTATATAGCTCAGAGATTCTGAATTGAAAATGACAATTTAGACTATTGAATCAAACCTTTCATTTAGTGCAGGAATTAAAATGAATCAAGTAAGTTTTTAATATATGGCTATGCTACCATTTGAACACAACCACAAAAAGACAGCCCATTATCTCTCTAAATAACTGACTCTTTGTCGAATTATTCTTACTCTCAGGAGATTTTTCTTAACATGCAATTAGTATCTGCTTTGCTATCTACTGTACTGTGGGTTGGCAGACAACAGGCAGTGGTTGTCTTCTATGTGACATCCCTTCAAATTCTTAATGAGTGCTATTATATTCCACCTTGGTATTCTTTTCTTAAAGCTGAACGTTTTCAGTTCCCTTCATCTTTCTTATAAAATGTAGTTTCTGATTCCCTATTCACACATTGCTTGCTGCCCTTCTCTAGATGCATCCAATTTGTCTGAAGACTGTATTTTCTAAAACATGGCGTATCATTTTTGGGGTGCAACATGACAAATGCAGAATGGAGCATTTGTATGGTTTAGGAATTTATGATTCCTGATCCTAATGATTCATGATTTAGGGATTATATCATGATTGATCATTGATATTGCTGGCTTAGACTCTACAATCCTAAAATATTTCCAACCCACAAATATTAATGTAAACTAGGTACTATTAAAACATGCGCATTTTTTAAACGAAAACACTGCAGAGTATTAATGCTTTCCAAATTTCATTTTCAGCCTGTTTCACTAATCTATCAAGAATTAGGGAAGAAGGAAATCTAGGATACTTTCTTTTCTAAGAGAAGCCATCTTTAGTATTACTCGTTTTGATTTTCAGTGAATTAGATAATTTAATTCAAAAGTGAGTGCTTTTTTTATTCTATATTTTTAAATCATACATAGATAATAAAACTGGCCAATTTTCATGTCCAATTCTTTATCATACAGAGATAATACATTGGCCAATGAAAATATAAGGGACCATGTAGAATAGGATATCTATTAACATTTATTTCAATGGATTCTGGATGATGCATTAAATGAATGCAATATTAATAAAAGGACCTTCCAAAATGGGAAACTTATTACCTGAATATCAGAAGCAGGTACTCAGATTGAAAAGACTTGAAATGATATAAATAAGTAATTGCTTAAGAAAGAAAAGAAAAAGCGGTGAGAACAGTAATCAAATAATGTTATTCTTAGGAACCAATTAATTCAATAAGCTCATTCATGTGTTTGTGCATGTGTGTGTACATAAACCACAAATGACAGCTAGCTTATAAAGCACTACTGTATATATAGTACAAACAACTAAGAAAGAGGAACAAACAAAATCATACCTAGAAGTGAAGTCTCCTTTGCAAACGCAGCAGCAATTGCTGGATCCAAAGCTGGTTGACCATCACCAGATGGAAGGTCAGGACGAGTGTAATCTCTACTTTTATCATTATTATACTTTACATTCAAGTTGACCAATTTGGAAAAATCAATCCGTAAGGTACAGCAAGCATTATAAATATTCTGACCATCTAATGCCTGGAAAACCAGAAATATGGAATAAGATGATACAGCAAAATTTATAAAATAAAATTAATTGTCCATTGAAATTAATCTCAAAATATTTAAACATGTTTATATCAACTACATCTTGGAGGCTGTCTTTGCCTCCAAACTGGCAAGTGACATTTGCTCTTGTGATATAAAGTTCCAACTGATATAACTGCAGCTTTACTAGACTGTTTTCAGCTATTCTTTTTCCAATCTGCATTATATGGTGTTACTAGAGTTTGTCCTCATGGAATTTTTCCACATCCTCCTTTAATACCTTTTTCTCCCAATTTAGTAGAAAGGACTATCTCAATGTCATTTTTAAATGTTTGGTAGAAGTTGGAATGAAAGATTTCATGAGGAGCCAACTTGGTTTCTAGGGTAAGTAGACAGAAGCAAAGTTAATTCCTACTAAAGGAAGAAATATGTGCTTCAGTATTTCTAGCAATCTAGCCACTTGCAGATGGCTTAAAACAAGTTAACTATCTGAAAATAAATTATAAATTAATTATAAAGATCTACTGATGTAACTACCTACCCATAACATTTTTCAGACTTATTGTTAGAAGTTTAGGAAATCAGGATAGAACAAGACAACACACAAGTTAAATTCCATATCATCCTATAGTTGTTACTATACTGTAGTAGTTTAAGAAAATTAAAATTATAAAACATTTTATATGCTGGGTATTTATTTTTATTTTTATAAAACAGCAACTGGCAATAGATTCCCATTGCTTAACAAATAGAAGAAACCGTAACTCCTAAAATATCAGTTGTAGACAAGGAATGAGCCCAACATTTCTGTTGATAAGTGAGATAGTTGTTAGGTGACATTTTACCCATTTTACAACCTTTCTTCCACAGACGGTAAGTGAATCACTACAATTTTTAAGTTAGTAACACAGTTGTTAAGTGAAATTGGCTTTCTATCGACTGCTTATCAGAAGGTTGCAAAAGATGATCACATGACCCTGGGACACTGCAACTGTCATAAATATATATTCAAAATTAGTCTGGGAAAGACTGAATACCAGTCAGCTCTACCAGATAAATCACACAGAAAATGCAACTAGATGAGCTAATTCTACTTTATTATAAAGTTATACTAACAGAAAGTGGCAAGTCTGAAAGTACAAATTTCCCACTGCCACTCTTAACTTCTTAAAAGGGTCCTTCCTAAGTTACTTCCTCTGACCATGAAGCTACTGGGGGCTCCTGTCTCCCTTGCCTAATTGTTTCCTAGGCGGATCTCTTCCCCTCGTCATGTACCCATCCACACTTTCCATTGCTCTCCCAAAAAAATAATGCAGTGTATGCGCACTGTGAAAGTTAGATTGGGCTTCCCTGCTCCTAGGTCATCATTTTCAAAACTGCACTGCATTTCTATCAATAATAATGTGATTTAAAGAATATGACTTAGTTACAAGCACATTTTCTTTAGCATAATTAATCTAAGATTAAGAAAATCAAAATGACAGATAAAATCTCTTTACAGAGCCATCCAGTCTAAACATTTGGCTGAATAGGTAACCAACCATACATAATATTATTCCATTCTGAGATAGCTCCAGCTTGAAAATCACAGGTAGAACATTTTTATATTCATGGGCTAACAGGGATATCTAGACTGGTTTTTAACCATTGGCCATAGGACCCTCTGGGGGCCCTAAGGTATTTTGAGCAGGTCACAGATAAAAACATATAACGGGAGCCATGGCTCATGCCAAGAGGGTTACAGGATTACAGAAAAGCAAAGTATACAATATTGCAAATCAGGTAGTCCCTGATTAACAATAGTAATTGGGACCAAAATTTCCATCACTAAGTAATGCAGGTTGTAAACTGTGACGTTAAGTGAAATTGGTTATGAAAGGTGATTGCATGCTGCGACTGTCTTAATTGTGAGTTGCCAAGTGCTCAGATCATGATCAGATAACTGTGGGGTGCTGGGATGGATGGGGCTTTAGGGACTGGTCAAAAGTACCACTTGTTCAGCACTGTTATAACTTCAAATGGTCACTGAACAAATGATTGTTAACAAGTACTACCTGTATTGTCTTACTGATATCAGAAAATATGTGTTACTGTCTCAAATTCATATATGTAATGGGACCTGAAGAGAGGGGGGCCTAGCAGATATCCAAGGTCAGAAAGAAGCCACAGGGGGAAAGATTTTAGACCTCCTTATTGTCAATTTAAATTTTTACACCACTTAACCTGCCAGAGAAATTTGAATTATGTGGAGCTGCACAATATAGAATATATGAATAAAAACTTCTGATTTTGCCTTTGGTCCAAATCTTTTTCAATAGACATTTACAAAGAGTGATATAAGTTATTTGCATTAACTTTTGAGTACTCCATATCAGCAAAGCAGTTAGGTTAAATGTTTTATGATTTTGTTTTTATGATTTTAAAATATTATGTTTTTATGATTTTAAAATAAGATCATCTGAAACTTTTTTCCCAAACACCATAGAGCCGTGATGGCGAACCTATGGCACGCGTGCCAAAGGTGGCATGCAGAGTCATCTCTGTGGGCACGCAAGCTGTTGCCCTAGGTCAGCTCCACCACGCCTGCGCCTCCCACTGGCCAGCTGATTTTCAGCTGGCCCCTCCCATGCTGCCCTGCCCCTCCCAGGAGTCTCCACGCTGCCTGTTTTGGATGTCAGGTAAGTGCACAGCTCGCATGGAGGCTCTGGGAGGGTGAAAAACAGGCCTCCTGGAAGTACCGGAAGTCCGGAAACGGCTCATTTCCAGCCTCTGGAGACTCCAGGAAAGCCTCTGGAGCAGTGGTGGGATTCAAAAATTTATATTAATGGTTCTGTGGGCAGGACTTGGTGGCTTGGTGGGCGTGGCAATCAAAGGATACTGTAAAATTTCCATTCCCTCCCCACTCCAGGGGAAGGTTTTCAGGGAGGCCTGCTAGGCCATTTCCAGACTTCCAGTTAGTCCCGTTTTTCGCCCTCCCCAAGCTCCAGAGCAGAGGTGGTATCCAGCAGGTTCTGACCAGTTCTGGAGAACCGGTAGCGGAAATTTTGAATAGTTCAAATAGTTGGGTGTGGGCACGTATGCAGGCACACTATCATGCACGCAGCCACTTTTGACACTCGAGGAAAAAAAGGTTAGCCATCACTGCCATAGAGAATGTTAAAGAAAAAGCTGTCAACTTTGTTATGCTGCAAGGACAAAATGAGAATGGGAATAATTACACCTTTGCTATGGGATTGCCTATTATTATATTATTTGGTTTGATATTCCTAAATTTATTAATATAGCAATAGCAGCAGCACTTAAGCCTTATATGCTGCCTCATGGTGCTTTACAGTTCTTTCTAAGCAGTTTAGAGAGTCAGCATATTGCCCCCACCAATCTAGGCTCACATTTTACCACCTCGAAAGGATGGAAGCCCCCCCCCCCAATCCCCTTCAGGATCGAACTCGTTTGTGGGCAGAGTTAGCCTGCAATGCTGCATTCTAACCACTGTCCCACCACATCAGTTATAGGTTTGGGGCAGAGATATGGGATTTAAAAATGATGTTCAACTGTATTTATTGATCATGGATAGCATAGATCATTTTGTTAAAATGGAAAAACAGCACTACTCCAGGTTCTATTACAACCTTGGCCTGATAGTCTGAATTTGCTCTCCAGATATGTATTGGTGTTCTAGTGAAGTAAGTGTGTGTGTATATGTGTGTGAGCATGTGTGCGCATATGTGTGAGTCTATACAATACACTGTATTTTATTGATTGTGTTATAGCCAAAACAATGTTGAAGATGAGAGAAAGAGACATTGGAGAAGTGTGAGGAAGGAAAAATCTTATCATCATCACTATTTGTAAGGTCACAAGAAGTTATTTTTCAAAGGTTGAATTTGTTCCCTTGAGATCCCTTGAGCACATTTCAATTTTAGTAGTATCAAAGGGTTGGAGCTGATATTGATAGGAATAATGTATTACCGTGTTGATATAGTATATATATTCTAGGGATTGACTCCTAGAAAGAGATAACTTGGGGATATTTAATTCAGTGCCCGGCTTGTCTCTCATTGACAGTGGTTTACTGAGCACTAAACTGAACCATCTGCCAGAGATGAGATACAATTAGTTTCCTAAATACTCCTGGAAATAATTAAATTCCATTAGACACCAGAATTGGACCATCTAAATTGGTCCTGTTGTCTCAGGAAGGTCACAAGTGGCTCTCATATATACACAGCTATACGGCGGATATACTAAAAACCTTAAAATCTATTCTTCAACAAATTATAAAACAGAAGAGATGACACATTCAAATAATCTGTCTATTTGAAGACAATAAAATACCATTTAACATTGAGAAGCATAATGGTAAAAACACTCTTGAAGACAATGAATAACATTTCTTCCCAAGGTTAAAATGCTGCATGCATATTTATTCACAAGAAATTAAGAAAGTGTTTCCAACAATTCTGGATTAAAACTCATAGGAATCAGGAGTCTTCTGACAGGATTTTTTGCCCTTTATCCCTCCTGATGCAGAGAGACTTTTCAGCCTCACTGCGACAGATATAAAAGACAGAAACAACCATTATCCACCTCACTCAAACCTCACAGAAAGTTATGGCTGGAGGAAAATTGAAGTGAAAAAAGGCAAATCTATTCCTGATATCCACATTTTTGTTCCCTATGGATATACAAAGTTTAATATGAGATGGTTTTATTATAGTATGATCTAATTTTAGAAAATGAAACTAATCTATTTGTTTTGGTAGCTCATACAAACTAATGATAAATGCTTCTTTGCAATGTAATTTTTAATGAGTAATTTATGATATAAACACACACACTCTCATAAACTAATATAATAATGGAGGGAGTCATTGTGAGACAAATATAGAATAATTGGTGCCAATATTCACCTTTGCTACCTGAGTAACATGCTAAAAATAACCAGTACTTTATAGCAAGAAGTTGATAACAAAATTATTTTCATCAGACTTTTCAGAAAATGCTCTTTTAAGCTTTCTTCATTAAATTTTAAATACCTCTGAAGGCCACATTCTGATTCCATATATAGACTATGTGCAAAAGAATTTTTGCTATTAACCTTTATAAGCAAGAAACAGTGAACACATTTGATGATATCTCACCTGCATTATACTTTGTAAAAACTGACCCCTATCAAATGTTGAATATTTCATTTTTATTTTATTTATTAAGAAAATGTATATGGCCACCCAACCTACTCAAGGTGACTCTGGACAGCTTATTTTATACTCTGGAGGGCATCTTATTTTTATTTTTTTGACATTATATCTAAGTTTTTCTTTCTGTACCTCTCTCTTCATTAATTAGTTAAAAAGTACACATACTTTCCAAGTTTTAAAATACTGTAATCAATGGACTAACCAACATTCTGTGGATACAGGAATTACTCTTTATTTTTCAGGTTTGGTGGAAATATTATTTATTAAATTTGCATCCGCCACAATCTGGCACTCTAATATGAATTATATCTGAAAAGTTAATTGCAAAAAACAAATGAAGCCATTGTTTATAGCAGGGGTGGTGAACAAGTTCGACACAAAGAGCCAAAATTTTAAACTGTAAGAGCCGCGTGTTCGCCACCCCTGGTTTATAGTAATGTAAACATTACAGTAAAATGTAAACGTTATTTCTAGTGGTATCAAAATCCAAATTATTTTTCTTTTTTTCTCCTATCCAAAGTATGCCAAAAGCTTGAAGCTTCTCTTTTTTGGAAGGAAAAAACAGAATTTCCATCTGTTCCTTATTATGTAACAAATTGGGCTAGCATTAGGTTGGCTGCATCTGAATTTGCCAGCCCTAGATCTTACATGTATATTATTCAAAAGTTATTTTCCTGTGAAATTTTAATCGGTTAAAAGATTGTCCAGTACAAGTAGTCATCCCAATCATTTAATTTTGACTATGTTGTATACAGTACTCCAGTTATTAATTATATGAAATAATTTAAAAATGAAAAAGTATTATTCAAGAATCACTGCTATGCCACAGATGTAAACTGGAATTATAGAATCCTCTCTTGAAATCTGTATTAAGACTTTTAATTTTCATTATTTAACTTTTGGAAAAATAACATATGGTATAAGAATGCAAAATTCAAAGCAATGTTTTTTTCTCTAGTCATCTTAAATATAGCCTATTACATTACTTCCTAACACTAGAGAGAGTCTTCATTTAGCAATCCTGATTGGGACCAAGATTTCCATTGCTAAGTGAAGGAGTCATCAACCAAAAATATCCTGTGACTGCACCTCTTAGCAATTGCAGTTCTGCTTGTGGTCATTAGGCAAGAACTGTGCCTTTAGGTGAGGATCTCATGTTTCTCCTGCTGTGCTGCACTCACTTCTGCTTTAACCCCCTCCCCCATTTAAACTCTCCCCTCCTGCCTATCACCCTCATCACCTCCAGCTGGTTTTCACCATCTTCTTTCTCTCACTACTGAGGGATGCTCCACTGAAGCAGCTGACCCTTTGCAAGGTCCCCGTAATGAGTGCAAATGGCCAAAAAGGCAGAGATGGCCGGGGGGGGGAGGAGATAGGCAGCTGCTGCAAAGATGGTCAAGGGGGGGCAATAGGGGTGGCAGAGTGCAGGGTATCCAAAAGAGCATAGATAAACAGGTAGGTGAGGATTGCAGCCAAAATTTGATCATCTGAGTGACTGACTTCCAGCTGTATTCTTCAAGAGCCATCACTTTGAGAACCAAATGTAACTATCATTCGTTCAGCACCACTGTAACTGAACAGTCATTGAATGAACAATAGGTAAGTGATGACTACCTGTAATTTCACAAAATACATCTTTTTAATAATCTCCATTGGTGTCTGCTTTTCAAAACAGAAAAAAAATATAATAACAAAAATCTAGTTACTTACAGGAAGATATGAAAGAAGTAACTTTATTCAATGCACAAAGTGATATATCACAATAAACCACAGCATTTGATTACAAATTAATATGCATAATGAGTGAGCTGGTGCACATATCTTGATTGTTCCTTTTTTCCTCCCTTTGTACAAGCAAGTAAACCATATACAGGTAGTTCTCACTTAATGACCCTAATTGGTACAGACATCTCTGCTATTAAGTGAAATGGTTGCTAACTGGGAAATCATAACACCATGATTCTGTTGTCTGACCAGAAAGAGACAAGACTACTCAGTTTCACACCTTCAGTTTTTGGTTGTCTCTTAGCTGTTCCTCTACTCTTTCGAATGCAGAAATCATTTGCCTTTTCTTCCCCTCCCCCATTTAGAGTGGAGAGACTGGAAAGTTTTCCACGAATATTGTATGCGGTTTGTGTACTTGTCCATGACTTCCAGTCCTGGACTGTCACATTTCCAATATGCAAAAGAACAAGCAGGTTATTCTTCTGCAATCCCTTCCTCTTCAATCTTCTGTTCTTCAAGAGGAGAAAACGTTAAAAAAAAAACCCTTGACATATCAGGCACAGGACAACATGTACTGATTGTAATGGTGATCACATGACTGATGGGTGCTGCAAAGGTCATACGTGGATCATAAAGTTATTTTTTAGCACTATTGTAACTACAAACGGTCACTGAATGAGTGGTGGGTAAACGAGGACAATCTGTAGTTGCAACTGAAGTCTATTTTATTGATTTTATCAAATACAATAGGCTGCTTCAATCACAGTCACTAGAAGGCTTATAAAATGTAAAAAAGGGGCATTGGTCCTACCTGATATGCCCTTTCTCTGTGAGGGCGATGACATCCAGGAATGGGTTAACTCCTCCAG
>JAOYMU010000263.1:8174199-8185968 GCA_025802295.1 Psammodynastes pulverulentus | reverse complement strand
CCTCCCCTCCCAGGAGTCTCCATGCAGCCCATTTTGGATGCAGGTAAGTGCAGGCTCTGGGAGGGCAAAAAAACGGGCCTTCTGGAAGTCTGAAAATAGGCCAGTTTCCGGCTTCCAAAGGGCCTCCAGAGTCCAAGGGAGGCCATTTTCACCCTCTCAAAGACCTAAGGGAAGCCTCCACACCCTGGGGAAGGTGAAAAATGGCTGAACCGGAAGTTCTGATAGGCCATGCTCACCATGCCATGCCCACCCAGCAACCAGGCAGCGAACCGGTTGCTGGATTTTTGAATTCCACCTCTGGGTGATGTCAACTACCTTTTTTTAAAGTATAAGAGAGAAATGAATGATTAATAATTCTGTTAGTTTCTGTATTCACCACAAAATGGTTTTAGATGCCAAATGTTAAAAATAAATATAGGCAGACTACCAGCTCTCTCACACCCACTTTGGTCTAGTGATTAATATTAAAATATTAAAAATGTAATGCTCACCATTGTGGTTTGAAATATACACTCCACTCTATTACCTCAGAATTTGATTACATCATTTTACTATTTGCACAGAACAGTTATGATAAGCAAAATAAAAACAAACAAACAAAGGAACATGCTTACTATTTTAAAAAAATAAGCCTTTTTGTTATCTAATCTGTTAACAGCAGATAGGCTCCAATTTACACACAAGTTCCTTAGTTTAGCAGCCTAATGTTTTGGGAAATAAAAGATGAATGAATATAAATTAAAACGCAACTATATATTCCACTCTGTGGATCAATTTCAGTTATGGATTTCAATGCAGCTTGCAAAGTGCACCCACATTTATGGGCCATTACAAGGTAATAATGAACTACTAAAATACAAAGCCCTGCAAACAATTTTAAAGGCTATTTTTCTTGCCCAGATCGGTTATTCTTCCTCTCTTTTCACTATTATTTTATTTTTGTATTTTATTTTATATTCATGTACACTGGAGAAAGGTATTTAATTTCGTTGTACAAGGTACAATGACAATAAAGTGAACTAACAAACTAACTAACTAACTAACTAACTAACTAACTAACTATGTTTTTGGAACCTACCATAATTCTTAATTTAATGGCATGCTTATGATAAGGCTGGGATTTGCTAGTGTTAACCAGATAATGTCATTAATGAATCTGAAACAATTTACTGGGATGGCCAATAAATATGAGTAGTTAGAGATTATGATGAGACAAGGACGCTGTGGACCAGATTTTGCAACATGTTTTCAGATATGGCAGTTTGAGGAATCGCCAAACAAGGTGACCCACAAGTTACCTCACAACTCAGTTCACCAACAGTTTATGAATTTAAAATTTCATCGTATACATACTCAAAGGAAGCATAATTCCACTGAAATCAGCGAAGTTCCATTGCAAGTGTGTGTATTTAGCACTGGAACATTCAGTTTACTGCTCACCTTCTAAGTATAACCGTTACCCAATTAACGATCTTTAATCAATTATCCCTCTTGTTTTAACCAATTAATTAAATGATTAATTTACAGGTACAAATTATTACTTCTTCCAGCTAATACCCTAATGAACATTTTGTATTAATTATCTGTGTTGAGCCTTTCACTTAAATTACTTAAGGTAGAATTATAGAATTGAAAACCACAGGAAGATCATCCATGCAGGCAGGGGGTCACCCAATCCCTCCCCCAGTGAGATTTCTAAAGATGAGTCTTCACTGTTAAGACAAAGGACTGTCATAAGTAAAGATTAGGAAGGATTGGTGTCTACTTCCCCCATAACAACTGCAATACTGGCATGTTTCAAGCTGTGAAGTGTCAGTTTGTATAATCAATATACGGTATCGAATAGCTGATTGAGATTGGGATTTAGAATTGAATACTTGTTCAATTCACAAGTAAAAGCTTTCTCTTTTAGAAAAAAACTAGAACTCACTACTGCAGGGAATGGAAGGCCAGTTGAAGCTTTTTTTTTCCCTCTTGTTTTTCTGTCCACCATTCCAACACAAAATTGAATCTTGTCTAGTTGTTTAATTTAGTTCTTTTGGGGCAGTTTAGGGTTTTCTTGATGTAATTTTATTTTCCTCTAAGGATTTAGAGGAGAAATAACTTGTTTTTCTCCAAGCACTTTCTTAATCCCTTTTGGTACATGAAAGATACTATTTGGAATCAAAAGAATTCTTTTTAAGGGAATGAGTTCTCTGATGATGTTCAGGATAAGTGTAAACATTACCTGTCATTCTAAGGGATACTTTCCTACGGCATATACTTCTCTGATGTGGACATGCCTCCTACTTGGCAAGAAAAAAAATATAATCCCAGACAAAGAGGCAGAGAGAAATACACAATGGTAAACCCCAACCTGTAATCCTGGTTATTCTGCTGAATCTCTACTGAGAGCAAGTGAAGGTGTAACCAATAGAAGAAAATATTTGTAGCTCGGGGTTGAACTGTGGAGTCCTTGGTGCTCTCTGAACTCGATGGTTTTCTTGCAGCCATTTCATGACCAAAATACGTAACTGCTTCCTTACTAGCATTGATGATATTACTTAGCTTGGTCATAAAACATCTGCAAGAAAACAACCAAGTTCAGACTTCAGCAGTTCCGGCAGGATAATATGATTGGGAAAAAAAAATAATAAGTTCCAATAGTGAAAAAATATAAGAGAATTTTTGTTGGGAGAAAGCGAGTAGTTTCGGACAGAAGTAAATATTATTCTGATAAGTAATGTATTAAATGTTCTGCAGAAAACGTCCAGAGGGAGAAACTGCAACTCATTAGATGTCCCAAAGAATCAAGAGGTGTTAACTTAATACTGTGTAGCCAATTGCCTTTGACTTAATTTCTCTGTTTCAGGGGTCCCCTACCCCATGGCCACTACTGGGTCTTGAGCCGTTTCAAACTGGGCTACAGGAGTGGTGAGTGAGCATGTGCATCCACATTTGCACAAGCAAGGGGCAAGCATGTGAGCTCACACTTCATTTTTGCAAGCTGAGGGCATACATATCCACCACTCGTGCAAATGGAGCTGCATATGTTTTCTCTCCACTCACGTGGAACCATCCCCTCCTCCTTCTCCTCCTCAACATGCTGGCCTGCACTGACTTGGCCTTCTGTCTTCTTGGGCCAAATTTCTGATTCATATCAAGGGGTACAAAAAGTTAAAAATAGAGATAAATGCCTCATAGCCTGTGGAAAGGACCACAGAAAGGACCTCTCCAACCGATCCGAAAGATAAGCCTCCAAAAGCTGTGACACTTCAGTAATGTCCCTCCTGCAGTTCTGAAGTTTGTAATAGGAGATAAAGTTATTGTGATCCCAATCTCAGAACTGTTTTCATAGAAAAAGCTATTGCATTCCTATATAAATGTCAGAATAAAATACGTTTTATTATCCGCTACTTGAAGTGTTCACATTTTTAAATGCTGAATACCTGAGAAAGGTTGAAAAATTGATATGCAAAGGAAGTTGCAAAATGTAAAAGTAGCCTGGAACAGTAATGGGAAATTCATGAAATAGATTTGCCTCGATGATATATAAGTTCTGTTCATTCATTCACTCATTCCTTCCTTCCTTCTAAAATGTGCATCCCACTCACATTCACCGTGTGACTGTATTTTGCAAATGCGGAATATTAAGATGGATGGTTTCTCAAGCACCATAAATTTTCCTAAAATTTTGTAAGTCCATTCAAGGGGTTCAGCGGCAACTCTAACTTTCCAAGGGATATTTGATATTATATAAACTGCCGGGGCTGGATGGGATCCTCGCTCAGTGGCATGGATAGTGTAAAGCAGGATTGTCCAACTCGCTTCGTCACAGCGGTGTAACGTGTCATCTCACAACTTTTTTCCCTTCCCTTTGTGGGTGTGTGGTCAGCACGTGACACATTCAGCCCATGGGCTGCGAGTTTGCCATCCTGATATAAAGAAATCCTTCTGTATTGTGAGCAATGTCTTTTGAAAAAAGGGCCTTGACCTTATCATGTTCTGAAATTTATATAATGATCATTTTTGAAAATGGGAAAGGTTCCCATGAAATCCAATAATTAAGCTGTTGTCCAATATCCTTATTAACTGAAGATGCCAAGATTTTGACAGTTACTTTGACATGAAGATTGTAAATGGCAATCACATGACCATGCAACTTGATGCATACAGTTGATGCTGCAACTGTACAGAATTCATTTAACAACGGCAACTGGGGATGCCACAACTACTGTTGTAAGTCGGCAGTCTTGTGATGTCACATTTTATGAGTGCATCAACTAGCAACAGAACTGCTGGTCTATTACCATTGTTAAGTGAGGACCACCTGTATTAACAAACTTTGAAAAAAGCATAGAATTCTGTAATGGAATAATAAACCCAACAATTTCACCCTTAGCTTTCAAATGGCTACCAAGTTCGAGACAATTGCAGTTAAAAAAAAAGTAACTATATATGCAGAGATATATCTCAGACTCAATGAACAGGTGAAAGATACAGCAAGAATCATTCAGTGAAGGCTGGAATATACCATGGTTGATGTATTTACAAATGGCTGGAAGGATAAAATCTATCTTAAGAATGAAGGAGGGACATTAAGAAAAATGACAGAATTTGAAATGCGTAAACAAAACCAATGCCATCTGTTAGGGTACATAAAAATGTTACTCAGTTATAACACAGAGATAGAACCAATTAAAAAAAACTATGATAAAATGGATACGAAATTTTAAAGAAAGAGTCACAACAAAACAATGGGAAGAGTTATGGACCAAATCTATAAAAATTTATTCCAAGCTACAATTTAAAATAAAATACAGGAGACATCTCCATCAATAATCTTCAAGATAGATATTAAATGTTGGAAATGCCATAACAGAGAAGGGACATTTTACTACGTCTCGTGGGCATATTAAAAAAAATTCAAGCAATACTGGAAAAACATACAAAATTCAATGCGGAAACATTTGGATATTGAATATGAAATAAAATCACATTTTTTTAACCGGGTATAATCCCAGATTATATCAATAAAAAATGTCATCATTTGCTGAGATACATGCTCACAGCAACAAAAACAGATGAAAGATACAATTCAGATGATATCTGATTGGAAATTGAAAGTTGGATTATATGCAGTGTTGGCAAACAGCAGTTGAACCAAAATTCACAACAGCAGTTGAGCCAAATTCAAGCAAGCATGGTTCCCATACATACAATATTATGGAGCATGGCAAATATAAACATAGATTCCAAAGGGGGTGAAAATGCTTATAAACACTTCAAATTAATAGAGGTGCAAGAAATGGGAGGTTATATATGAAATAGATTTTTTAAAGTTTGGTTGTTTATATACATAACATATAAATAATAAGTAACAATGTAATGGAGAGCTTAGTATTACATATTAAACTTAAGACAGAACTTTCATTACATAAAATGATTTATTTTGCAGTTTATAATACCACATTCAAGCTTTAGGTATAAAATTTAACCAACCTTATGCTTATCAACATTTAGAAACTTTATTTTGTTCTTTATTTTTAAAGGTTTAGGTTATCGAAACATCAGAGCATTAATAATCTCTAGTCAATAAATACCACTGTATAAATACCACTGTACACAAATAATAGAATCTATTTATTTATATTTTATAATAATAATATAAGAATACAAGGTAAAAAGGAAAACAAAACAAATGGTAAGCTTTTGGGAAAAGCAATGGAAAGAAATGAATTTCCATTCCATTTTGTTTTATGGATTTATGATTTATAAAACTAATCTCTCTACTTATGCAATTACCAAAGGAATAATTTCCCTCATAATTAAGATGCTACGTGGAACTCATCTAAGATGTTCCTTATCTTATTTAATATCAAATGCGTTGTTGAAACTTTTCACCAAGTTAATAAGTCATCCAATGACACTCGAGGTATTTGGGAAGTAGGAATTGAACATATACTGTATTGTTGTTAGAGGCAGGTGATACCTTAGGTCCTTTCAATGATAGCCAAAAACCCTTACCCTGATATGTGGAAATGGTCTAAAATATCAAGTCCAATATTATTCTGAATATAAATGCATTTAGAATAACTCTAATATTTTACTAGTTGATAATCTGGTATTTCTGGAACTTTGTGAAAATATTGGCTTTTTCCTGTTTAGATACTATGAAATAGTTATAATTAATTATATTTAAAAGTATATCTTCATTGATTGATAAGAGTCTCTCAAGTTGCAAAGATAAATAGGGATACAAAAGAATGTATCATTCTCTTTATACTTCCTAAATAATACCCAAATCCCTTTTTATGTAACAAGCTTTACACAAGTTTACCATACAGTTTACCTTACAGTATTCAGGCATTTTGCATATTCTGGAAACCTCTTTTATAAAACTTTCAAATTGTTTTAGCAATTGTGATGTTTTATAGATCCGACTAGATGGGTTCTACAAAATGAGATAAATGGTTGTGAAACAGACACCAGCATTTCATTATATTCATAGCATTAGCAGTCAAAACAAAGTCCAAATACTAAAACCTATGGAGGAAACAGCATTGTCTAGGCCAGGGGTCGGCAACCTTAAACACTCAAAGAGCCACAAAGGTCCTAACCGGAAGTCCCCTGTCCAATTCTGGAGCCGACCAGAAGTCCCAGTTCCCCCACCATAGAGACTCCTCCTAGCGCGGCATCCTTTTTCCTCTACCTGTCCTAACCGAAAGCCCTATTAATTGTGGAACCGACCAGCAACAGGGAGCCGCAGCAGACGGATGAAAGAGCCGCATGCAGCTTCAGAGCCACAGGTTGCTGACCCCTGGTCTAGGCCATTCACATAAACACATGTACAAATATTCCAAAACAAATCTTTTTACATGTTTCCAGAAGATAATCAGAAGAAGTGAAAAATCTGGAGTGTAAATAACTAAAGAATTCCACTTCTTGAAAAACTTACTTAATTTCAGTAAGCTTGAAGTATGTGAAATAAGGCCCGATGGCCAAGTTATTTAAAATTCTGAAAATTATTAGAACTATTCATCCAGTATCTACCATGATAACCAGACAGAAACAATTGCATATTTTTAAAAAGAGTCAAGCAACCAAAAATACTGTCTTAATCAAATATAAACTTAAATTTGAAAAGCTTCCAAGGATCTCTGAAGAGACAATGCAGTATTGAACATGAGGGTACATATTTCCCTAAGGGGTAAAGCATAGAAACGTGCAAAATCATCCCTTGTATTCATAGGAATATTAAATTACAACAGATAGAATAGAAATGACAATACATGACTGTACATGGCCAGTGAAATTGCACTGGAAGCTGAGCTGGAAAGTGTCTGCACATATTTTAAAAAGGTTAGGTAGTCAACCAACATATAATATCCTGGACATAAAGTCATCTCAAAGTCTCTTTCTGTGATCTTTCAGAATTCCCGGAGAACAAGTTTAGTGTCAGAAGAGTGGAAAAAGACAAATATCATACCTGTCTCCAAAAAGTGAAAAAAAAGAAGACCTGCATAATAATAGACTGATCTGCTTAATGTCAAATATCATGCAACCTTCTGGTACAAATTTAAAAAGCAGTTTGTGATCACTTGGAAAATTGCCTCATAGGAGATAGAATAGGTTTATTAAGAAAAATTCATGCAGATTCTAACAATCTCCTTGGGGGGGGGGGGTAACGTAGAATAGAAAACAGAGTTGGAAGGGACCTTGGAGATCTTCTAGTCCAACCCCCTGCTCAGGCAGAAAATCCTATACCATTTCAGACAAATGATTGTCCATCCAATCTCCTCTTAAAAACTTCCAGTGTTGAAGAATTCACAACTTCTGGAGGCAAGTTGTTCCACTGGTTAATTGTTCTGTCAGGAAATTTCTTCTTAGTTTTAGGTTGTTCTCTCCTTGATTGCTTCTTGTCCTGCCCTGCCTTGTCCTGCCACATTATTAACAAGTGATAAGTTTAGTTGGCCACAGGAATGAGGTGAACATCATGCAATTTCACTTCCACGGAGCATTCAATAATGCCTTCTATGAGACTAGGAAGACAAATGGCAAAATGTGAGCTGTACCATACAGGTAGTCCTTGGGTTATGAGTACTCCTTCAGCAACAGTTCAAAGTTACCACAGTGCTAAACGAGGGGGAGTTACAACTGATTCTCAAAGCTGTGGCCCTCACAATGTCCCCACTGCCACATGATTGCAATTCAGGCACTTGGCGATGGGCTCACAATTTTAATGGTTGCAGTGCCCCACAGTCCTGTGATCACCATTGGTGACCTCACATGCTGGCTTCCCGCAAGCCAAGTCAATGGGGAAACCTTCGGGAGATTTCAAATCAATCCCACCACTTCTTCCCCTCCTTGTCTGCCCCTTCCCACCAGTCTAATCACGTCTCACCATTCCCTCATTAATGTCCCATACAGTTCTTACTTAACAAAAGCAACAGGTACTGCCAAGTGATGCAGTCAGGCAATGTCATGCTTTACAACCACATTGCACCAAAATCTTCCAATTGGCATCCTAACACAAGGATTACCTGTACTACCATTACATCAATACGGAACAGAATAATTGTTAAACAAAATGGTTGAGCAATCATACCATGAATTAATGTATGTCAATGTATGCCTTTCTACATCATGTATGACTTTCTACATCAAGGTGAAAAAGTCAAGTAGAGAACCACAGGGCTTTTTTTTTCTAGGCCATGCACTGTTCCACGCCTTATAAGTGACTTGGATGAGATCAGTCAGAACGTGTGAGTGTCAGATTTGCAGATGACACAAAGATGGGGCGGGGGAAACAAATACATTATCAAGATTCAGGAGATCTTGACAAGCTGGAAAGATGGTTTTTAGTAGGATTAAATGCATAGTCTTATGTCTGGGTAAAGGCTGATAATAGGACGAGGGAATCATACTGGACAGCTATACATGAAAAAGGAATATGCATGAATTGGTGGATCGCAAGCTAAACATGAGCCAACAATAGAATACAGCTGCCAAAAATAAAAAGCAAATAAAGACCTAAGCTTGTATTAACAATTGTTGCAGCACCACAGTAGTTGTTCACACTTACACAGGGCTTTTTTTCGGCACCAAAAGGTGCCGGAACGCGCCCCCCCCCGGTCGCGTTAAAAAAAACCAGAAGTAATAGCGCGCGATTGGTTGTTTCGTAAGTACTGCGGGGGGGGGGGAGTTTATGTCATAACTTCAAATAGTCACTAAGTGAGCTGTCGTAACTCAAGGACTACCTGTATTTAAAGAGAGTGTGGGTGGCCACATTTCAGGGATGTTCAAGTACTGGATTCTTACACTGGACAGAGGATTGGATTAAGCCGTCTCCAAGAATACTTTTAACTCTTAAATTCTAAGATTCTATGAAATGCATTTAAGATTTTATAGAAGGACTTCAAATAAAATTAAACTGCAAGAAATCTTTTTGCTTGGGAATAATTGACCAGTTAAGAAAAAATACTGGGCTGTCTAGTCTGTCAAGGTTTTCCTATCCAACTTTCATACCTTGAAACATGCCATTGGCTATGGCACAGCACTAAATTAAGGCATTCAAATATTTTATTAATTTAATATGAATGCCTATGTTCCTCTGTTTTGCTCTACCACTTGTTGCTGGTTGCACTCCTTTTTGAATGTTGTCCATGAGAGACCTAGTGTGGTTATCATCCCCAACCTTTCCTATCATTGATGTAGCAGAGATATAAACATTAAACCCAGATAATTATTATAGTTAGTGCTTTTGGAATTGTTAATCATAAAACACAGGTTAAAAGCTTCACCAAATAAACAAGGAGCACATAACTAAATGTCTTCATGATGCTAACATATTGGACATGTTGAACATGCAGCACATAGTTGTAGCTTCATTTTTGTTCTTAATGAATAATTAGCATGCAGTGGGGGTGGGATTTATACTTGGATTACAGCACCCTGGGAGAGAACCACAAAGTAGAAATCTCCCTCATCACCTAAGCTGAATTAATTAGAGACAAATTAGGAGTGCCAGTGGGGACTTTTCCAACAACTTTATAATCACTTAAGAACTTTTCTTTGAATTATAACCAAAAGAATAGCCTTTTCCTCCTCAGTTAAAACCTCTAATCTCAATCCTAATCTCGTTCTTGTAATTCATTAAAGAAAAGAAGATATTACTGTCACACATGACATGTTTAGTATAAAGTGCTGTTTGCAATATCTTGGAGTAGAATAATATCACCAAAAGAGCCCTAGTGATGCAGGGACTATAGGACAAATAAGCAGAAGCACATTCATGTACACCAATTAACAATCTAAAGACAATGTGAACCCTCTTAATTTCAAAACGTATGGATGGATTTATTCATAATGTTCAAATGGAAAACTGTGAGCATCCTGGACCAAGCTAAATCCAAAAACGCTAGAAAATCCTTGGAACCCTGGCACTCAGACAAATCAGCTATCAACAGTCACATAGAGATAAATAACATCTACATACCATTCAAAAGAGACAATCAAAAAGCTAAGAAGGAATCAAACAAACAAACCAAAACACCTTCTCACCAGCAATCAACATCCAGATAAGCACAGATTAAGAGTACTACCAGACCAACAATTGAGCTGTACCCAATGCCCCAATCAAGAAACTACGAGCCAATTTATGGTTAAGGCACCAGGCTAGCAAGCATGAGACGGTGAATTCTGGTCTCACCATAGGCATGAAAGCCAGATGGGTGACTTTGTGCCAGTCACTCTCAGCCCAATTCCCCTAACAGGATTGTTGTGGGGACAATAGGAGAAGGAAGGTATGTTGGCTATATTTGCAGACTTATTTGTAAAAATAATAAAGGTGGATGCAAATAAACAAATAAAAACGGGGAAACAATCAAGCAGTAAACAACAGTCTAATCAAGGATCTACCAAAATGACTCCTACCAAAACTCATAAAGCAAACCACTTGTATATAAAATGAGAGCAAACCCCACGGCCTTCTATCACTTTGATATAACCTGATTGGGTAATGAACTTTTTGTAAGAAAACAAACTCAGAGAGCACCAAGACTTGTAATATACTTTGCATTATGTTTTAGGCATATTAATGGATGTTTGCTTTAGAAGATATTATACTTCTGGTTCTGTCTGTCTCGTTTTTCAACCCCTCTTGTTAAGCCTGATTTTTCTTTTTCATTCTCTTTGTGTATTTCTCCTAAGCCTTTTGTATCCTTGCTCTGCTCTTCTCACTGCGGACAATGAACAAAGCATCTGGGATGCATCTGGTAATTGGGACCACAATTTACCAGAATTACCAGCACACAGACTAAATGTTCTGAGATTGTAGCCCAGCATAATTGGAAGCTACCCTACTGGAACCCTAAGTAAACTAAGAAATAGTCTGGAAAATTTCCAGGAAATGGAACTGAAACAATTTCACAGGCTCAAGAAAGCCATACTTTAAAATCACAAATAACACACACGTATCCTTTCCTTTTATTAGAAGAGCTTAGAAACTTCCAAAATCACTTGAACGCCCACAGTAATGGAAATGGCAAGTTGAGTTGCCCAGGCAGAACATCCAAACTCCGTAAGCAATAAATATATTCTATTGTGTTTTCGATTATGTTCTCTTACATCTTAGCTTTCATACACCCACATTTTTCCCTTGATCTTTCGGTCCCCATCTTTTCTGTCTGCAAAATGCAGTTTGACAGCTGAGTGCTACAAAACGCTGCTAGAGGAAGGAAGGAAGGAAGGAAGGAAGGAAGGAAGGAAGGAAGGAAGGAAGGAGGGAGG
>JAOYMU010000263.1:8112724-8127410 GCA_025802295.1 Psammodynastes pulverulentus | reverse complement strand
GACCCCGCCCCCATCTAGTCTCTGCCTCCTGAATCCCAGCTGAGTGGCTGGGTCTTCTTTTGTTGCCCTGCACAGGAGAACGGAACTGGAAAGCAGGTTAGTGGGGTGGGGAGGTAATGGGATTTTGCAGTAACCTTCCCCTGCCACACCCACCAAGCCATGCTCACCAAGCCTTGCTCACAGAACCGGTAGTAAAATCTTTTGAATCCCAGCACTGATGATAATGGTACTAATTTCTTTCCTCTGCTCTCACCCAATGCCTTCTGCTTGTAGAAACTATATGCCCTAACCTTTCCCAAATGCCAGACTTTATCCATATGGTGATGTCACTAGATCACATATGGTCTCCTGAAACCTTTCAGAACATTGGAATGCTGGGTTGCTCAGCCATCAGCATGGTAATTATCAATAATATGGTCATATGTTACGTCACCAGACATAGCACACCACTGACTTCAGTTGACCTCAAAACAGTAAGCAGGATCAGATTTTGTTAATACTGGACCAGAAAGAGATCCCAGCACTGTAGATTATATCGAGAAGTTGACAAAGCATCCTGAAAAAAAGAAAATCATGAGCCACTGCTATACTGCTGCCAAAAAACTATATGTAAGTCTCCATGAGGACAATGGAGGATTAGCTTGGCCTGAAGTTAAATTGCCCAAGTGTCAAGCAGGGTGAAAGCAAAAATTATTAGTATGAAAATCCTCAAATGTTGCCTTTTATTTTAGACCAGGATCTTTCAGAATTACACCTTCACATGAGTCATTCTGCATAACTGAATCTAGAACTTGCTGATGTTTGCAGCTAAGATGCTGGATGAGAAACCAAAGACCATGAGTTCTAGGTCTCTCTTAAGCATGGAAGCATGGATGACTTTGGGCCATTTACACTTTCTTAGCCCATCCCATCATGGGATTGTTATTATGGGAAAAAGGCAAGATAGGAATATATGTACAATTTTTTTTGAAGGGCTAATGTATGAGAGCAAATAATAAAACACTATCTAAGGCTCGTGTAGTTCAATGCTTATTGGATAGAGTGATACTCATTATCCAGTGGGTTATGGGTGAACATATTATTCCCAATGTGTTAAACAACAAAAAGAGGTAGTTGCAGTTAGAAGTCTCAATTCCTTTTTGCTTGCGTCTCTACCTTCCAAGATGCCAAAAATCTAATTCTTTTATAGGAAAATTCCCCTCAGGCTGCAGGGTGAAAGTTTTATAAAAGTTTAAGTACATGAAAATAAATCTATATATTTGCAGCTTATTGCGTATATTTACTACAATTGGAAAATAAGAGAGAAGATGCAGCCACAAAATCCAGCAATCTACTATAAAACATTTTCTCTTGCAATAACAGTGCCAGTACAAATAAAAATTAAATGAAGTTGTGAGCTTGTTGGGGAGAAAATTAGAACTCTTTTAGTGCCCCGAAGCAAAAAAAGAAAAGAAAAAAAAAGAAAATTTCTACTCCTTTCCATTAGCATAAGAGTACAACAGCTCCTGAATAGTCTTAAAATTAAATATGTGAACTTTACAAGTAACAGAACTCCAGTCCTGGGTATTTCATAATATTTAGGTATAGCTACATAATCTCTATTTTCTTGCTTGGACAAAACAAAGAAAGAAAATAGGCAAGAAATGCAGGAAGAGTTGTCAGAAAAGGAGCAGAATGAAGAGAAAATATATTGGACTGAAACCAAGTTTTATCGTTTCAAGCTCTGTTGCTCTTTAAACTTGTTGAAAAAATAGGTCTTTACCAAAGAAGGTCCAACAGCAATATTGAGAACAGGGAGAAATACTGTGGGAAGAGACATTTAACACTTTCACTAGATCACTTAGCATTACATACAGTGGCTGTGGCAATAATGTTAAGATAAAAATATGAGAGAGAGAGAGAGAGAGAGAGAGAGAGAGAGAGAGAGAGAGAGAGAGAGAGAGAGAGAGAGAGAACATTAGAATTATGGATGGTATTTATATTCCTTTCATTGCAAATCTATCTTTGGCACAAGGATTAGGGCTAATATATTGCCAAAAATGGAACAGTAATACACTGTTGAGTGGTAAGTTTACAGTACAGTATGCTAGCCTATACACAGCATTTATTTGGCAAAGCTTTCTGCAGTCTTTTGCCTTTCATGGAAAGTAGCTTCTATCAGTACTGACATCTTCCAGATGTTAGTAGCTTTGATTCTATCCCCCTCCCGTTCTCCCCCTCCCCTTGTTTTTCCCATGCTGCAAATGAGTTGGCATGGAAACAACTCTTTTCTGGCAACATGACATACAATTCAAGCAAAATGCATTTAGCACAGATGAATAGTTCACGAATATGCCTCTAACAAAAGTCATTTTAAAAGCCCTGCTTTGCATTTGTTGGTGTTTATGACAACCTTCCAAACAAAAGTCTAAAATCCAAATATTTCCAAGGGCAGATGTTTTGATCCTTTAAAAGTTGTATACTTTGGATAATCCCTGAATCTATTTATTTAATCAATAATAATAGGATACAAAGCAATGCGATGCAAAGCCTGAATATGAGATGCTCAGAGCAACCCATGTGGAAAGCTTTCTCCAAAGGGGAATGTTGATTTGATTAATTCCTTTACGTAAGAATCTCACTCACAGTCAAATAAAAATAATGGTCTTGGCGAGCTTTGGACAACAGGAAGAAGGAATCCAGGAAGATTATTTTACATGCATTTGAGGAAATTGCAGATTTCACCTGCATTTGTGGAAATTATATTCTGGTTAATAAGAGGCAGAAAAACAAAGGAACATCTCACCATCCATCATCAGCATATAGTACGCAGCTTTTCTAATCTATGGCTTTGATTCCAGATCTTTTCTCAGCATTACCAGTAGGCCTGTACTGGAAGAGCTGAGGAATACACACTAGAACTGGTTGCTCTTTAAGATGACATGTAGAGTTATGGATGTATTTGGAATGTGGTATTACATGATTTAAAACACGGATTACATTATCATTACTCTCAAACAATTATCATCTTATTGATTATATCCTACCTGGATTTTACAAGGGCCTGAAAAATTTGTGAGGACCATCACTGTCAGAAACACACTGTACTTCACATATGTGAGGGGCTCCTGGTAGATAACCTCCATAATCTGGAGCAGATGCATGCTGGGAAGCACATCCAGCAACAGACTCTAGACAAGAATGACACAGCTGCAGCCAATGATGAGGGATGCATTACCATAATCCACAAGGAAAGCATCTACTGGGATTGAAGGGCCAATGAAACAGTCTTACCATTCAAGAATTCTAAAAACATAGAACTGATTTTCGTGAATGGCAAATCCACCACACACTTAAGAAGAAATGATGAGCTTCATCTCCTATATTCCTTCAGAGGTGAATGAAACCATACAAACATTATTTGGATTTTCTTCCAGTTATACTCCAGCTTCTTCCCCTTTTAAGAATAAACTAATTGGCTGATTCCCTTTGCACAGAGAGTCACTTTCCTTCAATAGAGTAAGTAGCCAAGGGGACTCTGGAGGAACTAGTCACTGCATGAGTGACACATGTTCTAATTAGCTCTTTCCCCCCTAATTCTTTATGATTTACTGAGCTCCAAGGCCCATGTCTTTAGCTGTTGTGGGAGGGAGGGAATGGCCTAATCTTCTTGCATTTTTACCATCTTCTCTGAATTTCTGTCATAGAAACTATTCGATTCTTGGTCTCTGCTTAATCTTCTTCTTTCAAGAAGCAGTCATGTGAAAAAAAATGTTAGTTTTAAGCATTTAATTTAAAAAGGAAAGATCTACCAGATTAAATAGGGATATAGATGACAAGCACTGGTAGAGCAGCTGCAAGGCTGCATTGGTAAGAAGTGCAGGAAGCAGGGGGATTACCAATCAGATCTTGTGGTGGCCCTTGTCCATACTTAGTGCCAGCCCAGCTCTGTTGCCAACCCAGTGCAATTTAGATTGGAATTTTTGAAGATCGCTTAAGAAAGAGCCAGGAGTAGCACAGGAGACCAATAGTTTAGGCTGAAGTGCATAATTGCCCTTAGCCATCTTAAGAAAATCCTATATGCTTTGGCAACAGTTATAAGGTATTCAGTCTGGCTTTGGGTTCCTCTCGTTGGAGAATTCTTTGGCCTTTCCAAATTTCTGTACCAGAAACAACTTTCCAATGGCTTTCTTTCCTGTGAACAAATTTGGATGTATAAATTTTCACATATATACATGCATATTGCTTAAGGCATGACTTGGCATAATTATCTGGGAAGTATTTGAGTCTGTTGGTTCTAAGAAAATGGACAGAGCCCTCAGAGCTGCAGGTGCAAGCATCTGTTTATTTTATTACCTGCATCTTTTTCCTGGTTGGTCAAAACTTTTCAGGAGGCGATGTGTGGTTGTGTTCAAGCAATTGTGGATTTATCCTTGAATGAGGGGGGTAGAAGATAGCTTCACTTAAAAAGTAGATGCCAAGCCTTGTAAAGAGGGCAAGCTTGGGAAACAAGAACAACCTGAATTTCTGAAAAGGTCTTTATTGCTAGTAGAATAAAGTAAGAATCTTGAAAGCCTAGCAAAATAATTCTCTCACAGGACTTACGCCTAGTATTCTTAATGTAGGTCTGTTTGCATGTTTTCCCCCACTCAGTAATCTCTTCTGTAAAGGTCCTGTTTTCTCCCCTAACTCTCATATTTATTTCATTTAACAGAATAACAGTTGGAAGGGACCTTGGAAGTCTTCTAGTCCTACCCCCTACTCAAGCAGGAAGCTCTATGCCATTTCAGACAAATGGTTGTCCAATCTCTTCTTAAAAACTTCCAGGGTTGGAGCAACCACAACTTCTGGAGGCAAATCATTCCACTGATTAATTATTCTGTCAGGAAATGTCTCCTTAATTCTAGGTTAGTTCTCTCCTTAGTTTCCATCCATTGCTTCTTGTCCTGCCCTCAGGTGTTTTGGAGAATAGGTTGACTCTCTCTTCTTTGTGGCAGACCCTAGGTTTTGGAACATTGCTATTATGTCAACCCTATCCCTTCTCTTCATTAAAGTACAAATACCCAATTTATTAATATAAATGTATATATATATATGTATGAGCTCCTAAGATTTGTTAGACATTTCATCACAGCAGTATCCCTTTCTAAGGATGCACACTTGATCCAATGGTGTTGGATTGTTTGAAAGGCCTCCAGTATAATTTGTTTTTATTTATGATTATTAATGTTTATAGTATTTTTGTAGGCTAAAAGCATCAGATTGTAAGACAGATAGCAGAATGTAATGTTAAAGGTGCTAGACTGACAGCAGGAGACCCGAGTTTCAGTCCTCCCTAAGCTAAGAAAGCCGGTTGGGTAATCTTTGTAATAGCATGTGGAATGACTTTGGGAGACAGGAGGAAGAAGTGCAGATTAGACAATCACGGTGCAAAAGTGGTATCAGTCCATAGAAGCAAAGGGAGCATGGGAAACATTTCAGAAGCAAGCCTCCCTAGCTTTTTGGAGGATAAATGGAAAGAAGGGGAGAAATAATCTGACTTGCAAGATTACATTAATAGAACCTTACCATAAAGGTAGAGGTAGTATTTCTTGATGCTCCTCTTGTCTGGACTACCTCAAAGGGCTAACATTTTAAAGCCAGTCACTCCCTTTTAGCCCTAATCACCTTCAGGTTCTGCAACAGCCTTCTAACAAACAAAGGCCCTCATGACATCCTCCATTGATAGATTCACTTTGAGAACCACACACAGCATAGTGCAAAAACAAGTGGACTATGCAATTATCTGGGGAAAACACAAGGAAGAATCAAATGCACAAAAAACAGGTTTTGGTTTTTTTTAAATCCTTCTTTCTAGCAGTCTTCTAATAATTTCCATACTTCTCCTCACCAACGTTGAAATAAAGAAACAATGGAGTGGTTAAAATCTTCACTTGGCAGAGAGAAGGTGGCCCATGTGAAACGCAGCAGGCCTGTCTGCTTGCTTGTTTGTTTTAATTAGGATCTTTCTGGAGGAGACAGCTTTGCTCTTCTGCCTCTCCCCCCTCCACTTCATTTCCTAAAATAAGTCCAGAGTTTTACCATTTTTCAAGTCACCTAAGGTTGATGACTTTCATCTTAGGATCCTCAAGGCGGGTTTAGGAAGATTCTCTGTGCTGAAAAGGTTTGACACTTTAGTTCAGGGGCCATTGACTTCTTGATGCATATTATAAGTTTTAGAGAGAGATTAGAAACTTTATAGTGGAATCCCTACTCAAGGCATTTATTGGGTGTACTGATGAATATCATATTTAGTATCTCTTATTAAATATACTATATAGCATACACTGTGGGTAAATTTGTAGCATTAGTGTGCAAAACTCCTGAGGTTTTAATTAATTAGATGTATTAATCAATCAATTAATTAGATGTAGACTGGTGGGGTAGTATAATTCATCTCACATCGTCATTATCATCAATGTTATTACTCTTCACATTTATGATTGAATTTGGTACTTTTAACTAATGGATTCTTCACAAAGATCTAGGCTAAAGATAAAAGTGTTGTCTCAAATAACACAACATTGTGTAATTTATAAATTTAGATTCTTTCAATTCTATTGTGTTCTTTTCCAGAACTTTTGGTAAGAAACCAAGGGCACCAACCACTATTTCTTTCTTTTTTCATATTCTCTCAATCTCTATTTGAAGGTATTGCTATTTCCTTTTCCTTTTCTATTTGCAGGTGAATTTTGGATTTTCTCCAGTTCTTTCTCTTCTCTTCTACTATTTCCAAGTATTGCAATGTCCACCCTTCAGACTACTATTATTATCTATTCACAACAATGCGAAGTCACAGCTGCCAGTTCTTTATTGGTGTTGGCCTTCATGCGTATCAAGTTCTTCCCCAAAACCTAGGATATTATAATGTATTGCTGTAGTTTATGTATGGATCCAAGCACTGTGAACTTTTGTAATTCTCAGATGGAAATTTTGTAAATGTGCAGATTTTCTAAGTGCCATCCAAGATTTTTTGGTGTAACACCCAGTGTTCTGATAATTATTATTTTTTGAAGAATACTCAGCAAATGCTAGTAATTTAGAGTAGCTTTAAGCTTATCCTAAAGCCTTAAAATTGTCCTAATATCACCATAATCTTCACATGGCTCTGAGCAAACTAAATGTTGTAAGGTAATAATTATTTTTAAATTGTTTTGTCAATTTTATTGCTAGGGCTTTTAGTGCTCCTAATAATTACATAATTGTTAACAATCGCTGCATTTCATTTGTTAAGTCCCAATATTTTACAATCTTCCCCAGTTCCTTTTGACTTACTCTGCAACACATATAGATGCATGCATTGCCATGTCTATAAGTAAAACTTGTTTTTCTTCAATAAGTGGGGTATTGTAGAAGTCAGTCCTTATGGATTTAAAAATTCCATAATATTTACATTCTGAAACATTTTTTTAACATTATGATCACACCAATCAAATCCATACATAAATTCCAGCGCATTATTTCTGCCATTCCATCATGTCTTGTTACCTGGTAATTTTGCTATAGCTTCTTATTAGATGTTTAGCAATCATTACTTTCTCTTTGCATATATTTACTATCGTTTTCAGGGATTTTTAATCAAATGTTATTTTAATCACATTTCTTTCCGGTTTTTTTCCCTCTCATGCTGCTAATAGCAAACCTTCCATTTCTTTCTTGATGGATTCAATCTGAAGCCATTCCCAAGTTCTATTATAGTCACCTTGCTTTCATTTTTTTTCCAGATATTGACCATATAGAGATTAATCTTCTCAATTTTCATTCACTGTTGATAACTGTTCAGTTTTGTATGCCACTTTGATTCTGTCACACTCAAAATGTTCTCCTTACAGACATTTATTAACATCACTTCTTTGCTTGCTTTTAGGTAATCGTTTAGTCCTCGGATTTCATCCTCCACTGTCTGCTTCACTTGCAACAAAGTATGTCCACAAATCTTCCATGGTAAATATAAACGTTCTCTGCCATTTTATGGGATGTGTTTTCATACATTTTTTTGACTCTTGCAATCTAAAGCATCTAGTTCAGCTTGTGCCCTGTCAACAATACCTGCCGTGTAGCTTATTACTGGGATAGCCCAAGTATTAATGACTTTGACTGTACTACAGCCAGTCATCTTTAATTTTGGAAATTTTCTAACTAATTTTACATATTTGCAGTTGGTTTGCTTTTTTCACTTAAGCATGCAATATAGAGTGTGCTTCTAGAATACCCCAGTATTTTGCTCCATTGTCAATGTTTGGATTTTAGTGCCATTCTGTAGTTGAATTCCACCTAAGTATTCCATTTTTTACCTTTCTTATTGCCAGCACTACACACTTATCTAATCCAAATTCTGTTTCAATGCATCACTAAAGATTTGAATTATGTCAAAAAAGCAATTGTATTTTTTCTAGAGTTTCAAATTACCTATATAGAGCAAAAGTGAAACTTTTGTCCATTCTTTGGATAATTCATTGCCAAATGACATTTTATTCAAAATTACCATCCATGGAATCAGAACCAAATTAAAAAAATAGTGATCAGAGTATTTTTTCATTTTGATTTTTCCAGGTTCTTTTGTGTTTGGAGACAGTGTTGTTTTTCATCTTTTTCTGTTACAATTTTCTATTAATTCCCCAAATTTATAGTGACCCTATGACTACAACTAAGTGTTATACCGATGACTTTTGACGTATGTATCTTTTCTTTGTATGAACATGGAGAGCATATGCACCCAAACAAATTCCTTGTGTGTCCAATCACACTTAGCCAATAAAGAATTCTAAATTTCCAAACATTTTTAATCCAACTATGTGGTCAATCCAAATCATAAAGATGTTTCCAAATTTATTTTCACAATTGATTGTGGGTTGGGTGAATTGCTTTCAAATTATAACCCAGTTCTATCGTTGTTACATTTATCAGGTTGTACATAAGCTGATTAGTCTGCTTTATTGTTTTTACCATAATTGATTGAGCAATCATACATACATCATGCAAAATATCATTTAAATATTTCTGTGAGCAAATTTCCAAGGAGGTAATCTTTGACATGCAATTCCTTTAATGTAATTTCTCTAACTTTTTGGTATTCAGACAACTGTAGTTCTACTTCATTATTTTGAATTAGCTGTTCAGAATGTTCCCTGGCAGCACCCAAATAGATGTTTATGCTAACTTGTTCCAAATGGTTGTTTATGTTAACTTGTTCTTCTACTGCTTTTGTAGCACATTTTCTTTTTTAGTTTCAAGTCTGTTTTCATTATTTTTTAACTGTTGTTGCAATTCATTCAATGCCTGTAGAGACTTTTTCTGTACATGAAACATCTGTGGTCTATAAATTGCTGTTCGGTGATATCTGGTTCCACAAATTTTATTTTCTAAATTTCATGCATTCAGAAATATGACTTATAATAGCATTTCATGATTTCTTGATTTTCATTGAAAGGTCCACATTTTTGCTTTCAATAGCTTTGTAATTCCTTATCCTGGTGCCTAGCAAAGAAAATCAAATTGTGTAGCCCACATGTCACTTGATACCCCACAATTATAGCATTAAATGTAGCTCTTGTTGACTTGGTGACAACTGATTAGGTATGGAAACTTCCTTTCTGGGTTTCAGCATTCAGAATGCGTAATTGAGATGTTCTTGGTTCAATTCTCAGCACCTGCTTGAGAGACCCTGCTCGAATCTATATGATCTTCCAATATCATTTAGCTTCACTGAGACCTTAAGTTGCACCACAACAACATGCCTTCCATTATTGGTGGTATACACAGGTTAGGAGCAGCAATGGGATGTAACTGGTGTAACAACCGGTTCGGGAGTGCGCTTGCGCACTCGAAAAATGCACGCGTGCTACTTCTCAGCTCCTTGCTGGGGCTTGCTGTAAGCAACAGCATCAGGAGATAAAGGACAGGTAAGAATCAAGGTGGGTGGGAGGGCCCAGCCATAGTTTTTGCTTCCCATTCCTCTTCGTGGAACAGAGGCTTTGGGTAATGACCGGATTGCACAATCCAGCGAGACTCAGCTGGATCTCACTCCGGGTTGGGAGCAGATAAAGTTTATGTAGCACTGTTATCATAATTATTCTCCAAAGCATCTCAGGGCAGGACAAGAAGCAATGGGTGGAAGCTAGTTAGAGAGATCCAACCTAGAACTAAGGAGAAATTTCCTGATAGTGAGAACAAACTATCAATGGAACCGCTTGCCTCCTGGAGTTGTGGGTGCTTCATTGCTGGAAGTCTTCAAGAATAGACTGGACAGCCATTTGTCTGAGATGGTATAAGCTCTCCTGCCTTGAAAACCTCCAAGGTCCTATGATTCTATGAATGAACACCAGCAGGTACATGGTGAGGTTGGGGGAACTATAACCCCAATAAAAAGTTCTCCTTAACCTGACAAATGCACATAATTTCATTCAGAATTCAAAGCAACAAACATAGAACTCCTGCCTCCTATTTACTGCTGAACAATGGCCTAATGAGGTAGGTTGAATGGCAAAAGAAAGTGAGTGGCCCAAAGTCATCCAGTGGGCTTCAGTGACTAAAAGTGGGCTAGTTACATCTACTGCTTAACTGCTTACATCATCTCTAATGGAGAAATCTGTGTAGGGCTTAAAATGTTGTTCTTTGGAACTACAAGATAAATTCTTCCACCCCCTAATACTCCCTTTACAAACAAAAATGGCCACTTCCTACCCAGGAGTCTACTTCCAGGAGAAAAAAACATCTACCATCTATCATTTTGGCATTTTTCATAGGGGCACTTTTCACTCCCCTGCCCCATTTTAAAAAATTAGCATGGCTTCAGACTTCACAGGCAGGATTTGGGGGGACACGATAATAATGTAAAGCAAACACCAATAATGGTGGAGTATTTCAATTTTATAGACTACCAAGATCCCGGCTGGAAATTAAAGCATACATCTTTATTTTATGACTTTATGCTCCTGACTGTTGTACTTTGAAGTACTGGCAGAAGCCATAAACAGTATTTCACACCAACGTTTGCTCTGTTCTATGGGCTGAAATACTGCCATGCAATGAAACTTTCCAGTACGGTATTCCTGAAAATAACCATTATGGACTGGTTGAACCAGGGAAGCAACTAAGCTGGCAAAGGTTTCCTTGGTTCTAAAATGATTCCTTGTAAAAGAGGAGAGCCACTAAAGAGATCACTCTGTCTTTTTAACGCTAGTCCTGATTCACTCTGAGTTTATTTCACCTTGAGATATTTATAGAGGCAATTTGGGTTAAACTGACCTGCGCTGCAACTAGAGTAATGCAGTGTAAGGAATGGCATTCATATCCTGTTGAATTAGTCACAACAAATGTCAAGACAGGTCAGGAAATATAATGCTGTAATAACTGCTTTGTCTTCCTCTTTTTTTTCTGCTAGTCTTATAACTACCCACCAACAGGGTCTCTCACTGCCATGAATGGAAGGAGGTTCTTAGGTTAATGACATGGCTCATTTGGTGCCTTGAGAAATGAGCAAAGAGGTGCTTCCAAGGAAATGGCAATAGCGCTTAGACTTATATACTGCTTTACAGTGCTTTACAGCCCTCTCTAAGCGGTTTACAAAGTCAGCATATTGCCCCCAACAATCTGGGTCCTCATTTTACCCACCTCAGAAGGTGGGAAGGCTGAGTCAACCTTGAGCCAGAGAGAATTGAACTGCCAAATTGCCCGCAGCCAGTAGTCGGCAGAAGTAGCCTGCAGTACTGCACTCTAACCACTGTGCCAAAATGGCCAGATAATAGACAGTATAGACTGCATTTGTAAAGGGGTGAAGTAAGAGGCTCAGAAGAGTCCCTCCTTAGTTTTTCAGGCCATAAAGGCAATGGAGCGGGGGAGAAAGAATTGTGCTTTCAGGCTTGCAAGACTCTTATCATCCCCATTTTGTAGATAAATCAGCAGGAACACATGCAGAAGGAATCAGGTGTTGAGAGGCTAAATCTTGGCCAGGTATCAAGCCCCAGCAGTTTCTAGGAGTTGAGAAAAAGTGATCTGCTCAGCTGCTCAAGAAGGAAAGATGCCAAAGACTGGAACCGATTCATACCTGCATCTGAGCTGTTTAAGAACAACCGCCACCAATGACCTTTCTATTGGAAACCGCTTGGCAGATTTGGCTTCCTTATTTCCTGCTCTGCTTCTTGATCCTCATGTCTTCAAATAAGATCAGCTGACTAAGTTCTTTGGCATTTGATTCTTGGATTATTGTGGCTGTGTTTTGCAATGTGTCTTATTTCCCTGAACTTGTGCTCTGTTTATATCCTGCAGATTGACTGAACACTAAACCCTGTGTGCCATATCTAGCTACCAAGCAAGGTACTCTCCCTATATTCCTCCAGAGGGTCTGCGCATCCGCACAGCACAGCCAAATCTCTGTCTGCCTCAATAATTGATTGCAATATTACTTGGCAACAAACCACTTGTAAACTGAGCCAGTTGCCTGCTCAGCCTTAAACCAGGACATAAAGCTTGCTGGAGCTTAATGGAATTTGGGAGTGGGCCATTATCCTGCTGGGGCAGGAAGGCTCTCTCCTCTTCCCCGATTCCTGAATTTCAGCCTTCCTGCCAGTTTTAGAAGGAAGATTCTGGCTTGACAGCTTTGCAGTTCCCCTTTACCTGCTCAGGTAAGCAAGTAGAAGTAACAAGAGGATTCTGGCAGTTTCTTCCAAGCACCAGATTGCTTTCCTATTCCTTTGTATGGAGAAGAGAGTGATGCCATTATTACCATCAGTAATTTAGAGCATTTTCTGTCTTCAGCATTTATGGGTTTGCAAACAGGAAGGTAATTGTGATTCATTTCCAAACAGCTTCTAGGGAGCAGAAATGGTACTGGTGTGGAAGTGCCCATTATCGTGCCTAAAAATGAATAAAAAGCAAGATCAGCTTTATTATTGTATGCAACAAGCAAGCGAAATTTACTTCTCTCAGGTTCCTTGACTTTCGTTGCATTTATTTTTATTTTATTTTCATTGGCATATGGTTTATATCAACCCCCTTTTTAAAAACTTTTTTTAGCAAAACTTGAGTGGAAAATTACCAAAAAATTGAAGTGCAAACAAATATTTAATATAAGAAGAAGGAATTTTTGAAAAAAATAAGAATATTTGTTAAAATAAGGAGAGAATCGTGAAGTTCAAAACCTTTCACAGTCCTGAAATTATTTACCAATGTAATAATTAGGCTGAATAAAACAACTTTTATAGGATGTGGGAAAACGAACAAATCCAAGAGGATATTTGCATGGTTAAATAACAAAGTCAATGAAATATTAAAGAAAGCTTCCTTTAAAATGTAGAGATCCAGCTGAAGAAAATTAAAAGGAAAGCTGCAGATTCCAACAAAACATATGCAAGTGGATGTCACAGGGAGCAAAGAATGAATCTAAAGAATCAGTTGTTAACAGCATAAAAACAAAATGTTAACAAAAGGCCAAAGCCTGAGAAACAAAGTGACTTGAGGCAATATGAATGGAAGAAGCACACTGAAGGAGGACAGTAAGGCTGAAGAAAAATATCAAACGAGTCTTCATTGTAGAATAATTAATTGGGCACTCAATGTCTTTAACAATAGAGAGTATGTTCAGAAAGTATGAGGTGAGAGAGTTAAATTCCAAATTAATAAATCACCAAATGTGTGGGGCCTTTAATTCTTAGCAAGGCCCTGATTTCCTTGAGAGAAAGCCAGACTGAATTCAATGTGCTATTTTAATATCAATGTACATGATTGCAGCCTCACCATCTGCAACAAAAATGCTTTTTTTTTTGCTTCCTGAATTTGGGAATTGTCAGAAATGGTCTGCTTAATTAGGCCCGTTTCTCTAGCTCAGGATCCTCCAAATATGATGGGAGACTGTACCTTGCAGGTAAAAAAAAAGCTTGTTAAGATAATGGCTTGTAATAAATGTACATAATGTGATAAGGTGTAACAGCTATTCTGCCTAAATAATGAAAACCATTTATCATTCAAACAATTCACCTCATGCTCTTCAGTTAGCTTCTTTTTTAAAAAAAAATCTGTGCAGAAGCACAAATTTTCATTTATTGGCCTATTTCTCTGTGAGGAGAAAGTCAACGGTCCACCAGCTTGACCAATAAGCAAGAATAAATAGACGCTGACCCAAATGCTTGGGACATACCGCTTCATAAATAGGGACGCTCACCCAGCAATGAGGTAAGCCCTCAACTATGTTCTTCCAGCAAATGCAAGCCTTCAAATGCCAGTCATCAGCTGGAAATGAAGAGCTCTTGCAAATTGTTATGAGGAAAAGTGTTGCACATCTGAGGGATTCACAAATCTTCTCTGAAGACACAAAGTCTTAATTCAGTCATGGTGAACCTTATGGACTCAGTGTGTCAAAAATTCAGAAAGTACCTAACTCGACACTGTGGCACTGCCCTGTCCCAAACAAAAGAGAATATATTCATTTATTTAAAAAAAATACATTCCAATCACGTGTGATTCTATGTATTATATAAAGAAGCATGGGATAATTAAAAAAAAAGTTTAAAAACCCTCATTTGGGGGAGATTGTGCAAGAATAGGGTGTGCTTTTAACAATAGTTGTTGAATGTTAATGAACACTGGTGTGTCACTCAAAATTTATTTATTTATTTATTTATTTATTTATTTATTTATTTATTTATTTATTTATTTATTTATTTATTTATTC
>JAOYMU010000263.1:7924981-7936352 GCA_025802295.1 Psammodynastes pulverulentus | reverse complement strand
CGATCTGCCTAATTACAGGCAGCTGGCTTGTTAGCAGAAGTCTTGCAATTACTACAATTAGTGCAATCATTCCCCTGTGCCACCAAGGCTCTTATATGTGGTTAACTCATCTTACCAATGACAACTCAGCCTAAGTGGTAAGTGGGACAGTCTTCCAAATCAAAGAGACTCCATTGTAATAGCCTTACTGTAAATAAAAGTAGCAAAATCCTCTTGGGGTTTTCAAGAGTCTTTATTTACTCCAGAGCAGGAATTAAAAATATCCTACTAGGGTTATTCTTTACAATTCTCAGTTCCTTGTTCTTGCCCAGCTTTGTGAGACTTGACAGATAGCATTAATTTTTTGAATGGGAAGAAAGGATGTTTGCCCAGCACAAACATTTTTTGTAACCTGAAGATAGGGGAGGCAGCCCTTGGTTTTTGGCCACGTTGAAAGTATGCCAAGTATGCACACTTTCAATTATACCAACTTGAAAATATGCCAATCAAGCAGCATTGACAGCTCTCAGTGTTCAAATATTGGCTAGGAAAAAAAACCAAGGAAGTTTGGCTGATGCTTCTCCTTGAACCCAATCACAAACCAATAGGCATGGCCTGTACATATGTCTTGCTGTCCAAATAGATCTGCAAATGGTTAACACAGCCTGGATCGGTTTCAGGTATATTTTAAACTGGATTAGAGAATAACTGGGAGGCAAGAAGTATACAGATCTTAATGGCTGGGTGTACACATCGTATTAAATCCAAACTAACAAACTGCTTTGTGGCTTAGCATCATAATGCACAAATCAAGTCTTAGATCTATATTTTTTTCAAATGTAATGAAGTCCACATAATGAAGTCCACATCGGCAACAGTTTAATTGTCTTCTCACCAGCCACCGTCCATTTATAATGGCCTCAACTTGTTTTTCACGCTACGGGGAAAAGAAATTATCTGTATTCATCCATGCAGGGCTGTTTTAAGAATCTGAGCAGCTCAGGAGCAGGCAGTTCATTTGAGATTTCGGCTTCCTATGTGAATACAATTTGGTAATCCATTGAAATCAATGGCCCAGAAACCTGTATAGAAATCTCAATTGCTGAACATCTCGGGATTGTATTTCAGCTGATTATTTTTATTGTCTTGTAACTGAAAGTATTAATTTACCAATAGAAGAGAACATTTGCAAACTCCAGGCTGAACTGTGGGGTGAACTGATTGGGGTATTGTTTACTGCTTGGTTGTTGGTCTGGTATTGATCCTGATGTTAATTTCTGCTTATTGGGTACCCCAATAGAGGAACTACCAACTCAGACAATCAAACAGTAAACTAGAGTCTAATCAAGGAACCACCAAGGAGAAAACAAAATCCCACCAACACTGACAGAGCAAGCCACCTGTGCATAAACTGAGAGCAAACCCCACTCCCTTCTAGCACTGATGATGTTACCTAGTTGGGTAATGTCTGCAAGAAAACAACCAAGCTCCAAGGGAACCAAGGACACCACGGTATTAATTTCCTTGGTCTTTTAAGGATCAGAGCCACTATTTGGACAGGGCAGCCTTCTTATATAGGATCTGGGAGAATTGTTCATCCCAAAAGTTTGCATCCAGCAACGGGCCAGGAATAAGGAGCGTATTCTCAGTAAACAAAGCACTGGCAATGAAAAAATAGAGCAGTGTCTCTGTCTCTTATTTACTCTGGCATTTTCCTCCAACTGCTTAACATTCAGGATAACTGAGAAAAGATTCAGAGAATTAAATGCAATGTAGCTTTGTCTATAATACATTTTTCATCATTAAACAGTCATTTCTGTGTGTATCTGCTTCTCCTGGCTACAAGGTTATAGCATCATAATTTCAAACTTCCAACTTAATGGTCATGTGTTAATGGATACTGTTTTATTGACTTGAAAATATAGCAAGCAGGTCGAGCTGTAGTTATGGTGGTTGTCTTACCCATCTTGCTGCTTAGCCTGTATTTGATATTATTGGGTTCCTAAATTAATCTCTATTGCATAATCAATGTTCTGTCTTCTTCCTTCTCCTAGGCTTTCCTCAATATATCTTCTTTTATGAGCCTTAAATAACACATGTTTGTTATTGTTAAAATGGACAGTTTTATCAGGCAATCTCCTCACTCTGATTTCTTTTACTTAACCCAACTAATCTGATTCTCTCCCTTCTCTCTGCCTTCACCTGCCCTGGCATCCCCACCTCCTGTTTAAGATTCATTTATCTTTGACTTTCATTGTATTCATCATTTCTTCTGTGTACTCAGAAACAAACTGAAACAAGATTTTCAAGTAAAATCTTAAGCTGATCTTGGATAGATTGAGCAGCTCAAACTTGTTAAGGGTCTTGTTGAAAGGCTGGTGTTTCTTATCTAAAGCAATATGTTTTAGAGCTGATTTGTTTTAAAACCTGATAGACAATCTCTTATTGGAAGTCAAGGATTCTGGATAAGGATGTGTCCAAAGTAGTTCCATCCATAACTTTTGTTTGTTTGCTTAAACAATTTATAATGAAGGTGATTCTGAGTGGTATACAGAGATTAATATCAGGACTACCCCTATATTTAGTGATATTTCCTGCTTTGGATTTTGATTTAATATTCCATGTTTCTTTGGTCAGAGGTACTGGATGTTACATCTGGTAGAGCTGGGCAGATCTTCAAAGTGGCATTTTGCTTTAAGAGTGGTGGAAGTGAAGCTCTTCCTCTAAGGAGCACAACATGGCTCCCTTACTGAGAATAAAGCAAAACATTTCTTTCCTTTGCTTATTACCAGCCCTTAAGACAGACAGACAACAGGCAAAACCTCTTCCAAGCTTTCTAAGACAGGTATTGGAAGCAAAAGATGAGGTCTCAGTATACCAATCATTTCCCATTACTGGAAGAAGTCGTAAAATGATGCAAATGCCCAAGGCTCTCTGGGATGGCAGAAAACCATGACCTTCTACCACCAAGAACAAATCTGGAAATTCAGATTACAGAATTGTGTATTATTCAAGGTGCATGCCATTTAATGTTCAATCATCTGTCCATTCTGTCACATTTCTGCCTCATTCTGGGATTTAAAAATTTCCACTAATTTTTGTACGTCTCTAAGGTGTCCATTCTATATCCATCTTCCTCTATTCCATACATGTTTACAAACATTTCTTGAATAGATCCACATTGTATACAATGTTGACTTCACAAATTCTAAAGAGGTGAAGTATCCATACTCTAACAGCTTCCAGATGCCAAGTCAGGACCTCTACTACTTCTCTAGCCCATCCAACGATGAATTTGTGTAATTAAGTGCCATCCTGTATACTTCTGATAACCTTGCCAAATAGATGCCCTCACCTTGGAATTTCATGGAGTTGTTGAATGGCAAGAAATAAAGGGCTGGGCCCTATGGTACCCCAAAGTATAAAGACCTAGTGCTGATCTTCTTTCCCCACTATTAACACTACCTGGAACCTTATGCAAACTACCCCAACAAGATAAATTGCAGTCAAGTTTAAAAGAAATATAAAAATAGCACAGTCAGCAACAAGGCGTCTCTACCAAACTCAGCTGCCAGACCAATTCACATGTCAAATAATATACCCAAATTAACTAATAAAAAGAGAGAGTTAGATCACAGGTGACAAATCTGTGAGAACTACCTAACTATTAGATTTCAAGCTGATAGGTCTCATCAGTAAGGAATGACAAAGCTTGCAAAGTCCAATCTTGTGTTCATATCAAATCTACTTTGATTGATGACAGGATTGAAGGAAGAGACTAGATCTATTCAGAAAACCAATTTTTCTTTCACCTCTGATGACATTTGCACTTACCAAGGGATGACAATTAAATGAAACTGTAATCCCTTCTGTGTGTTTGTGTTTTTGAAGGTGTGAAGCATGTTCTGTGAATCTGAGACTTTTTCTGCATCATGCCCACAAAGTCATCAGGTGTTCAAGTTGACTTCAGGATGTGTCTTATCTTAGGCTTCCATTCAAATACACAGGTTTGAGAGGCTACACCTCCCTCCTGGAGTTTGTGCAACCCAAGAGGCAAGGTTAAAAGCATGCTTCCCAACTCTTTCAACTATTATGGTCCATTCATCTGAAATAATATCTAAGGGGAAGTTTAGGTTGTTTGAAGATTCAGGATGCAGTGCAGCCTACATGAATGAATGTAATGTACAGTAAATGTAGCAGGACAATAAAGAAAAACAAGGTTGTCCTGATTTTACCAAAATGGTATAGATTATCAAGTTCTTGCTTCTGTTTTACTTTCTTTGAAATATGGACTGGAAGATTACATTCACAGCCAAGCTGAAGTTTGATCAATGTTGGTAACATCATTTATTTGCCACTCCTTCAAGAACCTGTTATCATGGCTTGTTTTGATATAAAATATAAATATATGAACAGTCAGGAGGCTGCAGCCTTAATACCCATTACAAGGCGATAAATATTAGCATGTACTACAAGTTATCCTCAAGTGGCATAAACTTCAGTCCCTACGACAAAGAAATCCCTTCAATCAATAGGCCCAATGGTGATTATGATAAAGTTATTACCTTTTGTGTCTGGGAGGTGTGATTATTTGTAAAAAAAATCATCAACAGAGGTGTTGACAGTCCTCAGCCATCTTAATTTTTATTATTTTTTTTGCACTGAATGAAACAGAGGAATAACACGAAACAGCACAGAGAAATTTTCAGAGCATGAAGAAAGATAGCAAACTGGGAATTTAGCAGAAAGTGCTAAAGTCCATTTTGTAGAAGGAATGCTTTTCTTTTCGAGAACAAGGAAGTCTCACCTGAATCCTGCTAGCATTGATTGCGGACATTCCATGGTTGCAATATTTTTATCGGTACAGTAGGAAAACTCACCTGTGAACATGCCAGTAACTGAAGAAGATCCAACAAATATTTCATTAAAGCTAGTAAGTTACAGTGAGTCATTGGTCTCTTGGAGTGAAGAGCACTAGAGACTTAGTCAACACAGTTACCGAGATTGAAGTTGAGCATATTTATCATTCGATCGTGGATAAACACTTTTTTTTTTACAATGAATAAGGCCTACAGATAGGTACTCAGGAATTTGAAAATCCACGTGTCTGGAAAGAGAACACTTGATAATGTGGGGTATTTAGCCTTTGAGAAATGTGAATGCCAATCAAGCTGGTTCCTATTCTAACTGTTTGACCCTGGATCCCACTTTGAATAGAGAGAATTGTAAATAGACCCATTATCCGAATATCTTGAGAATGTTACACTTTATGGAGAGATTCCATTTAGGAATCAAAGGCCATTCATGGATGTAAACAAAGGTTACAATTCTGGGAAGCTACCTATCACGAGGGAGTAGCTGTAGCATGTGTATAGAGAAAGATGGTTCTGCAATTAAGGCTATTGTGGTTAGATGCATTGACTGTTACATTAAACAGGCAAGCAAAGGCAGAGTTATTTAGAGGCCATTGATGAGCTTGGCATGAGCATATAGGAGCATGGCAGAACAATAGAAAATTCTCTCCACATTAAAGTCTTTGAAGCCAACTAGATTGTGATCTTTCTGAAGACTAAGCTGCCACGTCTATGCTTTTCAGCACTACCTAATGCACCTACCTTCGGAGAATCTGTTATTAGCCCTGGGATGAATGCCAGGAACAGATGTTTTGGCAAGCGGAATTTACTCTTGTACCAGTTTAGTACATGCGCAGGAATATAGCTAATTGAGCAAATGCACAACGCAAACACGCTTATTAACTGCTCCAAGGACGAAGTCAAGTCCCATTTCCTCACTCTAGAGAGCCATAGATCACTTGGGTTTTCATTCTCAGTGCATGGGATGAGTTCACTTCCTTAGGATCTTCTTACGTATTTTCTTTGGTGGCTGACTAAGTTGAAGGTCCAAAGGAGCAATAGGAAACTTGCTCAGTGTATGAGAATCTGAGCCCAAGAAAAGTCACACAGAATCGGATGAACAACGCATGCAGTTCTACAACTAGTCCGTGAGCAATTCTAGCTACAGATCTTTCTTTCCTTGTTATGGATGCTTGCAAACCAGAAGCTATGGGATGCAAATGTCCCAACCCCAGAAAACCCTCCTGTGTTTTAACTTGCTGAGTTCAGAGCGGGAATAGAGAACCCGCATTCTAAGGAATTCATCCTGAGTTTGTTGGGGTCTGTTTTCAAATTGTGAGGATATGGTTTTTTTTCTAGCTGGTACTTTATTCAGTCCAATAAAAGGGAAAAGCCCCTTATGCAATTTTGCCAACGAGCGACTCAAGACAGGCTTTGCTTCCCTGCTCAGCATTTGCTGGGATAAGATATTTCAGAGCTCATTAGAATGCTGTCTTCACAAGGTTTCTTCTGAAATGCTGATTTGGCATCATGATGAAGAAAAGGCTTTTGAGACTTCTCAGTGCATTTGTCAGTCATTTAAAAATTTATCTGCCCTTCTAACCTCACCCGTAGATGCCTATCAAGAATAAATGCATGAAATATAGGTGGATTTTTATTTTGCTTTTGGGGTGGAAGGGAGAAGGGTCTTTTATTCGGGGGAAAACTGGAAACTCTGGCACGGTACTCAATGAGTAGCCTGGGTGAAAGAGAAGGCACAAGCACTGGTTGGTTGGCATTGGGCTTTTCTGGGCTTAATTTTGAGCTGCCAAATTCCCAGATCATCTGGAAGTGAAGCCAGCTTAAGGAACTGCTTTCTGGATTTCAAGTCCTTCCTCTGCTTTGGTCATGATGTTGGCTACCTGTCCTGTCCAGATTGCAGTCACCAATTGGAGGATTCCCCCTACGAGGCTTTTTCTTCTCATGGATGAGTCTTTTGAGGACAGGTAGCTTCCTTGAATGAATGCCTCTCCACTCACACCCTTGTGTAGTGGCACCTACCAGTGGACCAGTTCAAAGAAACACTAGCGTTCGCCATTACTCCTATCACTTGAGTTACAAGGTAAAACTTTGGCATCATGTGCTCCTCAATCTCTTTTGAAATAAAAGAAGCATAACCTAGTTGCATCGGTGAACTTGTTAAAAAAAAAAAAGGCAGCTTTCCTTAATTGGTCTACAGTGAACCTTAAAGACAAAAACTCAACTTTTGACTGGTCCAGAATGACCTTGAGGTGGTTTTTATTTTTGGGTGGGTGGGTGGAGGGTGTTATTGTAGTTGTTTTAGGTGCTGTGTTTCACTGATTCAGCAACCCAGGATGAAATGGCCAGGACAGGATAACATGTGTTAAGTGAATCACTGAAACTGTTAAATTAGTAACCCAGCTATTAAGTGAACCTGGTTTCTCCAGGGATGGGATCCTACTCGTGTGGCCCAGATAGGGCGAACCAGTAGCTCTGACAAAGTGGTAGCTCCAACGATCGGTATTTGGGCATTTTTTGTGTCCTCCCACCCACCCCTGCACTTTGGTGTCCTTTATCCGCTCAGCTAATTGGCGCGGCACAGCGGATTGCCGTGCTAAAGCAGCTGAGAGGCACTTTAGCTGAGGTTTGTCCTAGCTGCGCATGCGCAAGCGTGATCACCGAACCGGTAGCCGGACGGTAAGATCCCACCCCTGGGTTTCTCTGTTGACTTTGCTTGTCAGAAGGTTGCAAAAGGTAATCACATATCCCCAGGACACTGTCATAAATGTGAGTCAGTTGTCAAGCACCCGAATGTCAATCACGTGACCATGGGGATGCTGCAATGGTCATAAGTCTGAAAAATGGTCATGAGTTGTTTTTTTCAGAGATGCTGTAACTTCGAACGGTCTCTAAGTGATCTGTTGTAAGTTGAGGACTACCTGTATTTCACTCACTTTCCCTCATTTTCTATAGGTCAGTCAAAGCATACTGATAAATATTGTTCGGTAAAAGAAATGTGCTTATTTAATCCCTCTGCCCAGGGATTCTCACTAAAATAATTAATTCTCTTCTAATAAGAGGAATGAGGAAACAGTGATTTTGGCTGCCACAAGATTACCGATGGGATACGGATCACTCCTTCGTTGCAAGAATCCTAATTCAAGCCAGAAAGGATCATAATCTGATCCTGAGCCACCCATCTCAATATTTGGTGAGTCATAGAGCGGGCAAAATAGCTCTATCACTACTGATCTGAGAAAGATGGATGAGATGTTTACTTTTTGCCAGTGCTGTTGAAAAAAGCTGCCTAAATAGAAAATTCTGCTGATATTGTGATTTGATGTGCAAATAAATGTCCAATGTCCAATAAGGTTCTATCAGAACTGAACCAGGTTTTTAGGCACACCTGCAAAATTCTTCCCAAATGCTTGTTATATTATACATATATTGCCAAAGTAGCATAAGAAAACAACTTAAACTAGAAGCATATGAAGCCACCCAGGAAATGAGGCTAGATTTCAAAGAAATCTATCTCCTACAGAAGGATTGCAGAAAGCTTTCATTCAAAGGTGATTCATTTGAATCTCCAAACAGATCAACTTTCTGAATTGCACTGGTGATTCAGATTAAATCAAATGTTCTTTTTTTTAAAAGAAAAATTAAATCAACATTCTAAAAGCTGCTTTGCTTATCTCTAACCATCAGCCTCGGTGGGTGCCCTTGCCAGACATCAGCTCTGCCAGTAGTCACCTGCTAGGCTTCTGACAGGGCCCCAAATACAAACTGAAAGTAAATGAAATTGGCAGAATACCAACTTTATATAATCTAGATGTCCATTCCCAGTTAGCAGTTTTGAATTTGCATGGATTTCACTGTAATCTTCGGCTCTCAATCCAAAGATGACATATTCATTCCTCCATATCTACAATACAAAAAAGAAAGAATTTGACACATTTATCAACTATATTTACTTAGGGAAATAGATAAATATGGCAAATAAAGTGCATAGGATGGTGCAGTTCTAAACAAATATAGCATTAACGTGACAATTCAAAGTTAGATACTTTTGATTCTACTACTACTGCTTGGGTACAAATTATACACAGCTACAGTTTCTCTGTGTAACAATAATATTAAGCTCATGTGATATGTAAGGCACTGAAAACAGCATACATACTGTAAGATTCTTGGTGCTGTCTGAGCTTGGTTGTTTTCGTGCAGATGTTTCATTACCCAACTAGGTAACATCATCAGTGCTAGAAGGAAGTGTATATATATACAATGCTTTCAGTGGTGGGATTCAAAAAATTTTACTACTGATTTTGTGGGCGTGCCTTGGTGGGCATGGCGTGACTTGATGGGCATGGCTTGGTGGCCCTGGCAGGGGAAGGATACTGCAAAATCTCCATTCCCACCTCACTCCAGGGGAAGAATACTGTAAAATCTGCATTCCCTCCCCACTCCTGGGGGAAGGTTACCACCGGTTCTCCAAACTACTCAAAATTTCTGCTACCAGTTCTCCAGAACTGGTCAAAACTTGCTGAATACCACCTCTGAGTGCTTTGCCCCGTTGAGTTGATGGGAGTGTTCTTGGTGGTTCCTTAATTGTTATCTAGTTGGGTAACAAAACATCTGCAAGAAATCATAGATTACCAAAGTCCCCACAGTTCAACCCTGAGCTAGAAATATACTCTTCTGTCAATGCATACATACTATAAGGATCGTTTTTCTTCAACCTCCAATAGGCAGATTTTTAAAAAAATAGAGGGGGAGGGAGAAGAGGAAAGGCTTCCTATATTCCTTGTTAAGTGATTGTAGCAGTTGTGGGATTAAGAAACATCTGCCAAGTTGGGGAGTACATCCTGGATGGTTTGACCAATATCCTATGTAACATCTTATCAATCAGTCCATGTGATTTCTGTTGGGTATGCACAGATGGTCACTACATTACCAAGTTCATGCTGCTACTATCACCATATGATGTCTCTTTTTCATGGTTCGTCCTGCAGTGTTAATGAAAAGCTAGGGAATTTTAAGTTCTTCACCCTCCAACAAGGTTGCAACGAGTGTAAAAAAATATTCGCTCTGTGCATACAAAATGAAAGAAGCCTGCAAATTGTAGCTGCGGGATATGTGTGGACAGCTCTTTCTTCTTATTATATATTCTTTTAAAGTTGACCATGTTTGGTTAATTCTAGATTGGCTCAAATTATGTTAGGGAAGGGAAGGAGAACATTTATTCACCAGATTGCAAGCCCCACGGATTTAAAACATTCAAAAGAAAAGCACTAACAAAAGACACAAATCTGAATTACACCTTGTCTTGCCTTTAGAAGTTGCAGGCAGGCTTTCTAAATAAATCCTTAATAGCTGCTTTTAGTTTGCCACTCTTTTCCAATCAAACATTTCTCCGCATTTGCAAGTAGGTGGTTCACTCGCTGAGCCGGCTTCATCTAACCACGTGGGATTCACAGCTCAGCACTGGAAGGATTTGACAGATTACTCTTTAGTAGGTGATAGAAGCCGAATCTTCTTCGGTAACGGTAACTGAGAGAAAATTCGAGCCGTTAACCCATTGCTTACACTGCTGCCAACTTTAGGTTTATTCATACAGACTCTTGCGTCTTATGCAAACTGTAGCAATCTGTTCTATGTGCAGGATAAAAGTTCACAGTGTCAATATAGCAGTTTTTGTGCCCTCTTATCAAACGGAAGGCTTTTTTTTTTCATTGTGTGAATCAGCCTAAAATGTGTACCGGCACGGTGCCAGTTGGCCAAGTAAAGTACGGTATGCTTTACACGTTCAAATAAGAGAGATCTTTCTTCTGCGCTGATTAGAGATTATCTAACACCATTCACTGCCCAAATGAATCTGCTGCTATATTACAGTGGCATCAATCATGCAAGTGATTAATATCCTGAGATACCTATCGGCTTGCTAACATTGTGAGCCATAGAATGTCCTTAGACCTGTTTTAATCAGCAAGGAACAACAGAAAAGGCAGACAAGAGTGCCTCCGAGGAGCCCAGAAGCCCAGGTCTGGTGTCTGATGTGTGAGGCCTTCAGGTTTCTTTCCCCACAGAACAAATCAAGTGGATCTGGAGTGGCTAATAGCCTTCATCCTTCTCACATTTGTGGGAGACACAAAGTCAATTTCAATCCCACCACTCTTAACTACCTAACAGAAGAAACAGCTGGCAATACCTGTGAGAGTGTCATGTCCAAGTCCAAAAATTTAATATCACAAAATCAAGTTATAACACTGTAAAATAACTCAACTTCCTCATCTTCTTCTGCAGAACCAAAGCAGTTAACCAGTTCTTGTTCTTTGTGACAAAGGTATTGCCATCAGTTCCTTTCCCCTCAGATGGACAATCAGGACTTCCCTCTCTACCTGCAACTACCAAAGTGCAATGGCAGTGTTTCTGCCCTGAAAATGGGAAACACCAAGATGACATGGGAATCACACCAAAGCTTTCAGTGTTGGCCTAAACTTAAGTCAGCGTGATATGAGAGTTTTCTTTTCAAATAGAAAAAT
>JAOYMU010000263.1:7757637-7768733 GCA_025802295.1 Psammodynastes pulverulentus | reverse complement strand
AGACAATCGGAACTTTGCAGCTCTCACGGGCCACATAAAATGATGTGGCGGGCCACATTTGGCCCCCGGGCCTTGAGATTGACACCTGTGGTAAAGGAAAGGGAAAGCTTGGCACAAAAAATTGAAAACAAAACAAAACAGAAGAAATACAGTATGAGTTTCTTGATCCACTCACCAAGTTAGAACTATAGTAACTATAATAGCATGAAAATAAACAAGCTTTTTGTGGTGAGGAAAAAGATATTGAAATGTCTTTTGCCAGATTGTCCTGCAAAGTGTTCATTTGCATATATTTTCAAAGACATTTTATGTGCAAGAGATTGATGAGCAAATCTTAGCATTTAACACCCAATCATAAAACATTTGAACTTTATATCAGAATAACAATTTACTTTTTTACAGACACCTATCCACACTAGATAAGATGAAAATTCATATTCTATGTTAGGAAAATATATATTGAAGGGAGATTTATTCTGTAATTATTTACATACCTAATTTGCAGTTTTCATTCTGGATTACATAAAACAAAACAAAAAATGTTACACTTTAGCATTCTTTGCAAGGCATCATGAAAAATGAGAGATTCCAGAATTTATTTATTTAAAACATTCATATAGCCACCTACCTTATATTGAACTCTACATGGTTCTCTACCAACAATTAAAATGATATCAATATGCCCTTAAACATACCTATATCTATTAGAATCATAAACATTAAAGTTAAACTTTCACATGCAGTCCATCACTAAATTATCTCCTCAATCTCAGTGCTTGAGGGAAAAGTCAGTCCTAAGTGTTTTTTGGAAAGCTACCAGTAGGAGAATGGATGCTGAATTTCAGAGGGAAAAGTATTCCATGGGGTAGGGGTTGCCATGGAAAAGACAAGCTTCCTAGATCCCATAAGATAGCAATGTTTAAGGGAAGGGTCTAGGAGCATGCATATCCTATTCAATCTGGTACAATGGGAAGATGTCCTTAGGGACAAAGTGATCCTATAGATAATCTGACTCTGTGCCATGTAGGGCCTTAAAGGTAATAACCAGCATCTTGAATTACATTCAAGGAAACTGGGAGCCAATGCAGTTCATGCAACTGATGGGTTATATGGGTAAATGTAGGGCCGCTCATCATTGTGCATACTACTGCATTCTGGACCAATTAGAGCTTTTCGGTGGTCTTCAAGTACAGTCCCATGTAGACCACATTACAGTAATCCAAATGGGAAGTGACCAGTGGTGGGATTCAAATAATTTAACAAGTGGTTTTCTGCCCTAATGAACAGCTGGGTGGGCATGGCTGGATAATCATGTGACTGGGTAGAGCTCGGGAGACAGTAAATCTGGGCTTACTGCCAAGAACCTTTAGGTATTATATGGGTTAACCAAGAGGCAGTTTCTGTAAGCAGGGCAATAAAGATTAGGCTAGAAACAGCACCAGAATGTTTCCTTCCTGCTTTCCTTACAGGGTTAGCCCTGTAAAATGGGGAAAAAAAACAAAAGGAGATTTCTTTCAACAGCTGGTTCTTTGAACTGCTTAGAAAGATAACAACTGGTTCTCATGAATAGGTGCGAACCTGTTGAATCCCACCACTGCCTTAAATCTGGGTCAATTTGTTTTCCATTATCCGTCATATGCTGCCCTTCATTTTTACCAGATTCCCTCCGTATAAGAGGCAAAATCCAAAATGTAATAAATACTTGGGACACCACTAGTTAGTGCAATGGCTAGTTCTTTGAATGTGTTCGTGAATTATTCAGAGATAGATGTTAACCCTTGGTGGCTACTTCAAGTGCCCCAACATTGTTCAAGCAAACAATTGTACTCACTAAAACTTTTTTATCCCATCACTCCTTATTTTTAAGTGTGAACAGAAGCTGGGTGCTTTAATTTATTCAGAGTCCTGTAAAAAATAGTGATAATGTAACAGGTCATTTTTTTTAAATGTCAGTGATTCCTAAACATTAAAAATTGTATCTGATTTTAAGTCAGATTCAAATGAATGGAAAGTATTGAGAATTCTGGAGAACCCAGCTCAAGCAAGATTTCCTGAGAAACAGCCAAGATAAAGTTTAAACTATTAAAATTCATTCTCCCACTTAAACTTTCCTCTATGCATATACCAATCTTCATGTGTGTGTTCTTTTAATTTAAAGCATGTTAATACCAGATGCAAAAATTCTCAATTATTTTTAACATCACATTATAATGATGTGTTGTAGGTTTATGCATAGATATTTTAAAAGAGAACGATAAGCAATAGTAAGGGAGGGAGAGGAAAAGCTGGTTACCCCAACCCCTATAATTCACTTATAACAAATAATGATGTGAATAATTTAAAATGAAGAGTTAAAATTACCAGATGCTACAGCATATGCTAGAGAAAGATATACTTTGAGAAGTATTTCTCCTCTTCATTAAAACCTTTACTGAGAATCTGCAAGGCAATAGTAAAAAAAGAAAGTTAAGTATTTAAGAATTTCCCATCTTATTTCTTAGCAGTTTGAGGATTGCTCTTTCTGTTTAAATCCCTCTGGCAGCTGAGAGGGAGAGTGTGGACATATTGGGATGTTTCAGGTTTTTTGACATTATTAATATCAGTGATCCCCAAGCATTTAGAAGCCAAGTAACCATTGCTTCTCTGGCTTCAACTAAGCTTAAGTGCTAGCAATGATGGCCTGTTTCAAGAGATTATTTATGTGCTATTATTTTCTTTTTAATAAATTTACAGACATTTCTAAAATTCTGTTCTCGCTTTGTCATTATGGGTGTAGATTAATGAGAAAAAAATGAATGTCAACAACTGTAGAATCAGGCTGCAGTATTACAAAATTTACTTAATGAAGGAGATCTGAATATTTCTGAATACACTGTATATACTGCTTCATAATGCTTTACAGACCTCTCTAGATAGTTTACAGTATATTTCCTCCAACAATCTGGATCCTCAATTTAACCACCTCAAAAGGATGGAAGACTGAGTCAACCTTGAGCCTGTCATAATCGAACTCGTGGCAGTGAGCAGTAAGTTAGCCTGCAATACTGCATTCTAACCACTGTGCTACCAAAAATGACAAGCATTGTCGTGTTTTGCTTCAGTCAATTGAGGTCAGTCAATTGAGTCAAATACAGTCATGTATTTTTGGTAAGATAGAGTAGGTAGGTGTGGATTACAATACCAGCCTTAGTCACACCCATAACACATGTAGCATTCCCTAACAGTGAGGAACATACCAATTAATATTGGCATATTTGGGCTAGTTACACAACTAGCACAACAAACACCCAGTTTTATTCCCAAAACATTGCAATACTCTACGCAAACCAGGTCTTCTAATCTATAGACTACCTTGCAAGTCAGCATACTGTTAGCTCCATGCCACCACTGGGAGATATATGTAGTGTGCTGATATAAATTTGGGACATCTTTAGCCTAAGACATAAAGGGCTTTTCTCCCCCCAAAAAGAGCATCCTAAGTGTTACCAATGGTGTTCTGAATTAGCCACAGCTGGGTGGCTTCTTTCCTTTCTGTAAAAAAACAAAACAAAGTGGTGATTAGATTTTACTTAGATATCGCAAACACTCCTGCATTTTCCCACTAGTTATCTATAAATTATACATGTTCTAAAATATCAGCACTTTCTTCCCGCCTTCTCCCCCCACACCCTTTTTTCTTTTCCTCTTTTTACCACTTTCAAGTAATACCCTATGTTTTGCACAGTAGGCAAATGTCACAATTGATCCATTGCCCTGTCAAGCCTGGTGAATTAAACCAAAATAAATTCTAAAAAAAAAAAAAAGCAGAGTGGATCCCTTTCTCTGGACTGACATCTCTTGGTGAAAGGAAACAAACTGAGGACTGAAGAAAAAGCTTGCCAAAAGTGGCTTACTGAGTTTCTGAAATTCTTAGGAACTGCACTCTGTGGTAAATTTCCAGACGGTAAATCCCATGAGGTAAAAATTTATTAAACATGGTCTTTATAAACGTTCACCGAAGATGTGGAGATGCACCTTGAGGAAAATGTACGATTACAGAAGGTCCATATGATAAATACTTCTCCAAAATCTTGAAAAATGCTTTCCTGTCCCCTGTTCTGCTAACTTTCTTTGTTCTAACTCTTCGCCTTTTCTCTCTCCTTTCCACTTTCTTTCTGCTGTTGCTTCCTTTTGAAAAATCTCCTTGACATTTAGCTTTGTGCCTGCACAAAATATACTTTTTGAACATTTATTCTGCTGCAATGTTCCCTGCCTTTACCCATGGACATCCAATGTCTAATGTTAACCTTTATTTTCCTTTCGGATCTGACTCTAGGCCAAGGGTAGACAGATTTCTTGTTACAAGAGTTGGAGTTTTTCTTAAACAACTTTCTTTTTTAAAAAAATCTCCAAAGGTAGCAGAGAGTTTGGTGGTACCACAATGATATCAGCAGAGAGGACACATCTGAAAGTTTTGTTCTTTTCATTTTCCCTGATGGGAGAGAGGGTTTTTTTTTAAATTAATACTTTGGGTGCTTTCCACACCAGCTTTATTTTATTTTGTTTTTAAATGAAAATAAATATTTCATGTGAAAAGGAACACACTGCCATACATAAAAAAACATGTCAGAAACTTACCGACAGCCTATTAAAACCATAGCTTCAACTGGGAAACAGTGACCATCCTAGAGCAAACCTAGTCCAAAAATGATAGAGAATTCCTGGAAGCCTGGCACTCTGACAAATTGGCCACCAACAGGCACATAGATGTAAATAACATCTGAATGCCATTCAAAGGAGACAATCAACAAGGAAACAGAAAGACCAAAACACCTCTTCATTAGCAATCAATACAGTGATGGGATTCAATTTTTTTTACTACTGGTTCTGTGGGCGTGACTTGGTGGGCATGGTGTAGCTTGGTAGGTGTGACTTGGTGGGCATGGTAGGGGAAGGACATTGTAAAATCTCCATTCCCTCCCCACTCCAGGGGAAGGATACTGCAAAATCTCCATTCCCACCCCACTCCTGGGGGAAGGTTACCACCGGTTCTCCAAACTACTCAAAATTTACGCTACTGGTTCTCCAGAACTGGTCAGAACCTGCCGAATACCATCTCTGAGTCCAAACCTAGAACTGTCTTCTGGTGATCAGCCCAAAGTTCCCTAACTGATTCTGCCTATTACGGGACAGAGTTATCCTGTCTCCTGGTTTCTAATTCACTACATTGATCTCAAAACAAAATTGGTTCTCATTTAGGGAGATTGTGTGGGCCAATCTCTTTCAACTGGCTAAGCACCTGAGCGAAGGTGCCATCATCTGGCAACCTCCTTGAAAAGGGAGTGTCTTCTCAACCCAGTGGCTGTTGCTTAGACAAGTGATCTGTGTGAAGTCATCTTTGCTCTGATGTCACAATGGAAGCAGGGGCGGGGACAGAGGAGCCTGTAACTGACAGGGAAGACCAAGCAATCACCATCCAGGCCAGCTCCCTGTTGCCAGAACCTGCCAGCATGGCTGCCCAAAGCCTTCATGCTCATATCTATCTCTACTTGCTCATGTCTTTCTTTGTGGGGGGTTCCAAATTCCCCTGTGAGCAGCATCTGCGCTCCCGGAAACCCCTGCTGGAGTCCCGGCAATGGGAAGCTTACTGGGTGCCCCTGATGATCATCCTGGGTGGCTGTTGTGCTATGGCCTGGAGCATCCTCTTCATTGCCTATGACGTGGAACAGGAGGGGAGAAAGATGCTACCACAGATCCCAGCTGCCCAGGAGGAGGAGCAGAAGGAGGAGCAGCCCAGACAGGTGAGCTTTGGGGGGGGGAGGACCTGGAAGACAATCAAAGGGGGGCAAAGAGGAAAGCTTAATATCAGGGGTCTCCCTGAAGCCATGAGATGGAGGAACTGACCACCACCTGAGATGATTTCACATGATACATTGAAACTGATACTCAGCCAAAGAATACTCGGCTGCATTCACAGTGTATGGAACGCCCAGAGAATTAAGCCTTATTGATTTATCTGAATGTTTTAGATGGCTATCTGCATTGCATAAAAGAAGCTGAGGTATCTAATAAACAAATGCAAAAAATAATTTAAAAATAGAGTTATTTATTTTAGATTTTAAACATTGCAGTAAAATTAATACCTCACCAGTGCCCTAGGTTCACTGTCTTAAGAAACACAGAGAGAAGCATACATGCACATACAAAAGTAAATTGAGTAGAAAACTTTTTTTAAAACAAGGGAATAAAAAAATATTTAACTGAATGCTACTTTCTTTCCCTAGAACCAGTCAGTCAAGCATCTAGAAGGTCTTCAGTGCAGTAATGCTGTGTTTCTCACCCACAGCACCATTAAAATATCTGGACTGCAACTCCCAGAATTCACCAGCCAGCAGGGGGAATTCTGGAAGTCCACAGATACTGGCTGGAGCTTTGCTGGCTGAGGAATTTTGGGAGTTGAAGTCCCCAAGTCTTAAAGTTGCTAAGGTTGGAGACCTCTGGGCTGGAGAATTCTGGCAGTTAGTCCACTCATCTTAAAGCACATTGACTTGGGAATTCTGGCAGTTGAAATCCACAAATCTTAAAACATGTTGCCTGGAGAATTCTGGGAAAAGAAGTACCCCTAAGCCTGGCAATCTTTTCTTCCATTAACAGGAGCCTCCAGAGGAGACGAAGGAGGACTCTAACCTGCTAGAAAGTAAAAACTCAAAAGAATTGCTTGAGACTCCACTACAGACAAAGGGATCCAGAGAAGGAATTGAGCTGAACCAAAAAGGATCCCAAGAGGCAATTGGGAATCCCCAGCAAAGTGAAGAAAGCAAGGGAGCCAAGGAGGGATTTGAAAATCAACTGGAAATCAAAAGACTCCAAGATGGGGTTGAGAACCAGCTGGAAAGTAAAGGATCCCGGGATGGGATCGGCTCCCCTTTCCTGCAGGGGGAAAATGATCCCACCTCTTTTAGACCCAACCAGGCGGAAGACCAGCCATGTGGGAAGCTCTGGAGCACCATGGAGAAGGAGTTGGAGAAGCTCCTGCAACTGCTGCGCTTCTGCCGGTCTTCTGGGCCAGGTCCCCTGGCTGAGGGGTTCCTGGCCCCTGCAGTCGAGGAGGCCATGCCCCCTCCAGCCACAGAGACTCCCAACCCTGCAGCAGAAGAGATCCCGCATCCTACCCCGGCACAAGAGCCGCCGACTGTCCCATCCGAGGAGACCCCGAGACCGCTCAGCTCCAGGCAGAATCCAGCTACGATGCATCTCATCATCTGTGGGCTTCCCAGCGATGCATGTCAGAACAGGACATCCCGAAAAAGGCGGGATGGGAGCAGAGGCCGCAAATAAACTCTGTGTACATTCAGAGGCTGTCGTGCCTGCTTTCCACAAAGGCTGGCTAGGAATGCCTCACAATCGCGGCATGTGAGGGGCAACCCTCATCTGGCCTCTAATTAAAATGGGCCGAATTGATTTTAGAAGGGGATAGGAGACCACCAAGAGATCTCCGCTCTGCCTGGAAGAAACAAGGGTGAACCACTTCCACATTGTGGATCAATAAACTACGAACAGAGGTCCTAAGGGGCCCAGGTGGGAAACCTGGCCTAGTCTAAATATCCCCCTTGGCTGGGAACCCACCTGCAAAGTCCTTTAAAATATCCCAACGATCTTCAAGTTGGTCATTTGGATGACACTATTTATGACCGTCTCGAGTTACGCCCTTGATGGGCAGGCTCCATTACAGTTGTAACTTCAGGACTACCTGTATAATATATCATTTTCCCTCTAAGTAATTAAAATTCTAAGCCTCCTAGTGTCCTCTTATAGTGGAGTGGCATAAAAGCAATTAATGAAGTAAATAAACAAAATTCTACATATAGTTATGTAATGAAATATGGAACAAAATGTACAAAATGCAGTAAGTTAAAATATGATGGTTACATAAATGCATTAGATATACATATGTATTTGAATAATAATTCTTTTTTTAGAAAGCTAAGTAGAGCATTATAGAAATTAGGGTTAAAATGCAATGTACAAATAAAGTCCAAACTTTGTAAAGTACAGCCAACATATCTTCTTGGGAAAAAAATAAAAGACAAACCTAAAAAGGGGCACAAAACTAAAAGATGTTCATAAGGATAGGGGAAAAAAAATATATGATGTTTGTAACTTTGCTTTACAAAGGAAAACTCGAGCAAAACTAAGAAAATCAACAATTAAATTATATCTAAAGGACAACTTTCTCAAATAAAGGCTATGGAGCATTGTACTTATAAATTGTAAACTCCCCCTTCATTTGTACCCAGAAAGAAACACAGTGTCCCTAGAATTGGTGTTACATGATGAAAGTGTCTCCTGCTCACCAACACACACACGGGGGGGGGGGTGCATTTCTCACACATTGGAGCAATCTTCAAGAGCCGCCCCAAGGAAATCGAATTGCAGTCATCCAGGGTCAATCTGACACCCTATCAAAGGTGTTCAGCAAAGAGTACACACAGCAGCGTGTGACAGCAGCCCCAAAAGCCAATGCAATCCTAGCGGGCATTAAAAGAGGGATAGAATCAAGATCACGTAAAGTTCCAGTACTGCTTTACAAAGCCTTAATAAGACCACGCCTGAAATACTGGATCCAATTTTGGTCACCACGTTATGAAAAAGATGTTGAGGCTTTGGAAAAAGGGCAAAAGACAGCAACAACGGTGATTGGGGGCCTGGAGACTAAAACATCTGATGAACGGCTGCAGAAATTGGATATGGCTAGTCCAGAGAAAAGAAGGACTAGGGGTGACATGATAGCAGTGTTCCAATATTTGAAGAGCTGCCACAAAGAACGGGGGGAGAGGGGGGGGTTGTCCACCTATTTTCCAAAGCATCAGAAGGCAGGACAAGAAACAATGGGTGGAAACTAATCAAAGAGAGATGCAACTTAAGGGGAAATTTCCTAACATTGAGAACAATCAACCGTGGGAATAGCTTACCTTCAGAAGTTGTGGGTGCTCCATTGTTGAAGGTTTTTAAGGTCTGAACTGGACAGTCACCTGTCTGAAATGGCATAGGGTCTTCTGCTTGAGCTCTATATTTTTATATTTTATCTCCTGCTTCAGTTTTAGATTTTAATATAAAACTTCTCACAGCTATAAATAAATACAAACAGACCCACAATTATGAAGTCTGGCAACCGAAAGTAATACTCTGCACATCCAATGAAGTACAATAAATCCTAATTTATGGAAAAGTTTAATGCCATTCTACGACAGTTAGTGTAGGTAGGAGGAGAGGTGGGTTAGCCTACAGTAGCAGAAAATCATATTTGATGAAGTGAAATTAAGTTTATACAACTTTGGCTGTTTAATAAAATGCGTTATTGTGTTTGAAAAAGGAGCGGTTACATTTCCCCTGATTTTATAGCAGGAGGCAAATTCTGTTGGCTACCAAAACGAAGCTAAGGCTCAAAATTGGCTGTTATTTGGATGTGGAAGTTCTCACAAGAAGGCAGTGACAAACCTCTTTTATATTATTACCAAGAAATTAACCAACATGGTTATTAAATTAACAAACATCTCACCTAACCTGAGGCACAGTAACAATACACTGTAATCTGTACTTCAGTGTTTCTCAACCTCAGCCATTTTAAAACGTGTGGGCTTCCAACTCCCAGAATTCCCCTGATTGAAGAATTCTGGAGTTTGATTCTTCACATCTTAAAAGTGGATCAGGTTGAGAAACTCTGGTTTATAGTAAACTTGGTTGAGTTCACTCAACACACAAAACCTGGTTACTGAATTTATCCATTTTTTAAAAATTTGCTCAACTCATGGAACCAGAGATGGGTAAATTCCTCAAGCACACAAAACACCAAACAAATTACTATGACAATGGTGGCTAACCTTTTTGGCAGCAAGTGCTGACATGAGAGTGTGTGCATGCGTGCACGCTGAAAACCAAAAGAGTAGCTCCCCGACGCGCACTCACGAGAGCACCGGAAACCAGAAGCTTAGCTTCCTGGCACTTGCATGCATGCCAGTCACCTGGTCTTCCAGTTTCTAATGCATATGCACACACAAAGACCAACTGGCAGGTGCATGCATGTGCTCTTCCGGTTTCCGGCATTCCCACACGCACAAAGACCAGCGTGCCGGATCCCGCAAGCGCAATGGAGAGATGGGTCTGCGTGCCACTTCTGGCACGCATTCACCATCATGGGACTATGGTATTAAACTGAATTGAATTGATTTGACATGCAAGGAATTTGTCTCCGGTGCAGAAGCTCTCAGTGTACATGCAAAACAACAGAATAATCACAATCATACCAATAAGAGGGAATTCATTCAGAATGTTCCGCAATTTTTCCCCAGATTCATCTCTGGTTCTTTCATTGTTGGAACACAGCATGTGATTATAAGCAGCCTATGCTTTAAAATAAACACCCACAACAACCAGGATGACACCAATTCATATTTCAGGACATTTCTTATATAATTAAACCTACACCTGATTGCAGATAAGATGCACAGTAATACAGACCCAGCTGAAATGTGAAATGGGAGAGACAGGACAGGGTCTTTGCCTCACCAAAACCATTTGAGAGAAAAACTGGCTTTGAGGAGGGCAAGAAAGATCCAGAGGCACAATGGCATTGAAAGCTTTTGGGTTCGGGCTGCTCTGCTTTTCTGTCTCACAAACAGCTCCTCCAATCATTCAGGCAGGCTCTAGGCAGAGGGTTTGTTTGACACCGTTATATAGATCTTCTGTTTCTTTGATAGGGCTATCAGTCCTGGGAGATTGATAGTACTGTCAGAAGAAGCATACCGCAAATAATAAAATTTATGGGTGAATAATAAAAATAAAGGCTTGAAAACTCCCCCCCACACACACACACAAACACATTCAGGAGACAAGGGATAGTTGAGGGAAAAGATGGTGGGGAATCTGCCAGCCATGGTTTTGAAACTATCCTGCATTAAATGGTATTTAAAAAAACAAAAACCATGCCTACATAAATCTATATCCAACTTGAAAATCTCTGGCAAGCTGAAGCTTGGTCAGTGGTGGGATTCAAATTTTTTTACTAGCAGTTCTGTGGGCATGGCTTGGTGGGTGTGGCAGGGGAAGGATACTGCAAA
>JAOYMU010000263.1:7722263-7735383 GCA_025802295.1 Psammodynastes pulverulentus | reverse complement strand
TGCAGCTGCTCTGTCTGTACCTAGGATCTGGAGGAGTTAACCCATTCCTGGATGTCATCGCATCTCACAGGAGAATGTGTACCTATTGTTGTTTAATTGTTTAGTCTATTACAGTTGTGGAATGAGGTTGTTTTGCTTAGCGAATGCATAGGATCAAAGGCATTCTTGTATCCAAATTCCATTCTCCAATTTGGTAATCTTCAAAAATGTTTAAGTAGAATTCTCAGAATTCCTACACAATCCAATCCAATTTAGGGCCCAGGGTCAAAATTTTAATATAGATCTTAACTTTGCTCAGCAGCTGATCTGTTTGTGTGAGAATAAGTTCATTCTTTTGTCCTAATTCCAAACCCCAGTTTCTTCTACCACACCACAGAAGAGGTTATGCATGCTCTAAAATCCTCATTGATCCACAATTCCTCAAGGAATATATTTTAAAGGACGTGGAAATCTACCTACTGTAGTTCTCTTATGAGGCTGAAAATAACTGTTGTTTAAATGCCTACTTTTTATTACAACCTGTAACAAAATCAAGACTATATCAGTGATAAATTTTTTTAATAATCATGTTGCTTCAAATTGGCTATAATAATAAGGCAATCATGCATCACCGTTGTGTTTCAACAGAACTATTAGTCTCTGTATTATGTCCCTGTAATTACAGCCTAATGCTTTACACTATTAGAGCACTACTAAATATTTTACTAAACTGAATGGAGTACATAAAAATTAATTTAAATGGCCCCAAGCTTTGAGGCAAAGCATTCAGTGATGCAAATGTACCTAATTTTGTTTTCTTTTTCCCAGCAAAAAGGAAGAAGGAGATAAAACACTGAAGGAAATTTAACCCAAAGAATAATTAATGCTAAAAAAAGATTCAAATTACATTTACAGGACAACCCCATACATGTTGATTCAAAGAAAGTTCCACCAAAATGTAGTGAGATTTAGTCCCTAATAAATTGCTATAGGTTGCAGCTTGCTTGAATTAAAATACTCATTTGTTATAGTACGAGTGACAGCGTGGAAGCTTCTGGTTCTAATATGGCTTCCAACTGACAACGAGTTATAAAAAAGTTAATTGCTCAATTAAATTAACAATATACTGTACATGCTATCTGTCTCAAGACATACACCTTAAATATAATATCAATCATTTTTTGAATGATTATTGCTCATTGATACTGTAGTTCACTCTTTCCTGTTGTTGGTAAACATCAAACAAACAGTGAAGAATGATATAAACTGATTATGTGATTATGGATAGTATAGGTCCGTGATGGCAAACCTATGGCACGCGTGCCACAGGTGGCATGCGGAGCCCTCTCTGTGGGCACATGAACCGGCGCCCCAGCTCAGCTCCACTGTGCATGCGCATGTGCCTCCACCAACCAGCTGGTCTTCGGGTCTCTGCTGCACATGCACAGGGGAGGGCCGCATGCATGGGAAATGTGCGTGCATGCAAGGGAGATGCGTGCACATGCATCGGGGATGGGGCACATGCATGGGGGTGAGGATTACATTACTAGCTTTTTTTTCCCTGCAATTTTTGCTTCCAATGAAACCGGTGGGTGGGAGGGAAAACCCAAATCAAAAACAGCACCAGCAACAGGAGGAGAAAGAATGGGGGGGGTGGACTGTCCTAATGATATCATTTGCAATCCTGGGTTTTCATTCTTCCCGTAACGATAGGACTCACTATCAAGGACTTTGTGCGACTTCCTTGGCAGTAATGATCCCAAAACGGTTTATAGTGTAATTAGAAACAAAAACCATAATTGTATAATATAAGCTAATTAATAGCCGTAGTTGATTAAAAGACCAATTTAGCAATTAAAGGAAAATTAATTGGAAGACAGGGATTCTAAACTGCAAGCTTCACCAATACGGTTGCTTATCATCTATTGAGTCCCAATTTGGTGGTGGGATCCCTGTGTAAATTCAGGAGGGGGGGAATCATAAGTTAATTCTGATGGCCTCTTTCCTTATCAGAGCTTTCTTTTTAAAAAAAAAACACCTGCACAGTTATGGAATGTATATTTTCATTCAAAATTATATTAGCAACCTGTTAGAACAAGTGAGTTTATCTGGGAATAAGGATAGAAAGAGCCAGTTTGGGTGTAGCGATTAAAGAGATTGGACTAAAAACTGGAAGAGTTCTAGTCCTGCCTTAGGCAAAAAATCACCTTGGGCCAGTCACTTTCTCTCAGCCCCAGAAAGGAGGCAATGGCCCCCACTTCTGAAAACCCTTGCCCAAAAAAAAAGCCTGCAGGGATTGTCCCAGCAGTCAGCTGTAGTCAAAGATTGACCTAAAGGCACAAAAACAAACACACACACAAAAGGATAACTAAGCATGTAGCTTTAGACATTGTCCGGCTCTCTTCTACACAGCCTTTGTATTCAATTTTATAGCTCAAAAAGTAATTGAAAGATGACTTCTGCATAGCTCATGTGACAATGTCATTCCCCCCAAAAAATCCCCCTTCAATCCCCAACATCTATAAAAACACCATAAAAGGTATTGAAAAGCCTAGATTCCAATTCCAGCCGGCCCTCCTAAGAATTTGATGGTTGATGGTCAGATATATTGACAGTTCATGTGTTCGGATGGGGTTAGCTCTCTCTCTCTCTCTCTCTCTCTCTCTCTCTCTCTCTTATTGTTGTTTTCTGCTGCACAAATTACAATCTTTTGATCAGGCTGGAGTGACGCAGGATGCAGCAGCAATAGAGTTCATGTCCCATCTCGAGTGGCTGTGATTTGCGAGCAAATTCTTGCGAAATCCTGGCATCGCTCTGTGCAGCTGCCGCTTCTAAGAGGCCCACAGAGCATTAAGGCAAATAGCCAGCAGGATGGGCTGCTGCCACAAGCTGAAATTAAACTATAGCTCAGTGAATACCCCCCTTGGCAATAAGTGTAAATTATTTTGATTCACAGTAGCTATAATTAAAATGCTCCCCTGTAATAAATAATTCAATTAGAATTAGAGTTATGAGTGACAAAACAATATGGATGGCGGAATCGTAGACTAATGGTAGCTGGAATACATGGAGGAGGCGGATAGAACAGGGAAGTGGGAACTTTCTCTGCAATACTCTTGAGACTAATAGTAACAGTGTTTGCTGTGCAGATGCGCTCGTCCTCATTTTTCCCTCCCGACCAGTTCTCATCTCAAAGAGAAGTTCGTTGGAAAGCAGCCAACCTGACTGGGAGGAGGGTTCAAGTGCAGAATTAGGGTGGACTCAGGAGCGGGGTGGCTCAGTGGTTAAAGATACTGAGCTTGTCAGCTGGGAAGCTGACAGTCCAGGCTCGAGACCCGAGTGCTGCATGACAGGGTGAGCTCCTGCTCCAGCTCCTGGTTGTAAAATTGGAAGGGTGACTCACTTAACAATCGTCTTGTTTAGCAATGAAAATTCCGGTCCCAATTATGCTCATAAGTTGAGGACTATCTGTACATTCTTCTTTTTATAGTTACCACATCAAAAAGGAGCAACAGTTTTCTCCCCAATTACCAAAATAACCACTCGTCTACCCAGAAATTCCAGTCCTAGCTCCGTTACTGATAACTTTACCTCACTGCTCTGCCTACTAGGGCTGCTGTCTCGCCTTAAAAAGGGGAAATGTCCTCAAGAGTTGGTCCAACCCAACTCTGGACAACACTGGACAATGGAACCTGCCTGATTCATTACAGTATTCCTGTGTAACAAGAAAGCCATGGGAAGACAGGTGATGATCTACCTGTAGCTCCAGTAACAAGTTTAACAAGAGGCCTTCAGAATATACAACATTGCTTTCTTAACAATTATACTGAATCAGCTTAGAATCAGACAGGGGGCAGACTTAATAAATGGCAATTTTGGCGATACTTTAATTGAAATAAGCACTGTAAATTAATTACTCTGAATAAATCTCTAACTTCTTTCCATTTCACAGCACACTAAAAATATTCAAAGTAATATTTAGCATTAGAGCGCTATCACTATCAAAAGCCAATCATTTGCAAATTGAATAAAATGATGAGGGATTTTTTTTTAAGAAAAAGAGATTTTTTTTTTTACTTTTTATCTCTCTCTCCCCCCCCCCCCCCTCGTTGGTGTATAGATTAATTTCTCTAAAAGGGAATGCAAAAATCTAAGCTGATGGAAAAATGGAATAGGAAAGCAGACAGCTCTCAGCAATAATGTTTCCTAGAGATGTACATGCTTCAGAAAAGAATCCAAAAGCCAGATTGTCCATGTGAATAGCAAAATGAAGCTTGCTGGTATGAAATCTGACTTTCCTTCCATATTACGGTACATCTCACAGCCGTAAAGTTTCCTAACTGATACAGAAACATCCAAATAAATGAAAGGAATTTAGTTTGCATAATGGGTTGGGGGAAAATGGGTCCCTTTTGCAGTAACTGAGCCAGAATCGTTCCAATGGTGAGATGCGTGACGTATACATTTAATTTTTTTTAATGATCTTATGTATTATTTGTTTGTTTATCCCAATCTTCAGCCAGAAAGATTAATTGAGCATTGTCAATGACAGAGACATTGACCTCAGTCTTGCAAAGTTAAAAAAAAAAAGCCAATAACAAGGAAAGAAAAGAATATGAGTTGCAGAGGGAAAACAGAATGTTAAAATCAAGAAATTCACTCACTGATTGCCAACATTATGCACTCTCCCCCCTTAATGGAAATGTATGCACATTCTTTTCATTTTCATTAAAAAATATTTTAATTTGCTAGTAAATGTCTCAGTAAACAACGTTCTAATGGCATCCAATTACTGCGGATCAAATAAGTCTATGCATAAAATTGAACACACAAGCCAATCTAGGTTGGATGAATGCATCTCTTCCATTCGACAAAGACATTTCTGCTGCTGACACTTTGCTGAAAAAACAAATCGCATTTCCTGTCTGTGCCGTTGGTTTCAAGCGGGAGTAAATTGGCCACGAAGATGGACTCACTCACAACAGAAGAGAAAATATTATCCTCAAAGCTTCTCCATGTGATTGGATGTGTAAAACCATGTGAACATAGTTGGGGTCTATTTGAACAGAAAAACCTACCATGATGCCACTCTGAAAAGAACAAATACTTATTTTAAGAGGATTGAGCAAAATGTATGGGAGAACTCTCCTGCATCAAAATATTGTGTATCAAATGACTTACTGTATCAAAGAACTGTGAAAAGGATCATAGAGTCCTAGTGGACAATCACTTAAATATGAGCCAGGACTGTTTAGCAGCAGCCAGAAAAGCCAATACTATCTGAGGCTGCATTAACAAGAGGGATAGAATCAAGATCACATGAAGTTCTAGCACCGCTTTATAAAATCTTAGTAAGATCACACTTGGAGTACTGTATCCAGTTTTGGTTACCACGATGTAAAAAAATATATTGAGAGTCTGGAAAGAATGCAGAGAAGATCCACAAAGATGATTATGAGTCTAAGACGTATGAAGAACGGTTGCAGGAGTTGGGTATGTCTAGCCTAGTGAAATTAAGAACTAGGAAGCAACATGATAGCAGTGATCCAATAGTTGAGGGGCTGCCATAAAGAGGATGGGATCAACCTATTCTCCAAAGCACCCAAAAGCAAGACAAGAAGCAATGAATGAAAACTAATCACGGAGAGAAGCAACCTAGAACTAAGGAGAAAGTTCCTGGCAGTGAGAACAATTAACCATTGAACAGCTTGCCTTCAGAAGAAGTGAGACTTTTAAAAAGAGACTGGACAGCCACTTGTCTGAAATGGTATAGGGCCTCTATCAAGAGCAGGTGGTTGGACTAGAAGACCTCTAAGGTTCCTTCCAACTCTGTTATTCTGCTATTGTATTTTAAGTTAAGAGAATGCAAACTTGGATCAAGACTAATTTTAATATTGTACAATGGATGACACAAAAAGGCTCAGGCAAAAAATGCAACTTGTTAAGGATGCTACATTGCAAACTCAGCTGTGCCAGTTGTGCCAAGGGCAGTCTCCTCGACAAAGGAAGTGACCACTGCCTAAATTTGAGGTCATTATGGACTTGTGACCAATGCCATTAGTGTTGGACCATTCAGCATAGGTAGCAACCCCAATGCTTTTTAAAAAGCTATTTCCTTCTACTTGAATATCTCCTGGGGATATTTTGGAGAAATGAAGATATCAATAAAAGGTGCAAGTGGGAAGGAAGAAATGAGAGATCTGAAAGGCAAAAAGAGAGTGCAATTAGTTTTTAAGTTGAAATAAGAGTATCAAGTTTTATTGGGAAATCCCAGAGGACAATTTATCCTGGGCCTCTCAACTCTGGAAATATTCTGTCAGCAAATTACTCTAATAATGTCTTACTATATTATTTACTAGAAATGCAGTCCTTGCTATGAGGGTAACTAATGGCATATTTCCCACAAAAGGGATATTTGGCAAAGGTTTGTGACTACACCTGCATAGAAGCAGGAATCCATACATACAAATTCCAGATGGCTCAAAATGATAACTTGCCCCCCTCCCAACCGCTAATGTCTTGTTAATTGCAACGTAGCTGTGAGTCAGAGGAACATGTGAGTTTCATTTCAAAAGATGGTGTCCATTACGTATCAATCGTGTTTTGCTCAGCATCTGCACACCTGTTTTTAGCTCTGTTAGGTGGGAATGAAGGAAGCTGCGCAGAGTTACCCTGTGATAAGATGGATGGCCAATAAATTTGAAAGGAAGAAAGAAAGAAAGAAAGAAAGAAAGAAAGAAAGAAAGGAAGGAAGGAAGGAAGGAAGGAAGGAAGGAAGGAAGGAAGGAAGGAAGGAAGGAAGGAAGGAAGGAAGGAAGGAACCTTGTGAAATAGTTTCTCTTCTTAGTAAACAGAAAGTACCACTTGATCTCCCAAAACCATATTGTTTAATTATATTTGAGAATGAAAAGCTGCAAAATCAATTTACAGATTCTTAGCTCTGCAAAGTGAGGGCACAATAGTGTTGGAGAGCTGTTCTGGTACCATATTAAATGTTTTTATTCATCTAAGTTTCCATATACTGTAAATATAATAAATAAGAGGAATAGTATAAAAAGGGGGATTACGTGTTCGCTTTTTTCCCCTTTCCTTCTTTTCCTCTCCAGCTGTCTCCTAAACACACGTCTTCTCTTCCCCATGGCTCTCTCCTCTTCCCAACCCTACCATTAGGCAGAATGAGTCTCAGGCAGCTGATTTGGGATGTCACAAAAAAGCAGCAATTTTCCAGTTATTTAATGTGTTGTTATTGTGTTTTTCCATCCCCAGGTGCCAAAGTAATTTGACCAGCCTCAATTATTATGCTTCCACCTACTCCATTGGCAAGGACAGAGTAGCAGTGCAGGATAATTCAACTGATTTAAGGCCTCGATGTAACCGGAGGGTAGATTGGAATCTATGGGAAGCAATAGAATTTTTACTCAGTTACCAACATGGAAAAAAAATATTCTCCTTTTCCGTCTCTTTCCTCCCATCCCATCCTGTTTTTCTTACGTACATTAAGTTTAAAGGCAAAGACTAGTGTCAACCGATCTGCAAAACCTTTTATGTAAGGAGCAGTATACAACGCTTTAAATAAAGGGAATGTGTTTATATATAGGCCAATTGCGTTGAAACACTTTGTGCATGCCTAGGCCAGATAGCACAATACACAACTCAGCACAATTCTCTGCAAAGATTGTGTGGTGTGGCTTTGCTGAGCCATGAAGTGTAGAATCTTTGTGGCAGCCAACCATAAGTTCTGCTAGCTCAATCAAAGAGTCCTTCAGAAGACTCTTCCCTGAATAATTTTAAGGTTGTCACAGTTTATAAAAGAAGAAATCTGCCATGCAGGCTGAAAAAGGGGCAATCTGTCCAATAATCAGGTGCAGAAGCCATGAGAGTCAATGGGACCTAAGCGGCATCTAAGTTGAAATAAATAAATTTAAGAAATTAGTGAAAGTATTCTTTTTGAAAGAGTTCAGAACTGTTTAATTGTTCATACTAGCAATAGCAACAGCACTTAGACTTTACAGCCCGCTCTAAGCTGTTTACAGAGTTAATATATCGCCCCCAACAATCTGGGTACTCATTTTATTGATCTCGGAAGGATGGAAGGCTGAGTCAACCTTGAGCTGGTCAGGATCAAACTGCTGGCAGTTGGCAGAATTAGCCTGCAATACTGGATTCTAACCATTGTGACACCATAGCTCTTAAGTTGTTTTGCCTGGAAATAGGTCACTATTATCAAGTTAAACTGAACAATGTTTCTTTGATTTATTTATTATTAAATATATATGCCACCAAGAGGTGACTCTAAGCGGATTACAACCGAATTAAAAACAAGATAAAATATTGAAATATTAAAATAATAAAGGATAAAATTGATTTAAAATCATCAGAGATGGGAAGGAAAGCAAGATGCACACAAGGCAGAGACGGAGACTTATCTCCATTAATCATGTCCAGAATGACACGCCTGTATCTGGGCTCAGGACCAATTGGCAGAGCCAGGTTTTCAAGCCCTTTCAGAAGGTCAAAATCTTACCCTGGGTGGGGGGCATGATGTTCCAGAGAGTCGGAGTCACAGCAGAAAAGGCTCTTCTCCTGGCCCCCATCATCCAGGATTCCTTGACTGACAGGATCCACCTGTACCAGCAGAAGCATGCCGCTTCTGCTGGTACAGGTGGGTTGACCCAATCTCATTGGGATGAGATGGCTCCTCAGTTATGTTGGAAAACCACCCACCTTGCCTCATTCCTTGCAGGTTTGCAAACTAATCCCAGCTTTACCCAACCTGGATGCCTTCCAGATGTATGGCCCACCACTTTTGCTGGCTTATTTCTGTGAGGTGCGTCATCCCACTCAATGTTTTGCTCCTTGAAAGCTTTATTTAAAATGTTTCTAAATGAGCTTTCATTACAATGCTATGCAGCATGCGGCATTCCGTGCTAGATCCCATAATGCAATTGCATTACAATATTGTAGTAGTAGTCAACGTACTATTACTTGCATCCTGAAATACATCTCTTTTTTTTTCAGGCCAACGGTAGCAGGACGCTGGAGAAAGGAAATTAAAGGAAGATCATGAGCACAGGCTGCCTTAGATCCACAGAGATTACTTTTCAGTTATAATGACATGCGTGACAGATCTGTCCGGGAGGGAACTTTTTTTTTAATCAGTGCACACACCCCTGTCTTTCAACAGAGGCTATCAAATGCAATTAATTGGAGGCCAATAATCCCAACAATCTCTTCATTGTGGCCTAGTAAAAGCTTGGAAACAGGACTTGCTTCTCAATGGGGGAAGCTTATTTAAAGCTCACGTTGCCCTTTTTTATGGCTGCCGGCTGCCATCATGGATGACAGCCTGTCTGGACACGCAGAGAATTTCAGGACAGGTGGCAAGACGACACCTCGGCTCTCAGTCACAAACGCTAAGGAAACACACAGCCCTGCCGCCACTAGCCAAGAAAGAAGATTGGAAGCTTTGGGCAATTTAATCAGAGGGGGCTTTAAATTGTGGCTTTGCAATTAAACACAGAGTACTCGTGCAGTTGTAATTCATTGCATCACTCGTGCGCCAGGCTGTCCTGCAGACAAAAGCTGTCGGGTGCCTAAGAGTGAAGAAATAGGAAAGGATAATGTTCCAGGGGGTCTGGGGTCTATGTAATGCTTTACGGTGCTGCAAATACCCTTGAGACCTGTTCTGCTATCTTGTAATTATGCACACATCGTCTGATTTATGTTCCATGTCTCCCAGCAGTGCCAGCATGCTCTCTGCTTCCTTGGCCTATTTGTGCATAAAATACTTGGTGCCATAATGTCGTAAAATAGGGTAGAGGCTCATTGCGCGAGTTACTATCAGATTCATGTGAGCAAAGGGCATAATAATCTAATGATCCTTTTCAGCGAGGATAAATATGCACAATTTTGCCTTCCGCGCGAAGCCACTGCGAAGCCCTTTCCCACTGACGCCTTTGAGAAATGTCACTTTGGGATGATAGATCTTTCATTCACTCACCTCCTTCATGTGATGATTATAGGTTTGGAACGACGAAATAAAGAAAACAAAGAAGTTGGGAGGCTCATGCGTGTGCATAGATGTCCATTATTTTATATCAAGCCACAGAGTGTGTGTTGCCCTTGGTTTCAGAGAACAGGGACTAGCTCACACCTTACAAAAGGGTTATTAAGTACTCCGCGATAAAAATGCTACTGGAACTAAGAGCATGAATATGTGAAGTGAGCCTCTGAAGGGAGATAACTGCATGCTGAAGAAGACAACAGTAGGGGAAAGTGCAAGTATCATCTTCAAAATCCGTTCCTGGAATCAGCAAAGATTTTCATTCGTACGTCATGTCTCTAAAAGCATGTGCATCCTTGAGAAACTATAACGAGAAGTCCTTTCAGGCCTTCTCACTCGGAGCTAGAGAGAATACCTGAGTGGCCTTTATATTAGCACCTAAGTGTCAATCTCATTTCCACTTCTGTAACCTGAAAATAGCACTAAATAACTGTGGAAAATAATTATTTCCTCTGAAGTTAGAACAGGAAGGGGTGGGGTTTTTTTTTTATTTTCCCCACTTAACGCTTTCTCTATTGTTAGATTACAATTCCTATTCTTTGCAGTCACTGGCCAGATCTGACTTATTAGGATGGGAGCTGTAGTCTAACACTTATTTTTAGGTGTCTCCATACGGAAAATGGATCTGTGCTGATTTTCCAGCTGGTCTCTACATAACTCAAAAACAGAGCATATTGATTTCAGACTACTTTCCTCATACTGAAAACTTCATGGCTAAGTTAAGTTCCACTGGTGTCAGTTGGAATTCAGTGAAAGTAAATTAGCTCGGTCTTCTCTTTTTTTCAGGTGCCAATAGAATGGAGCAGGGTATCTTGTAAATTGGGGGAAATTAAGCAACAAATGCAAAGGTTACATGAACCTTGGTTCTTCTCAGAGTGAAGACTGATTAAAGATAGAGATACAATATACAAGCAAACTAGAGAAAAGTATTCCAAAGTTAAAGAGCTAACATTGAAAAGGTATCCCTTTTAGGTATTTTGAAGCTGTACCTCAGCATGGGAGGACCAACTCAGAAGATGCTCAGGGTGTGGACAGGAACCTACAGAAGAACTTTATTCCTTACTTCCTGTGGTATCAGCAAGCCATGAAGATCTTATACTAGTATATTGAATCCTGATCAGAAGCAAACTGTAAACAGTAAAAATTATAAAGTTCTGATGTGTTCATACCACCCAGTGCTTTTCCAAGAGACAACGAGACTTTCTTTGTTTTTCCTTGAAGATGTTTTGCTTCTCATCCAAGAATCTTCTTCAGCTCTGACTTAATTGAAGAAGCTTCTTGGATGGCAAATGAAACATCTTCAAGAAAAAACAAAGAAAGTCCAATTGCCTCATGAAAAAGCACCTTTGGGACAACCATGACCTGGATGACTGAGAATCTCCATAGACATATCACCCAGTTCCACTCAATACTTTTGCTGCAAAGTTTTGCAAGAACTGAGTTTCTGAATATTGCAAAAGATTACTGTAGGTATAGTTCCCTGCGGTAATCTAAACAAGAAATTACCAAGACGTGGTTTATTACAGTAACACAGTTTTTATTTAAGTGAGGTTATAGCTGGTGCATCAACCTGAGCTGATGAAAGGTCCTTGGTGTCACATTCTTCTTATTTATTCATTTGTTTATTTACTGCACTCATTTATGTATTATCTGACCCTCAGATTCTGGGCAGCTTAGAGTAATAAGCATGCAAAAAAAAAAACACCAAACACCCATAGTGTAAAACATTACCCAAACATCGATCTTCCATAAAATGGTGATTATCTAAAATAAGGCTCTCTCAAAGCCCACATATCAAACAAAAACAATAAATTATGGCCAAGGCCACCACTAATAGTGAAATATCCAAAAAGCCAGTAACACAGGAAAAATGTCAAAGCTGGATCCAGAACCTCATCAGCAAATTAACAAGGTAGCACTTGGAAGAGACTCTTTCTTTACAGTTTTGTTTGTCCTTTATTGTTTGCTCCTAAGATGCTTCCTTAAGTGTCTTCCAATCTTTCTGATACATCCCAAACCATCTAACAGGGCCCTTGGTCCAACACACCGCTACCTTTGACTAAATTACTGCCATTGAATTTAGAGGATGAAGTATCCACCGACAGCGCTAGTAAAAAGTGGCTATTAATCTCCAGCCCTCTCTCCTACTTTATTGGGCTTCCCTTGGCATTAGATCTGGTTTGCCAAGTTTCTAGAGAAACAGCAGCAATAAATTAGGACACAGTTACACGCAGGAAGATCTGCCAGAGAACAAACAATGTGAGGATTTGAAAAAGGAACAAGGCTATAGGTAGAGGTGAACTTTCTCAAAGGACACAACTTATGATCAGGAATGCCTGGTGGGTATAAGCTGCCGAATTTCTCACCCTTGATTCATATGGCTCTACAAACATGATAGGAGAGTTAATTAGGGATTTTTTTCCCTTGTTTGCAGTATAATTCAGACGACAAAAAGCATATATCTGCTACACAGTATTTTTTTTCAGGAGATTTAGTAAAATGGTAAAATGGAATGGAAAGGATCTGTATGCCTCTTATGAAACAATTTATCGCCTTTAGCAGCTTTGTTTTAAAATTATGAATCAATTGACTTTTAAAGTCTACGAATGAACAGCTGCTAACACATACAACGAGGTAAAGCAAAGGTTAACAGAGTTATTTAGCGCTTGGAGATCATATTGATCACAACACTGAATGTTTTAGGTAATAAAGGCACAAGGGAGTAACCCCTTGTAATGAAAAGATGAAATGGAAAACCATTACATCATCATCATCATCATCAATAATCCAGGGGATAGTAGAATAGAAGACAATGAAGTGGAGAAGACAATAAAGTATCAAGATCTGAAAACCAAAGCATCTGTGGTACTTCAAAACACTTCCATGGCTTCTTCATTCCATCAGAAGAATGGAAAAGAGATTCAGCTGACTTTGCTAGAACAGCAGGGCTTTTTTTCTGGTGGAACGCACCGGAACAGTGTTCCGCCACATATTTTCAGTCAGTGTCACATGTTCCGTCTCCACCAATCGCCATGCTCTATAGTTTCCGGTTGCTAGGGCGACGATGAAACAAACGGA
>JAOYMU010000263.1:7607071-7619472 GCA_025802295.1 Psammodynastes pulverulentus | reverse complement strand
AATTTCCCCAGCTTAAACTTTTTAAAATTCATAATTAAAATTAAAATTAAAACAAGTTAAAACCTTTCCTACCTTGTCCAATCTCTTCTTAAAAACCTCCACAACTTCTGGAGGCAAATCGTTTCACTGATTAATTGCTCTAACTGTCAGGAAATTTCTCCTTAGTTGGAGGTTGGTTTTCTCGTTGATTAGTTTCCATCCATTACTTCTTATCCTGCCTTCAGGTGCTTTGCAGAATAGGTTGACCCCCCTCTTCTTTGTGGCAGCTCCTTCCATATTGAAACACCGCTATCATGTCACACCTGGTCCTTCTTTTCAACACTCAATTCCTGCAACCTTTCTTCATATGTTTACCCTCCAATCCTCTAATCATCTTAGTTTAAAAAATTACAGTTATGAATTACAACCAAATTCACTAGCTGCCCTATCAGCCATCTCTCAGAACAAGGCACATCATTCTATCTCAAGTATGGAGCTCTTCATAACAGCTGGTCATCACACTCTGGGTTCTGAAGGACTCTTCAGAATGAAGACTTGTGTTGTGGCCATGGCACCTGTAGGTCCAGGCATCTCCTATGATAATACATTACTCTGAAGGATATTCATAGGGAGACAATCAGCTGATTGGAAGATATGAGTATGGGAAGAAGCTTTACTTCTTGCTCTGTTTAGAAAAATCCCTAGAAGTCTATAGCAAAGGAATTTTTTAAATATCACATTTTTCTCCTCATTTCTTCATATCTTTAATTATGAAAAATTAAATATACTGTAGTTGTTGTTGTTGTTGTTGTTGTTGTTGTTGTTGTTATTTCTCCATAAGGTAACCTTTCTTCTCCCCATAGCAGAGAAGCTACTGTTATGAACTAGGGCCAGGTGTATCATTAGGTAAAGTGAGAAAATTATTTCTGCCTCATGATTTGGGATGGCATGAAAGAAATTCAATATTATTATATTTTTATTGCTGGGAATACCTTTGTGAGATATTTTTGCTAAAATGATTTGAATGGGTTTTAATTAGGCACAATTAGCTTATCACAGAATGGAACAAATTCGATGTTCTATCTAATGTAGCTCAATATAAGGGGAAGTTCTTTCACAAAGAAAAAGCAAAAAAGTATATGTTGTTTCAGTTCTACAAATGCTTTCGAAACATGGGGGTGAAGAAAAGATCATTTTTAACATACATAAACTGCACTGAATGATTTTTATTAATGATCTGGCTGTACATTGGCAATTGAGGTCAGTCACGAGGACTGAAACAAAAATGGCCAACTCTCCCATCAGTGGGTAAACTTTTATGCTTTTATTTGATGAATTGTTTAAAGTGTAATTGCACGAGTTCGAATACCATTTCCGTTTCCACAGCTAATGAATATATAAAATATTTACTAGCCAGCTCCTGCAAAAATGACTCTCACATTATTCATAATATTTTTCATAAATTGCTCATGCCTCATTTTGCCTTTTTTTCCCCTCAGCAACCCAACTTAATTTTTACCCACTGAGGATACATGTATTTCTCAACTGATTGATTCTGTACTGGTCAATTAAGTCAGCATTAATTCTTGGCTATCGTTTTTACATAATCTAAATTTTCTGCATGCATTAAAAGGTTCAGAAGAACTTATCCTAGGAAGAAACTGATATAGACAGATACAAGGTAGTGCTTTTGCTGAACTTAATTTTTTCCAGGTTGGTTATCAAATACCAGTTCAAATAAGAAAAAAGATTTTCTATCAGACAGTTTAATAAAGATTTACACAATTTCTGAAGACACATTTTTAATACTAATACCTTCTATTATTACTACAAACAATATAGAATTCTACTGCATTCTCAGTTTGATTTCAATAACAACTTACAGAATTAATGGTGTTTAAAACTTCACCAGCAAAAATGTCACTGAATGTTGTGACATCTTTCTCACAAATCAACATAAGGTCAAAATTAACAAATTTCTACTTGGGATGAAAGTTTTATACATAACATGCCCATTATTATTTTTTATTATTTACATTATTATTTAGAATTTTAGACCTTGCTTCATATAATACATTTTCATCATTGATAAATGCAGTTTCATGTGATTACACAATTGTGAAGGTGAGATCAATGTTGTTAATTTATATCTAATTCTCTCCAGGAAAGACATTTCCACATACTTATGAAAATCAATGAAGTACTCAGTATAAAATTAAGAAAAATGAAGTAAAATATATGCAAAATCATTGTTCAGTATTGAATATGTGAATAGCCACTGGAAAAAAAATAAGAACTTTCTTTTTCTCCAGTTTCCATGTTCCTCCAGAGTAAGCAACATCAGCCCAAATACTTCAGCTAAAGATGGTAAACATATATTTGATCCAGAAGATAATCTATAATCACTAGATCAGAGAAACTACCGAGCAACCAGAAAGATTGACTGTGACTCCTAAGTAACTGGAACTTTAAACCATCAGAATGCCGGTCAGGAATCAGGAAACTGACTTCATGAGAAGACTAAAACTCTACTTTATTGAACAGGCTGTAATAAAGCTTGATTATCTCCCTTCCCTCTTATCTTCCTGTTAATCAGGAAGAAGTCTGCCTGAATCTTCCAAATGCTATCTTCTTTCCCAGGATTTAAGGTATGTTTCAGTCTACTTTGCTTATACAGTATAACCTAGTCTTGCCTATTTCCCTCAAGGTCATCTCCCAGATTCTCTTCCATTTAGCAGATATGTGGGTCTCAGTTTGATTACCTAAACAGGTAGTCCTCAAGATACGACTACAATGGAGCCTGCCACATGTCACAATGGCTATTACGTGAAGTGACTCACCTAACAACACCCTGTCCCTGCTTTCCTCAATGAATCATTAAACGAACGCACTGGTCAAATAGTGGAGCATATAATGCCTTGAGGGCTGGGGGAGACACTTGGGAGCCTAGTGCAGGCACAAGCCCACTGCTTTGGGCCTCCCAAGGTCTTCCTCTACCCCCTCAGATAACCCATGCCTCACTTCCCACTTGGGATCCCCATAGCTGCTTGAGCCACATACTTACCCACTCCGTCACAATCTCACACTTATTTGTTGAAGTTCTCCAGAGGGCAGGAGGTTGGTGTAAAGAAGGAGGATAGGCTGCTTTATTGCTGAGTTATGTGGCACAATTCCACAAGCAGCCATATTTTTCTGAAACATAACACTAGCAAAGCTGTTGGTTTTCTTTTCTTGCTAGACACTAGTCTTAGCTCGCCAGCTCTCACATGGAGCAGTAGGAGCAATTCACTAGACAATGTTAGCTCAGATTCTTGACCAATTTTTTTTTAACTAAGTTCCTTATCAAAGATTCCTAAAGTAAATTGCTGTCATGAAATTAGAGGAAAAGCCTTCTTGTGGTTAAAGAACAAGAAAATAGGACTAAATAAGCAATTCTCACACCTGGAAAGAAATTAAAAGTAGAGTCTACCCAAAATCTGTTTGATAATCGTGCTTTTAAACTTGCCCAAATGTGATTTAGGATTAGGAATGAGTAGTAAAGTGGCCAAATTTTATTAAAGGATCATGTTTAATTGAAATGAGATATTTAGAAGAAAAAAAGATCAGCCTGCGTCAATTTAGTCCTAACAGGCAAAGATGCCATGGAGATGGCTGAGAACACACAGCTTAGAAAAGACAATTAAACAAAGTAATAGATGACAGTTATAACATTGAGGATATTGCTTGGAATATTATTATTATTTATTATAATGGCTTCCTGTATCAGAAGCAATGTGATATACATTTTAGTGAGATACTAAAGTGCTTATAGGTTTCTCAGGAGCTTCTGGTTGACTACAATGGGAACAGAATACTAGATTAAATAAAGCTTTGGTCTGATGCTTGTTTGTTGTTGTTAGTTGCGAAGTCGTGTCCGACCCATCGCGACCCCATGGACAACATTCCTCCAGGCCTTCCTGTTCTCTAATGCTCTTCTCTGTCAAATGCTGCTATATTAATACAGTTTGGGATGACGTGTAGGATCACTTTGCTGGCACCAACACAACCCTAGTTTAGTTAAATTCAGCATGGGACTTCCTTCATTGTCTCTCTTGCCCTTATACCTATTGTTTCCTAGTCTTCTAAAACCCTACAAAGCTCGCTCGACTCTTAACAAAATAGAGGTACAATTGCATCAACTTTCTATAAGTCAATCATAGTTTTGTTCAAAGGAAAATCCTTCCAAGCCACCAGATATTTATCGCCTCTTATCAGTTTCTAAGCATTACTTGAACAGCTTTTGGGAAATATATCTTTACTATATACAAAATTTCATCAAATTAAGCCTAGAATAATAACATTCAGTTATGGTCCCTATTAAGGGACCACCAGAACACCTTAAGAGCCTATTCCCCCCATTAAAATGATCTTTTAGAAAGTTTACTTGGTTATATTTCCAATGATCTAACGATGCAAAATATTAAAAAGTATGTAATTCATGGAATGTTAATTGAGGCAGGAAAAGCTTATTCCTCTTGACCTCTTAATTTATTGAGCTGTGCCATTAAATATTTATAATGCTAATAAGAGGGGAAAGTGTCTCATGTACTTTTAATGAAATCTTTTCTGTTTGTTTTAAAGAAAATATATGTGTGAAATGTGAGAATAGTGCTTCAAATAAAAGCAGAGGCAAAATAATCTCCCCCTTTCCCTTTTGTTTAAAAGTCTTACAAAAGAAAATACAAAGTTAATACAAAAAAACCAAAACACACATTAAATGAAAAATCATGATTAACTTATTAAAGACTATTAAGTATGTAATTAGAAGGTCCATTACATTAAGATACCAATTTCTTTAAACTCTAAAATAATACCTACTGAAACTTTAATTATTTAAACAAGAAAAGAAAAAGGCATGTTATCTTCCCTGACAAAGATTAAAATCAATTTAATTGGTTCTCTGCTGCCTTGACATTATTCTCGCTGTGAGTCAAGGAACCAAAAAGAGAAATTAATATTGCAGCTGATAATCAAGTGATATTTTTGCACTCCAACGTATTAAAGTAAAAGAGGAAGGAAAAATCCCTATTTCTGTTACTTTTGAATCAGTTTGACTACAATGATTTAAACATTAAACAAATAATAATAAAACATAAAATATGCTATATTCATCGGTGGCTTTTGAAAGAGATTATTTCCGTCAAATGGAAGATTTTTAATGAAGATACGTTCCTAGCTAAATATCTTCTCCAAAGAATCAGCAGTAGTTCCAAACCGTTCAAAATTAGTTTAATTAATTCCAAATTAAATACATAATAACCCAGCCATTTAGATACTAAAGGGCATTCTAGAATTGACATTCTCAGAGCTATAAAAATAACTTAGTGGAAAATAGCATGTCTGTAAATTGCTGTAATATGTTATTGTGGAAAATGATAACCATTCTTAGAGATTAAAAAAAAATATTCAAATTACAGAAGACGTATGAAAGCAAGCAACACTGGAGCAAAGCTGCATAACCTGAGGGTATTATCGGTTGATTTTTTATTTTATTTTTTAGAAAAAAAAATTATTCTTCCACTCCCTTTGTTAAAGCCCAGCAAGTGAGTGAATATTCAGTAGTATCTACACTCAGCAAACTAATGTATCTGATTGTAAGAAAGTGGCATTGTGAAATATTTATGAGTGCTGAAATACAAACTGGTATGGGGCCTCATCATCTCTTATCAGCCCTTGTTAACTTTACAGATGATAAGACGCACCAGAATAACGGAGGTTGTCAAAACTAATAGATCTAAGGGACGCTAAGCCAACAGGGTTTCATAAAGAGATTTCCAGGAAATTGTAACTCTTCCCTTCTCATTGTTTGGATTCTCATAGCTTGATCATCAAAACATTGAGATATTTTCTGCTGCCAGTATGTCTTAAGGTTGGTCTGGTGCAAGATTATTTATTACATATTGCAAGACGGAATGTGTTATTAACATAAGCAAAGCAGGGATGAGTAGGTGGAGGCACCACATTCAACTTACTGTCTATTCCCTGATCTCAAGGATCATGCCCATCCAATTATCTATGCATTTCAGTCATTTTATCATAGGGTGAGGAATATAAGGAAAAGACTTTGTAAATGACCCCCTTCTATATGGAAGGAAACAGAGTTCCCTATGACTTCAGCTGTTCCCCACTTTAAGCAAGCCAAGACATGGATACCAGCAAGTAATAATAATAAAGGTGGGGTATACATACCTACACATTAGCAATAGCACTTAGACTTATACACCACTTCACAGTGCTTTACAGTCTCTCAAAGCTGTTTACAGAATCAGCATATTGCCCCCAACAATTTGGGTCCCCATTTTACCCACCTCGGAAAGATGGAAGGCTGAGTCAACCTTGAGCCTGGTGAGATTTGAACTGCCAAATTGCAGGCAGCCAGCAGTCAGCAGAAAGAGTCTGCAGTACTGCATTTTAACCACTGACCCACCATGGCTCAATGCACTATAAAGCAGTACATAAGTCTAAGTGCTATTGCTAAGATGGCCATTGGTAATTGCCAAAAGCATAATGGAAATTGCAGTCATCCTACATATCCAGTTGGTATTAGCATGACAAGGACCAGTCAATACTGATTAGTAGACCTACAGAGTTGAAGCAAAATATTTCTCAGCGTTAACTAGAGATGCCAAGGACTGAAGCACCATTGAAATGTGCCTCTTTTTTAAATGAAGAAGCAGCAACTTTTGAATTTCTGCCCATTGCTCCTTAGTTGCAGCTGTTTAGGGACATCTGCCCTAAGAAAAAATGGACACTTTGAATGTGCATTCTTTCTTATTTACAGGGGTTCTTCCCTGATTCTCACCATGCCTTTAATTTCTGAGCTTCAAACAATTTCCAAAGTGAAAGGTGAAATATTTTATCAGGTGCACAAAACATGACATCCTCAGAACATCTGTCATTTATCACTGAGCATAAGATATTATGAGTTGACAACTCATATAGTACTTTATTTTCCATCTCCCTTTTTCATTCTGAGAGTTGGGAAGCTTAAAAACAAATGTATCATATTATATAACATGTTGTAATTGCATAATTACCCAAATACTTCATCCATCTTCTGCAGCCTAGTGTTTCCAGAACTGTTGGAGCAATTAGTATGGCTTTTGGCTGTTCTGGCTGGGGATTTTGGGAGCTAAAATCTGAAAGTCCCCAATATGGAGGAAGATCTACTATATAGAATGAAAATCAACATTTCACCATCATGCCTATAAGTTATTTTTTCCCCAAAAGATTGATTTGATTGAGCAATATCATAGATTATTTGATGCCCTCTAAACTTGTTGCACTAGAATTACCATATCACCAATGGCTATTGTGCTAGGAAATTCTGGGTCTTCAAATTCAAATATTTGCCCCCCAAATATTTGATGGGAGGATGTCAGATATGAATTCTAAATGGTTTTTTGCATCTCTTCATTCTTTGCTCTTGTGTGTAGTTCATACTACACACAAGAGGTTGTAGGTTATTGATCTCAACAGCTCCACTTCACTAGGTAAAGCCAGAAAAAAAATGAGGAAACTTGTGGCCAATTAAATTGTCATATACTGCAAGTTACATTTTCTGCCTACAGATGAGATGCAAAAGAGTTATTTATTCATTTGATCTGGAGCCAGGGGTGTTGAATTCAAGGCCGGCAGGCCAGATTTGGCCCATGGGGTGCTTAGTTCTGGTCCACGGGGCCACCCTGGAAACATCAAAGGACTGGCCCACAGTGCTTCTGCCTGCGAAAATGGAGCTTGGGAGCTCTGTTTTGGCTGGGAAAGGGCTGCAAGAGTCCATCACAGTCAAAAACGGAGCCCCAAAACATAGCTCTCCCTGGTCTCGCCTTCCTCCGCTGGAGAGAATAGATCCCCCCAGCTCCCCCCAGGTCACCATAGGTGCCCCCAACATGAGTGATGATGAGCTGGCCATGCCCATCATGGCCATGGCCATGCCCACTATGGCCATGCCCACCTGGCCCCTTGAGGTGAAACACAACCCTGATGCGGCCCTCAATGAAATTGAGTTTGACACCCCTGATCAAAAGTATAGCCCACTTTTTATTCAGGAGGTTAAAGCAGCGCAGAAAACATTCCCTTCCATTTTTCCCTACAAGAACAACTCTGTGAGGATTTATAGAAAGAGAGAGATTGACTCCAATACGCTCAATTAATTCTTTGGATGAGGATGGACTAGAATTCGGGTCTCCTGTTACTAGCCCAACATCTTAACACCTACGCCAGCCTCTCTGGTTTCTGAGGCCTAGTCAAGTGTTGACAAAGGATAGAATGTGTAAATGTTCCTCAATCTCCTTCTAACTGTATTTCATGTCAGTATCAAAGTCTGAGTTACTGAGTTATATTCTGATAGCCCTGCCACATTGCAGGTGGTTGAATAGCTGCCTGCTTCTGCTGTGATACTACTTTCTAATTGGAATTTGGCAGACAAGTGCCATGGACAGCTTTGAAACTCAGTCCTTTATATTCAAATGCCCCCTGCCTTGCAAGCATGTGGCCTAAAGTGGCAAATATATCATGGATCCACCCTGAACTGTTAAGGCAAACTTCAGAGAAGAGCAAATTGATTCCCAGTGACACTCTTTTAAATGATCTATACTATTGAAGGGAGGAGGACAGATTTCTCCACTTTCATCTTTTTATACATAATCTCCAAGAAAAAAAATACACAATGTTATCTGGGGTTACCATTCTTCCCTTTAAGAATGATTTCATTCCCAATGCATATCCCGTAATATTTTGATCTCCAGGCTTCATGAATCAGGTTACATGGGGATTCATTGCATTTGATTTAGCAAATCACTTTGAAAAGTCTTTCTCTCCCCCCCCCCCACTTGCTTGTCTCCAGAGCTCCTTTCTAAAAAGAGATGATTTATAAACTTGGGAGACAAGGCAGTTTTTCGATGCAAATTCAGCAGACAGGAGCCCTGTAAAAATGTTACTTTGGTTTAAATAATCAATGAGATTTCCCAAAACTTTCAGGCTTTGTTCTTCAGCAGAAGCCTTATGACAGAGGAATGCACGCACTATTCCCAGTCTCAATGCATCCCTTTCAAAATAGCTCCCAGTTATTTCCTAAACTGCTCTTTTGAACCTAGCAAAACTAAAAGGGTAGTGGCAGACTTTGTTCTTTTAGAAAAATATCTGTTTCTCCTAACATCTAGAAGCTATGTAGAAAGTGATGCTCTGTGTATCTCAGCTCTGGGGGTCCCCAACTCCCGGTTCATGGATAGGTACCGGTTCATGGCTCCATTGGGAATCGGGCTGCGGGAGAGTGTGTGAAGCTCCATTTGCACATATGCAGGAGCCGTAGTGGCACAGTGGTTAGAAGTAGAAGTGGTACTGCAGTCTACTTCTGCTGACTGCCAGTTGACTGCAATTTGGCAGTTTATATCTCACCAGGCTCAAGGTTGACTCAGCCTTCCATCTTTCCATGGTCAGTGAAATGAGGACCCAAATTGTTGGGGGCAATATGCTGACTCTGTAAACCACTTAGAGAGGGTTGTAAAGCACTGTAAAGTGGTATATAAGTCTATTGCTGTTAGATTGTATGAGCAAAACCATCCCCTCTGTCCTTCCACCATTGCTGCCAGCTGCCACCGCTGCTCCCAGTCAGTAAAGCTGGAAAGGTTGGGGATGGTTGTCCCAGCTCATGTCTTTAAGTGGTTGGCTCCTCGTAGTCTTGCTGATCCATCCACATTTATTTCTATAATTCCATTCAATGTTTACATTGAGTGGCCATGGACTTTTTCACATGTGACCATGCGGTGCTACTCTTGCATGTCCCCACAATGGGACAGGAGTTTTTCAATGTAGAGGGATGAAAGGATTACAGGAGATGTTCCTGGAGCAGCAGGTTTAGGTAACTTCACTCTAGAAAGAAATCCCCTTTTTTCCCAGTGTCTCCCTTCTGAAATATCCCCTTCTTCTAGCTAGAAGCTAGAAGCATCCATCCAACAATCATCCATGTTTCTCACTTGAGGGAAGAGTGGCTGTGCTGCTACCTCACAGGAAGTAGTCTACTTTATTCTTTCCTTCCCTATAATGAGCTAGCTTAAGAGTGAGGAGATAAAGACTAGAAGCATCCTGGTTTTGATGCTGCCTCATTGCCCCATTTAGGTCAGAATTATTAAAAATACTACAATGATAAGTTAATGCCAACAGTGCTATAAGTCACCAACAGATGGTAGTACTAACATATTTTAGAAGCCCTGACGTTGTTTTTTTTAGCAACTGTTCTGTCAGTTACTTGCCTTTTTTTTGAACCATTACCATCTGGCAGACAGTACAGGATAATAAAAACAAGGACAAATAGGCTGAGAAACAGCTTTTATCCCAAGGCAATAACTTTATTGAATTCTACTGTATAGTGCAATATTAATGTGGTATCAGGGGTTTTCAATTCAATGTATAGAATGTGAAGGATGTGTGTTTGTGTTTGTACTTTATTTTATAATCATAATGTACACTGAAGAAGGTATTTCATTTCATTGTACGACGTACACTGACAATAAAGTGAACTAACCATGGTTAACGAACTAACTATGGGTTTAGGTCATATTGCTATTGTTTGGGGAGCACTTTAAACAATGTGCCATGATTGATTGCTGTATGAAGACTTCCAATTGAAATTCACTGCCAAATACAAGCTATTTATGGTGTTGATGATGAGTACTGAGTATAACTGGGCCCCCCAAAAATGTAATGATGGTGACTGGGTAAGAGCTGATTTGTGTGATCAAAAATGAAGCGGATGACCTGTGACAGCAACCAACAAGTTCACATTAGAAAAAGTGATGGTTTAGAAACAATGGTTAAGGAGAATTTGGAAGGAAACTTTGCTACAATGTGACAGAGCTAAACCTTACAACTCACAAATCACCCAAGAGGTAATTGCAGAGCTGGAGCTCACCTTTCTAGGTTCATCCACTCAACGCCATTGCCCTCCACCCCCCAAAACTGAAGAAATATCTTTGTAGGCACCTGTTTGACTCAAATAGAGAGGTGGAAATGACTGTCTGGACCTAGTCATGGACCTGTGATACCTTTAAGAGTCATGTGTATCATTGGCTGAAGGGAGTAGCAAATAGTGATTACATGGATAAGTAAACACAGATTACCTAATTTCAAGGATTTACTAAAATATTCCTATTCCAGAGATAGAGGTATTACTTTTATTTCAACTCTACAATAACTTATTTCAAGATATTCCAAATGGTAAGCGGAATAGTTTAACATGGGTGCTATTTCTATATCGGTTAAATATAGTACTTTGTATGGTGGTATCTATGCTTGAATATAGAATGTTAGTTCCACATTTGTGGGCTCTGCCTAACCAGCACTGAAGTCCCCTCTCTGATTGTTCTGTTTGCGAGATAGTTATTTTTTCCCCTCTACGACTTGGCAGTATCATAATTATCACGGATATGTGCCAGGGGCAAGGAACTTCATAGCATGATTAATTATATTTAGTGGTGATAGAAAATTTGAATCACTCCTTGAAAACTTGTACGTAGAATGCAGAAATGCCCATTTAGTTGAATTCACATCTGCTGCCATTTTGTAAACTGAGATCATTTGGGAGGAGTGCAACCCATTTGGAGTTAGTAATGTAATATCACTGGAAACACAGACTTTCAAAGTTACAGCCACTGAACAACTTTACTTAAACAGTCAGAGGTAAAGATGTTTGCAATAGGAAGAAAATAGATATGGTATATTTTTTAATCTACCTAGAGAGAGTGTATAGAAAGATAGTATGGTATAGATCCGTGATGGTGAACCTACGGCACATGTGCCAGAAGTGGCATGCAGAGCCCTCTCTGTGGGCATGTGAGCCATCGCCCCAGCTCAGCTCTGCCGTGCATGCACACGCCCCACCGGCCAGCTGGTCTTCGGGTCTCTGCCACACATGGGCGCATGTGCGGAGGACAGGTCACATGCATGGGGATGCATGTGCATGTGCAGGGGTGGGGTGCATGTGTGAGGGGTGCATACACATGCCTGAGGAACACATGTGCATGGCACTTTGGGGATGCACGCACACACTTTGGGCACTCAGTGCCAAAAAGGTTACCCATCACTGGTATAGATAGATAGAATAGAGAGATATAGAGATATAGATAATATAGATAAAAACTCTCTTTTTACAATCCTGTAATACCTTAATTTGGAGTAGCAACAGTGTGACTGGATGGAGCTGAGTGTTTACTGGCCGGATGCCCTTCCTGATGCCTATGTGGAGTTTGCAGCAATTTTTTTCTTTATGCCATAGGAGAGAAATATCTGCTGCTACCTAGGATTGAACTCTCAACTTTCCGAGTAGGAGTGTCTTCACCACTAGGCCACCATGTCCCTCATATAGATGATATAGATCAGGGCTCTTT
>JAOYMU010000263.1:7499277-7512798 GCA_025802295.1 Psammodynastes pulverulentus | reverse complement strand
CTGTGAACCGCTTAGAGAGGGCTGTAAAAAGCACTGTAAAGCGGTATATAGATCTAAAGTGCTATTGCTATTGCTATGAGAGGACCAATTCTCACAGCTATTCTAAGGTGGCATGTGAACTTTACTGAGTGGATGTCACCAAGCAAACTTAATAATTTGTTTTGAACTTCTTTCTCTATTGGGTTCCCCAAAGTATCGTCTTTCATCCCTGATTTGCATGACACTTGAATGATATAGAAAAGCCAGCCATAGTTAGTAAACTGCACTTGTGTACAGGAGGACCTAGAAAATGTGATCTAAATACTGTGTTGTGCCTCATTGTTTGTTTTGTTGTTGTTATTTTGCTACTGAGTAACTTTACTGCTTAGTTCAGGGACCATTGTTCATTGTTGTTGTTGTTGTTGTTGTTTGCAGCTGAAAGTTTCCATTTGAAGGTTGATGTTTTTGGCATTCCTCAGGACTGCACATGGTGGTGTGTTGTTACTACTGAAAATACCTAAAAAAATTAGCCATTAGGCATTCTTTTCACTCATGAAATGAAAACAGGGGTTTTTTAATTACTGAATAGACTGTCCCCATACCAATTGTCTAAAATTCTCCCTGGAAATACAGGACAGTGGGTCAAATGTTCATTATGCTAGAGTTTTATGTTCAAAATCATTGAAAGTTGGCATCAATGACTGTGGGCAGCTACAACATGAATGCTATTTGTAAAAATGGATGGCAACAATTGCTGGCAAATAATATAATACATTTGAATAAGGGTTAAAGTATTAGACTTGGACCATTTGACCCATGTTCAAATCTTCACACAATCACAGAGCTAAGAAAATGATCTTGAATATCTCTTCTTTCAGCACACCTAACTGATAAAAAGTGATACAGGGATAAAATAGGTGACATCTCGTGGAATTTGCCTGTGTTCATCAGTCAACGATATTTTTCTATCCGAAACACAGTGACAATTGGCCATATAACACAATAAAGGTAATCCTTCCTTGACAAGTGCTCATTTAGCAACTGTTCAAAATTGGTAAATTACAGATATTTAAATGTGGCTTTGATCAAATAACTCTTCCAAATGAAGATGCTACTAGTAAAGTATTCTTTAAGATGAACTGCAACACTTCTCCTTCTCTCCAACTTTTATATACTGACAAGTTTCTCAAAAAGGTCCCCAATTCTGAGATGCCAACCTGAACGAAGCCGTTGCTTAGCAACATCTCTTTTTATGTGCTCAGATTATATTTTTAAAATCCAGCGCATACTAGATATGAATAGAAGCCAAATGGAGGAGCTCTTAATTTTTTTTTTCTATTGCTATTGAAGACTATCTAACCAAATACACAGGTTTGACACTAAATTTTTAAGATTTGATGGATTCTTGTTTTACCCACCCTTCAGCAAAACCTCAGTTGTTGTTGTTTTATGGGCAATAATCTCTGTGCAATATCAAACCTTATTTATTCCTCAAGAGATTTGAGAGTAAACGATTGCCAGTTTGCTAATGATATGATATGATGTTATTTCATTCGACACAACAATGAGTTTTTATGTTATTCGTCTTTCTTGTACATCCACCTCTGCTTTAATCATTTCTTTCTCCTGAAATCCAATTGCATGTCAAAACAATACTAAAGAAAGGCTAATGTTCCAGCAGATATGGAGTATGATACATAGTGTCCTCCCAAAATTTTAGATCAGTGTTTCTCAATTTGGCCAATACAATGGCTGAGAAACTCTGGGAACTGAAGTCTAAACATCTTAAAGTGTGAAACAATTTGAGAAACATTGTTTTGGACTAAAGCATCTCAAAATTTCTTGCAATTAGTTGAAGGAATTTGGAGATCACCAAGTCTCCTCTTCCTGAAAATAACATTTTGTGTCAGAGAGGGACATGTATTTAGGACTGGACAACAGTGAGGTCACAATGGAAGCTGAAAACACACATATCAAAAAGGTTTTTCAATCACCTGGATCTTCAACTTACTGTTGTGGCCCCCTGGTGGCTGGCAGAGCTGGCAGTAGAGGCTGACAACGAAGAGGCTGGGGAGGAACCTGGGCCAGTCCCAGAGGCTGAGGAAGGCTTGGATGAGGGATCTCTGTCAGAGGGAGAGATGGGGCCAGGGCAGGCTGGCAGTCATCAGCTGCCTTCGGACTCAGACGGCAGTGAGGCGGGGGAGTTTCTGGAACTGGTTCCCAGCCTGTGCATGCGCAGAGCTACCAGAAGGCAAGAACAATTGAGAAAGCAGGGTCGATTCAAGGCCCCACCTCGGAGATGATTGGCCCCTCCCATAGGACATAAAAGAGGAGTGAACGGGACATGAGCTTTTGCAGGAAGCAATTAGTTCATCTGGTTGGTTCAAGCTTTGAAAAGTTTTGTTTGACTCTGTGTCAAGTTTGGTCTTGCCCTGCATTTGGCAATTAGTTCTCTGGCAGCATTCCAAGTGCGATAAGGTGGGTGTTTGTAAACATTTCCCTGAAAGACTGTTTGTGAAGCCTTGCAGGCTGTGAATGAACATAATTTACAGCCGTAGAAATAAAAGAGGTTTTGCCGGGACTATGATTGTGTTTTATGCTTTCTAAGGAAGCCTAGGTCAGAACATTTACTCCATGCTTGAACCTTATTCATTCCACGACAACAGCAGCAAAATTTGTATATGCACAAAGGTGGAAGAACTTACAAATATCTACAATGGAAGAATGGATGGTGAAACTGATGGAATTGACGGAGATGGCAAAATTGACAGCTTCGATTAAAGAAAATACTGATCAATCTGATTTGTACTTGGAAACCACTTGTAGCCTTTTTGTGAGAAACTAAAATTAAATTTTGATTTATTACCGTAGAATTATGTGGGATTATAGAAATAATGTAGACTATTGTTAACTTTATAGTATTGAGTTTGTTGTATTTTTTTTATCTATATCTCTACCAAAGAAAGTTGAAAGTCATTATTTTTCCTATTCTCTTTTCCTTACTTTTTTTTTCCTTTCTGCATTTTTATCTTGCTCTTTCTTTTTCTTCTAGCTCATTTTTATTCTTTTTAAAATTTAATAAAGTTACTTTTTTTAAAAAAAAAATGGTACAATATTGGGTGCTCATGATGCTGCACCAGTCCTGCACCTTAACCTTCAACGGAAACATCTACACACAATATCAGAAGTAATCATGACTCCTTGTGGGATGGTTCTACAATCCTAATTGAATCGTTGCTTATATTTCTTTTTCCACCAATCCTCTTAACCTTTCTGACATTCTATAATGACGTTGAGATATGGGCTTAGTATTTCCAGGGTCAATCTTATGTTCAGCTGAATTGTGGCTCCTGATTGGCTAGTGAATTAAATTCTGCTATTAGTTCTTCTAAATTTTGTTTTGGTGTATTTGGTATAATCCTGGATTTCCTCTGATCTTTGCCTTAATACATTGGCATGGTACAACTTTGGTTTATGTTCCCGTACGTCAATGTTGTAATTAATACTGGTCCCAGTTTGGCAAATTACCATGCGTAGTCCCTGCCATTTGTCTTTTAATTTGCATTCTGCATAAGGAAGTAATAAGGCTCCTTCTAACACCTTGAAACCTTTCTCTCTGGCACTTTAATCACAACCACTTTTGAGCCTTCTCTGAACCAATTACTTATTTCTCCTTAATTTTTCCTTAACAATATCTAAAATTCCCCTGGCTCATTTTCCATAGAAAAACTCAGATATACTCAACCCAGCGAATGGCTGAGTAACCCCTCTGTATGGCAATAACTGGTTGGACAACCACACAACCTAACACACAGGAGCTTCAGCTGCATATTTTTAAAGCATATTTTTACATCTGGTTTAATTGTTCTGTTGCTCCTCCTGTCTGTAAGCGATAAGGGCAAGTATAAATTCCCACTATGCCTAAGACCTCTTATAAATGTTTGAATAAAGAAGACTGAAAATGTGACCCTTGATCTAACAAAAATCTCGCGGGATATTCCTACTCTACTAAAGACCTTAGTTAGCTTTGTAGCCATCATTTTCATTCTTCTATTCCTTAGAGGTATGCTTTTGAATAAGGTGTTGCATAATCATAGATTACTAAAATATATTGATGGCCTTTTGTAGTCTTGAGATAAAGGAACTGGAATATTTATAGTAATTTGTGAAAAAGGAATCGGAAAAGGATACTTTTCTCTGGGAAATTATTGCTCATTCCCTTATGTCTTATATTTAGCTATTCTAGATGTGACCTATACGACCTCTACTTCTGCTGTCACTCAAGCAGTAAAACTGATTTGGCAAATGATTTGGGGTTCAACAACAGCCCTTATGTACTGCCTGAGGGTTTTCATGTGGTAGCCTCATTGGCTCAATTTTAAATGGTGCCTTGCTTCCAATTTATCATTTACCTTTGTTTTTCCTTGTTCTTATGTTGTTTTAAGTCTATTTTAATTGTATCTTTTATATGATTTATGGTCTTTACCTGTAAACCACCCACAGCCACTTAGATCATGAGACAGGAGATACCCAAATGTGATAAATACATAAGTAAATATTCTTGTGGGACTAAAACCAGTCCGAACATTTCTTGTATATTTCTCTACACCAGTTCTGGTGGTGGTGGTAGTGGTAGTTTTTAACAAAAAATGTCTTTCTGCCCACTTATTTTCAGCCTCACTGAAGGTCACTCTGCAATTTTTCACAACCTTATCACAATCCAATGTTTACTTCCTCTTTTGAGCCACGGGCCTCCTCTTAGTCTTTGTTCCTTTGCAAGGTTTACGATCTCCCAATAGGTCAGAGTGCAAAGGAAGCATTATTTAAGAATCCTCTTTGCTTCCTCCTCCTTTTCCTGCTTAACTAGTGCTCTTAAGGGGACTTGTGTTTTTCTCTTCTTCCTCTTTCCATGCCTTCCTTTCCAGTTACCAACCAGCCACAAATGGATGCCTGGGGTAAGCTCCTGGTATAATTGCCTTAGCTTTCCTATCATCAAGCAAGAAGCAATGTCACTGAGAGTCTATACAAGTACCATCCCTATGGGTGGGTACCTTCCTCATAATGCCATATGCGCCTGGTGAGAAAGTTTACTCCAACCTAGTATATTTTTCATCACAGATAGGTAGACCAGCGTTCATTGATTTCCTGTGTCTCTCAACCCAATTATGCTCTTTCCATGAACTCTTACCCTGTCAGGCATGAACAAGTGGACCCACACGGTTAGAGTATAGATTAGCTACTTTTTTTCTCAAGCCTATTTCACAGCAATCTTCTCAGACTTGCAGTTTGACCAGGAAATATTAGATAAGGTTCAACAGCATTCAGGGTGGGAGGGGTTCAGGCTTCAGACCTTGCTCTCTTGTGTCTCTGGAAGGATTCTGGACTGATCCCCTGCTTGATTCCTCCTCCCAATTGGGCAGTCTCTCTCCAATCAACCCTCTCCATTCCTGTGAGATGCTATTTCTGAGTAACCTTTCTGGCCTGCTTTGTGGGACCATATTGAGCCCAATGGCTGTTAGTCCTTCAAGATAAGCCAGGTTACGAAACGGACCCCACAGGGACTATTGGAACTCTATTATTGTAAGCTATATTAGAATCTTGACTGCTGCCAAAACTTCCCTCTGCTCCCTCAGACAGCACACAGAATTAAAGTAGGTTATTCTGAGTCTCTTTCTTAAACTCCCTCAGTTTCTAGAACTGTTGCTTACTGTTTTACCTCCTAACACCTCTTGAATACTTTCACCAACTTTATCTGTTTTCCTAGACAGTGGTCAACCTCCCACAGATATAACGGCTCTTCATCGTAGTCCCTATAGCAGTGATGGTGAACCTTTTCAGCACCAAATGCCCAAACCGGAACACGCGTGCATGCCCGTGCATGTGCCTATGCCGGAGTGCTGGAAAACTGAAGACCAGCTAGCTGGTGTCCACATGCCTGTTTTTTGTCCATTTTGGGGACTGTTTTCAGGCTGCTTTGGGGCCATTTTAGGGGCTGTTTTGGGGGGGCATTTTCTGACCATTTGGCCTGAAAGACAGCCTGAAAACGGCCCAAAACAGCCTGTTTTTTGGCTGATTTTCAGGCCATTTTCCAGCGCACCGGCATATGTGCCAGAAACTAAAAGTGCAGCTGGCGATGGTGCGTGTGCCCACTGAGAGGGCTCTGTGTGCCACCTCTGGCACACATGCCATAGGTTCGCCATCATGGCCCTATAGCTTACCTTTCTTTGGTTTTCCTCTGACTTTTGTATTTTTTAGGCTTCTGACCTTAGAACTTAGAACTTAGAATAACTTTATTGTCACTTTGAATGTACACTAATTGGCATGCATTAAAATGAAATTTCGTTTCATACAGCCCTCAAAGGGTCACCACCTCCAATATATGCTACATAAACATGACAAAATAAATAAATACAAAATTATGCATATACCCACGTTTATGATACAGAGAAACAACGCAGTCTACTTCGGATGTATACATGTACATGGTGAGAAAAATGAATCTTTTCCCTGCTAAAGTGTCTTTCTTTTCCTTGGGTTTTTATTTATTTATTTGTATTTATTAATAAATTTTAATTTATACATTTTTTTTCCTAAGGGGACATTCCTTCTTCACAGGTTTCCTTTCCTACTTCTTTGCTTCTCCACTGAAACTTTTCTGCCTTGTAAGTTTCTAAATGTACTATTAATATTGTTTTTGAGGTTACAGATAGTGATATTTTAGTTATAGCTTTAGAAAGCATCATTTAATATGCAAATCATCACTAGTTAATTCCAGTCTTAAAGTGAGGAATGAAGAATTATCAGTGAGAACACATGATTTATTCTGGGGCACCTGAAATGCCTAGATAGAAAGGTAGGATATTAATGAGTGCAAAAAATGATTTTTGCAAATTCTGTTTCAAACTTACTGGATGCAGTTCTTATATTCATTTATCATGTTTGCAATTCTCCAAATGGTGTAATATAGTTTTCAACAATTTAAATGAACACGATTCAAAATCACTTTTTTTTTTTTAGTATATTCATAGAGACTTTATGTAATGGCTGAAAGCCACAATTTTCAGGAGAACTGAGATGAGGAAATTAACCTTAGTAAACTAGCTTTGATTCTGTTTTTAAAAGACATTTTTCTGTAGCAATGGTCTTCACTCATCCAGGACCATGTCTTCTCCCTTTGTCACAATATATACATAATGCTTCTACAGCGAGACAAAAATTATGTCACAATGAGGAGAAAACCGCAGGATTCTCAATTCATTACAAGTTTTGCCAAAATAAGAGGAAGATGTAAGGCTCAGTCAATCCCAGCAAAAGTTAATTGCTGCCCATTTCCATGACATCTAATTCAAAGTGCTTGTGGCTCTGACCTACAATAAATCCCAACCAAAACCTCAATATGAGACCTAACAATATGAAAAAAATCTCAAAAAAAACTTCAAAGATTAGTGTTTTCTTTTTTATAAAATGCTCTGGGACTTTAATGTAAACATCTGCAACTCTATTTGAAGTAACAAAAAATTTAACCTGCTTATATTTTTGCTTGTCCCTGCAGAAGGTCTCATTCCCAGGCTAACACCTGCTTCTCTCCTTAATTTTTCCTTACCTTAATATATAAGGTATTGACTCCTATTTGCTGGTTAAATCACATTTTGTTATATGTTTTTTGTTTAAGTTAGTTGGCAATTGTGCTTTAGCAACCTGGCGGTAGTACCTAAAGACTTCTTTCAATGAACCAGGTGTGTTTATAGGTATGTGGAACCATAGCACAGCTGTCACAATAATGTTTAAACACAAGGTGAGAGAGGGATTTACACAGGCACCATAGAGGAAAATAGTTGGAGATCTGCTAAAGGAGGTAGAGAACTGTTGAAAAGAGGATTCAATAAGTACTTCAGTGCTATGTAAGTCTAGCAGAAAAATGAAATTATCAAGGAAGAAATTCATTAAATTCATTAAAATAGCTGGAGGGAACTAACCATCCTTGGGAAGAGATCTGATTACATAAAGTTAGACCAGTCTGAAGTTGCAAGTTCAATATAGATTTTATTGAGGTCGGCAGGAAGGAAGAAAATGTCTGAAGTAACACCTCTGAAAGTAGCTGATGGAAATAGCACTTATCATTTGTTTGTTTGTTTGTTTAGTTTATTTATTGAATTGAATTTATATTGCCACCTATTCGCCCATGGCGACTCAAGGCGGCTTACAGAATAAAACCAAATTTAAAACAAATAAAAACTAACAAAAAGAAATAAATTATTTTGTATTAATTTCTTAACTACTTCTTTCATATTATTATTTTGTATACCGGTATCTATTAATTTTTTTCAAAAAACCTCCTTTCTGAATCTCTGCTATTGAAAAGTAAAAATCACCCTTTCCAATATCTGAGATATTCTGAACAAAAAGGAAATTAAGAGGGGAGGAATTACTATCTTAAAAGATTTTAATTTAAAAGCAAAAAGGTCAATAAAATTGGGATTCAAGAAAGTTTTAAGTGGATAAAGGGGACAATAATTTTAGAAAACAAATGATTTTTTTTTCTGACAATGCCCTTGTAAATAGCAAAAATAATTAGATTACATTCCTACAAAACTCTTAATAATAATTAGACCTTTGCGGGAATGCTGATAGTTTATTATTAAGGACAGTAGATAATTGATGGATTTTTAACAAAATAATGTAAGGATAAAATAAGCTAAACTATGGGACTGTAACTATGGAGAGCTAATTGGAACTAAAGTGTTTCAGATAGACAAAAGCAAAACAAAAACAATAGAAATATATTTACTTTCACTGTAGTAATTGACATACTTTCACTTTCTTATAATGGCAACCACAAGAAAAACTGCCAAATTAGGAGAAGGACAAAAAGGTTCACTAGAACAGCTAGTCTCTAACTAGAGCATTTCACCAGATTTGTTGCAGAAAATGTTTGAGGAATTTGGCAACCCTTGCTCACAGTTTGAATGTTTTTAAAAAGGACATGGATTTGCACGAATAATACATCAATATGATAACCAGAAAAATGCATGAGTGGAGAGCAGAGAGCAAGGGGTGGGTGGGATGGAGTCAGCCATCAATCCAGCAGTCACCTCCAGGGTGTAATTCCCCTATTTGGTCCCCAGGCAAACTGACGGAGCCATGTCTCCAGGCTCTTGAGGGTGGGGGAGAGGATCTTACCTTAGAGGGGATGATGTTCCAAAGGACAGATGCTGCAGCAAAGAAGGCTTTTCTTCTGGATCTTGAGAGTTTGAGTTCTTTGACTGATGGGGTCCAAAGTAGGCCCTCCCTGCCACCGTGAGTAGGACAGGCTTATCCTAAGAGGACAAGTCGCTTCACCAGATAGCCTGAACAACTACAATTAAGTGCTTTAAAGGTCATAACCAACCCCTTGAACTGCACTCGGAAGCGTATCAGATAGCCAATTAAGATTGTGGAGCAGAGGTGTAATAGGAGCCATCCTAACAGCCCCAAAGACTGCTCTCAACTGCTGCACTTTGCACCAGTTGAAGCTTCCAAATGGACTTCCAGGGTAGCCCCGTATAGAATGCATTGCAGTAGTCCAAGTGAGAGATGACCAGGGCTTAAGTCGTCCAGAAAAGATCGTAACTGACGCACAATCTGGAATTGTACAAAAGCTCTCCGGGTCACGCCTGCCACCTGCTCTTTGAGCAGAAGACATGAGTCCAGGAGAACCCCTAGGTTTTGGACTGTATCTGACAGGGTTGTGAAACTCATTCAGAACTAAGGATGACAAACACTCGGATCCATGTACTGAAAGCTACTCTATCTTGCCAAGGTCCAGTCTGTTGCCCCGCATCCTCACAGCCTATAGCAGGGGTGTCAAACTCACGGCGTCATGTGGCCATCACGTAATGTAGTGGGATGTTTTTTCCTTTTGTGGAGCTGGGGTGGGCACGGCCTGCACATGGTGCATTTGGGCCACGGGCCGCCAGTTTGACACCCCTGGCCTATAGGGATCTCAAGAGGGCAGAGACAGCATCACTTGGATCACCAAATATAGAGATGCAGAGCTGTATCATCAGCATATTGATGATATCTCAACCCATGGTGACAGACAGAATATTCTGTTAGAGAACTTTTTTTCCCCCTGACAATCTTAAACCTTTATAAACATTTCTCATCAAAATAAAGTCATACAATTCTTGTAGGTAGTGATAGATACAAGTAATTATGTTAATTTGTGTATGTTATAAAATAGTTGCAATTATGGTCTATTTGAATAAAAATGTGAGTTTTATGGGACTTTTGGGCTGGATATAACATATTAATCCTATGACATGAAAGAGGAACTATAATAAGGAAATATTTAAAGAAGAAATAGTTGAGATAAGAAAATATAATGCTACAATTATAAAAAAAATATGCTACAAACAAATATAAATTTATAAATAAGAATAGAAATTGTTGCAAACTTACAGAGTGGAATAAGATTGGAGCTTAATTTTGTACAATAAAATAGTTTTGCGTGAGGAAAATAAACGAAACCTTGGTGTCTGTGTTTTGTACCATGTTAAGAAAAAAAACCTAATAATTTATATGGAATTAATCAGAAGTACATTGCTTCTTTTTTAGGTTCTATCTCCTATGCAAACTGCTTAAGTTATTAAAATAGCATCATAATTGTTCAGAATCTGAATCAAAAGTCAGTTTAAAATGGGATTGATTTTACAATTTGAACAACGTAAGTCCTGAAGTATGTTCAAATTCTAGAGATTTTAATTATTTTCAAACCTATTTTATTTAATGCTATTGTTTTATTAAGTGGTTCACAAGCCTTTATAAAATCTTTGTGTTTGTGATTGCCAGGATCAAAAATCTTTCAAAGATTATTATAGTCAGACTCATCACACTTAGCTATTACTTGTTCTGCCTTGTAGTCGAGTAGCATACCTTCTATATACTATTAGATTTTTAAAATTTGACCTGATAGTGTAGTAATGTTTGGGCAACATAGTAGGAAGCTAATTGTTCATATCTACATAATAATAGGGAAATTGGTTTTCATTTGGTTGCATTATTAAATTTCTCCAACAAATGGTATTTTAATAAGGTGTTTTTTGTTGTATAGTACTAATCTCTTTTGTAGTATAGCTAATCTTCCCTGAAGGAATGGTATTTAAGCCTGATCCTGGAAGTTGTTTTAGCACCCTACAAAATTCTAGTGCCTGCCCACACTTACAACCACAGGGATACTTCAACTTCCTTCACTCCTAATCTTCACCCATCTCTTCCCTTTTGGCTGCTCTCCACAGCAGCACTTCATTCTTTGGAGGTGGTAACATTGGGATTGAAATAGAGAGAGGCCTGGGAGCTTCAGAAGTCTCAGCTGGCTACCCTTGGGGCACGGAATGGGACAACTCACTGCAGCCAACTCGCCACAACCAAGTAGCCATGGAACAACTTGTTGCTGGACAATTCAATTTAATTATTTAAAATATTTTTTTGGGGTCATTCACATTTCATTTGTCCCTCCTTTGGCATCCTTTAATCTTTCTGTTCTGCTATTTCTTCAATATTAGTGTAACTTGTCCTGCGATGAGTTGTCCCATGGCAATGGCAGATTGTCTCATAGCTAGTTGGCCGTGGTGAGTTGTCATAGACCAGGGCTATCAAACTCCCTACCCGCGGGCCAGTTGCATCATGTGCTGGCCATGCCCATCCCTGATTTCGCGAAGGGGAGAAAAGACCCGATACATCACGTGACACCTCCGTGATGACGTTTGACACCCCTGTCATAGATCCAAACGGGCCTCTTATCTCAACCCAGCATTGCTGCTAAGGAATGCTATCTCAAGCTCAGTGCTGCAGGCAACTATCCCAGCAATGACAGTGCAAAGACATAATGCTTTGCTCGCTCAGTCAGCCTTTTCACCCTGTTTTCTGACACCGCTGATGGCCTTGCCATCCTGTTCTCACTGGCTCTCCCACCTCCACTCAACTTTCATCAACTTCCTCCTGCTGCTGACAATAGGTTCCTGGCCTGGCCCAATGTGAAGCTGCTGCTGACCATGCCAGGCCTTCTCCCCAAGGCCTCTCCCCTTATTCTCCAAAAATTGTATGTCATTCTCAGGATGCTTCAGAGGGCTTGTCATCCCTTGTCAGCAGTGGGAGGAAGATGCCAAAGGTCAGCTAGAAGTGGCAGGGTCAAGTGAGTCCAGGATGAGCAGAATACAAGGCTGCAAGTCCAACAAAGGTGGCAGACTTATAAGATGCCCAAAAGAGCAGAGATGGGGGAGGAATAGGTGGGTAGGGATTAAAGAGAAGGCCACCGTTTACCTTTACCTTTTACTCTCAGTTCAGGACTGGAAGGGACCTAGCCGGTAGTAGTCTAATTATTAGCTCGTGGGATTCAGTTAATGACAGCAACTGGCAGTCCTGGGGTTGCTATCGCTAAGCGATATTACATAACTTCATGCTTTATAACCACATCAATTAATGATGGGAATTCTGGTTCTAATTACTGTTGTAATTCCAAGACTACTTTTGAGCTTAAAATAAGATTAATCATTTACCGTAGCTGTTTTTTCTGTAAGTCCAGCCAAAAGCCCTCTGGCTAAAAATCTATATGGTGTTCCTCTGTGATGCCTTTTTTTTTTTGTTCGTTTGAATTTGTGATTAGAGCATCCAAGCAGTGGACTATTTAGTTTTGTCTGCTGTTGCGTTCCTTCGTTTCTTTTAGGGAAGCAAAAATCCATGGTAGAATTGCAAGTCATGTTAGCATTGACTGTTTATTGTTCTTCAAAGTATTGATTTGTAAATATTTTCATGTGCTCCTTTAAGCCTTTTCTGGTCTTGTAAATTACATTGAAAATCAAATTATAAAAATACTTAAATGGAAACATTTTTTTATAATATAAGCAAATAAGGATCACTATTGGGAAAATAAGCACCCTTTGATAAATGTAACCAAAAACCCAATCTTTATTCAAATAATACACAGGCACAAATTGTTCCCCATAATAAGCAGTTTGCAGGTGATAAGATAAGAGAATAGAGCTGTGCAAATCTTCCAAAACCGTTGCTTCAGCAAATAAAATACAGTAGTACATATGAAGAATTTCTGTTTAAATTGTTAAAGCAGCCACATGGTTTTTTTTCTGGGCTAAAAGTTTATGCATGCATTTTTAATACATTTAATTTTTTAAAATATTTAATCGTTTGCTTTTCATTGACCAGCTCAAAGCAGCATACAGAGTTTTCTCTCCAATATGACTGTGTCTTTATTACTTCTCTAAAATAAAAGTGATTGTGTGGTCTATTGTTTAATACAGCATTTCATTGTTCATTGAGATTGTGGCTTGGATTGACATAATAGGCCTATTGTAAACATTTGAATAATGCATATTTCAGCATCTTATCTTTTCAAATCATGTGATTCTAAATTGCACATGCTTCTGTTACATCTATAATACATTTATTTATTTTATTAGTATCCACTCTATAAGGCAGGGGTGTCAAACTCATTTTCACCGAGGGCCACATCAGTGTAATGGTTGCCCTCAAAGGGCCACATGTAAC
>JAOYMU010000263.1:7452267-7466113 GCA_025802295.1 Psammodynastes pulverulentus | reverse complement strand
TTTTCTCCCTTCCCCTTCTTTTCCCAGTTAACACCCTTCTTTTCTTTCTCCCAATATTCATTTTGTTGCCTCCCTTCTCATATGCATCCCTCAGCCACTCCTTCCGAGCCCCCTTCCCTTATTTCATTTCTCCCCTTTTTTGTTTAACACCACCACTTTTAAAATCTTATTTTTAAATGTCTTTTTGTTTTTCTTCTTTGATCTTTGTGCCTTCTCTTTGGTTAATTTCCAACCATCGTTTCTTCTCTTGCCTTTTGGTGCTTTGGAAAATAGAGTCTGACCCCCTCATCCTAGAAGGAGCCTGTCAAATATTGGAACAGTGCTATTGTCTGGGTTCCAAGTAATTGACCCATATCAAGCAAAACTCCAAGGCAGATGAATTCCTCAAAGAATTGCTTTATTGGATATATCCTATCGGCACAACCTGGTGAAAACCGACTCTAAAGGATCCTGCAGTTTTCACCTAATTAAAAGTAAAAGTTTTTCCCTCAACCCCAAACAAACAGTCACATAGTCCAATCAAGACACTGTCTGGTGGTCTGGTGACATCACTCCTCCTTCCTCTGGCCAGGTGTGGGAATGACCTTGGTTCCCAAGAGAAAGAATTTTGTTTTGACTACACAACCTCAGCTATCTTTAATCCCCCCTCCCTATCCCTCAGCTCCAATGTGGCAACACTGAAGCTTCAAAATGGCTTCAGTCAGGTCAGCTTCAGGGTTGACACTCTGCAGTTTTCTTGGCAAAATTTCAGATATTGTTTATCACGGTCTGCTTCCTATGGCTGAGAGAGGAGCTGGCCCATGGTCATTTAGCTGTCTTGGTGCCTAAGGCAGAACTAGGATTTACAGTCTTCTGATTTCTAGCTTGGTGCCTTAACCATTACACCAAGTTCTCTTATTCCCTACTTATTATCACAGAAAAGAGATTAATCTCTATAAGACCTTTCTTCTGAGGGTCAACAATGTTGAAACTTTGCCTCTTTACACAAAGAAATGACCAAGTCTTCGCTTCCTGTAGCTTAACAAAATAATGACTAGGTTGTACCCTGGTCCATAGTTGTAATTTATAATAAACAACTTTGGGTGTTTGAGAAAGAAAAACCCTAACATGACCTTCACAACTAATGGACGGTGACTCATCAAAAAACAATAGAATTAAAACTGCAGTAAAACCTTTATCCCATGCACAGAGTTTGGGGAAGTTAGGCTAGCTCTGCAAAGCATTATGAAAAAAAATCTGCACTGATTCTGCTGCAACCAGTGATTTAATTAAAGAAAAAGATTCACTGAATCGGACCAAAATCATATCTTCCTATCTGAGGGAAGGCAAGTTTTGTGCCAAAGACAAGGGAATTTGCAAAATTGCTGCAAACTGGAAAGGGGAAATAACTGCTGATTTAAAATGTCCTAATGCAGTTTGGTACTGGTAAAATATGCCCCGGAAGGAAGATATGAAATACAATTGAAAAGAAAGTACAATTTTGTACAGATGGAGATGTGTTACTTATGAAAAGGGTCTCCAAAATACAGGGGCCTATTTGAAGTGAACTCTGCAGATGGAAAATAATACCCACAAAAGAACCATTTCAATTCATAGCTGAATAAGTGACTCAGGTCATAGAAACCTGAATGCAATATCTCAGTTAAAAAAGAGGGATTTAAGAACTCTGAAGAAAGAATTGTGCAAAGTAAAATCTAAATATATAATACTGTGTAATGACAAAGGGAATCAGACCTATTTTTCTTCAGAGTAAAAGAGAAATGGTAGTCTCTAGAGATAATTCACTGTGATATTTGTGGACTTATGAAGCTAAAACCCCATCAGGGAACAATACCTATTAATATTTATTGATGACTTCTCCAGATATAGATTTTCTTATTTGATTGCTGAGGAAATGCTAGAGGAATTTAAAGAGGTTGTTGAAACATCCAGCAATAAATTCTTGAGAAAAATGGAATACTTGGTAAGTGATGTAACAAGATACACAAGAAAAGGGAATAGTAAGTACCAGAGAAGAATACTTTTGAGCAAAGAGATCTAACAGAAGAAGGTTAATTTACTAATGGAGCTTATTCATAGGTCTGAGAAATACTCATGACTTACAACTATCCTGGATTACTAAGCAAGGATATATAAATAATGTCAGCCAGTATGGGTCAAATCAAAGTGGCTGGCTCCAAGTTATGTGTACAGTATATACCCAAACATTCAAAGGGTCAAAGTGAGCCTCAGATGTAAAGAAGTACTTGTTGAATATGCACACGGCTGTAAGGATTTAGAATCCTGGAAGTTGCTACAGAAGTAATCAAGATACACACTACAATGTGACAATGTGACTTTGATATCAAGGACCAAATAAATGCAAATAAAGTACCTGACAATGGACCAAGCATCCATATAGCAGGAGAGCTAAGGCAGCTGCAGTGGTCAAGAGAGGAATTCATGTTAAGAGATGTAGAAACTGAAGCTGAAATACACAACAGAAAAATGTTATTCTAAAGGCTGTCTTGCACTGCCTAGTACAGGGCGGTCAAACTCGCAGCCCGCAGGCTGGATGTGTCATGGGCTGGCCACACCCACGCCCGGTTTAGCAAAGGGGAAAAAAGTTGAGATACATCATGTGACGCTGCCGTGATGACGCAAGTTTGACACCCCTGGCCTAGTAGGAGACACAGAAGCCTTCCATTTGCCAAGATGAATCTTTACTGTCAGTTTCATCCCATTTCCTACCAAAGCAATAAATAGTTCCTTTTTTTTCTGTTTGCCCACCATTAGCACAGTGGCACTAGTTGGAGCATGTCACTTCCTTCATAAACTTGATTTGTTCTAGTGAATTTAAGCAGCTGACTCCAGCTATTCTTAATGGGCTTAATCCTACTCCTATTTTGCTAAATGTCTTAGCAGTAGATGGAGGATTGCAGCCAGAATTACCTCAGCATTTTGCCTATAACCTGAAGATTGCCTGTTGGGAAAGATTATTCATTTTGCAGGGCAGATTCTCAGGCACATAGTAGGTCAATTTATTTATTTGTTGTTCATTAATTTATATCCTACCTGTCATTCAAAATGGCCAGCAACAATTTAAAATACAAAGTATGAAACAAAACTATGGGCATTGTTTCAGCTTCTTTGTCTCTCAATCATTACTGAATTTAAGGAATCTTCAAGGGGTACCAATTACCTTAACCTTGGTAATAGATGGTGAGGTCAACTTTGATGATGATGAAACTCAGTGATTTGATGTAGATGTTAAATAGCACAGGCAACAATATGTAGGTCCATTTCTTTCAAGAGAACCTACTTTATTTTTTAATAGGAGACAATAGGGATTTAACATGGAATTCTCTGAATACAAGGCATGTATTCTTACTATTGAGGTAGATTTCCTCACAGATGTGTCTGTCTATTTCATTTATATCCCACCTTTATTATTTTTATAAGGCGGCAAATATATATAATACACCTTCCTCCTCCTATTTTCTCTGCAACAACCATTGCAGAGGTGGTGAAATGGGTTGGGCTGAAAGAGTGTGATTGGCCCAAAATCACCCAGCTGGTTTTCAGGCCTAAGGCCTGACTAGAACTCCCAGCCTCATGGTTTTTAGCCTGGTGCCTCACCACTAGACCAAACTAGCTATATATGTTTGCAATCCTAAAAACTAGGGGGAAGGAAGATCACAGAAGAAATCAGCTTTGAATTTAATCTTCACATTAGTTTGCTTAAGATTTCATTCACAACTTCTTTAATTAAGATTTTAAAAATCAATCCCATATCACCACTCAGGAATCAATTTTCAAGGTGATTTAGAAAAAAAAAACTAAACACAATAAAGAAAACGGAGGCATGTACCAACTATTTGGATGACTCAGGTCTATCAGATCAGGCATTGCACATCATTGTTTCTTCAGATTAGGAAAAGGAAGTCTAATTCAAATTTTGATCACAGACATTTGCTATACTGTCACCCATCCCCAGTCCAGTCACACCAACTCTCATGAATATTAATAGTTGGTCTATTCTTAAAGTTCCAATCATTAAGGAAATGATTTTTATACTAATCAGTACAGGAGGCAAGAAAATTTAAATGTGGATTAAAAAAACCAGAGGAATATCTTTATCTCGGTATTTGATAGGAATGGAATGGATGGAACGATTGCTATTGCAGCTTCAGAGCACATTAAACTCAACCCTACAATTTATCTTAATCTTAAGCTCCAAATTATAAATACTTGCAAATCAAGATTGCAGAACTGATCACTAGAACACTAATATCCCATATGAACCAATGTTTGCATTAAATTATGTTCAAGAACTATAAGCAAGACAAAGGCAAAAATGAAAGCTTTATTCTCTTATCTTAAGGTTAAGCTTAATGAGTATATAACTATTCCATACCCAAAAGAATGTTATTCTTATGTTATTCAAAGAATATCATAATTTAATAACAACACTGCTTTTAAAAAGAAATAATTTCTCTTTATTTTTTTCTCTCTTCAAAACGGGGTAACATGAACTGAAATAAAAGTCTTTATTAGAAATATGACCATGAGCAAGGCTAGACAAGCAAAATATTGATTCAAAAGCACATTACTCACAAAAAAACACTAACTTTAAAATGTAATTACCATATTTTTCATTTAAACTTCAGTTTATGTCTATAAATATTGTAATTAAATTACATAATAGGTATTTCTTGCAGAAGATAACATAGAATTAAGCATAAACTTCAAGAAGGCAAGAATGCTATTCACACAAAACATTAAAGAGACATAAAATCCATTGCAATTCTACCAAATATATGAGATTATTCCAATCATTACAGTTTATTGTCATGAAATCAATTACTGGCCTAAATTCACAAACACAGGCTTTACAACCAATCAGTCTTGGAAACAACATCTTTGTACTGTTTTAATTTTGAAAGCAGTATTAACCTCATTTCAAATTATAGTATAGTATGGTTGTATTTTAGATTGGGACAGATTTTGCTTTTTTGGCCTTTGCACTTTCTTCAATTGCTTTTCCCCCCTAATCCTGCATATGCATACTTCCAAATGTGACATCTCCAAGTATTAGAAAACCCAAGGAATTATTGCCAATTTGTCAGATTTTAATATAGAAAATAATTTCAGAGCAATCATTTGCTTCTACTAATTTCTTCTACCGCACTAGAAATATTTGGATTGAAACGGCCCACTAAACAATGAATAAGATCATAGATTCTTATATATTCAATTAAAAACAAAACCAAGCTAGCTTTTATTGTGGTATTGAATCTATTATAATGCTGAGGGGGTTTAAGAGCTCTGCCACATTTTTCCTTGTGTTTTTCTGTGTAAAATGGCTTTTCTTCTGCGCGCTTGGTAGGGCATAGTAGTTAAGTTGTAACTCTTAAACAGACATCCATAATTTTTCTCATGCATTTTTGCTCAAAAATGCCATCCCTTTCCTCTTTGCCAAGGCCAGCTACCTAACAGCAAGGGCCAGACATGAACTGGTACTGACTCTACTATTAGGCAAGATGTATAGATTATACATGTAAATAATTAGGAGAATAAGTAATTTCAACCTAATACAAGCTTTCAGAAATTTATCTGGGGTTTGTATAATCTGAGGAACACTGATAGCTACAAAAGACAGGTGCAATTTTGTCCTGTATTTACACTCCTCTGTGTAAAATTGCCATGTCTCCTTTTATTGTCTTATCTAGGGATTTGCTTCCCATCTAGAATATGTTTTGCATAAATTATTTTACTATTGTTTTGCTTAATAGACCCTTTCAGCTTTATCTGTGCGCTTATTGCTTTCAATTCCACAAAACCTCTGCCCACATTTTAATGTGGCGAATCGGTTTCTGTTGCATTTTTTTATGTATTGGTAAAATCACTCTATGTTGATGATACTATGACTACAGGACCAGGTTTTAGCACTAAATCTGCATTTTTGAGGTCTCTCAAGAAATGTAACAATGCATGGAGTCATCTTTGACTCTTGATGGCTTCTTTCTTTTTGACTTCCCAGACTATAGTTTATAGCCTTAATATCTTTTAATAATCCAAGTACTCAGCTCCAAGCTTGGATATAAACCAGAGTTTTCTGTCAGTTTTTACTTGCCCTGTATAAAAACTTAAATTTCCCAGTTTGCCTGCTATCTCTTTACCTTCTCCTTATTGAACTATTCAGAAAAAAGAGACTAACATTCAGGTGCTTATTTGTTTTTCATGTTGAAGAGATGGCTTTCTTTTTATCTTTTACTTTTCAGATTTTTTTAGTGTTACATTTCGAAGAAGTACTGCATTTTTTAAAAAGTAAAAATCACAGACTCCCTAAATTCAACATGTAATCTGCATAAAGCAAGTGGTAAGAAATGTCATACCTACAAAGTGGCCCCAGTAATAAAATCAATCAGTAGAATAGAACCCAAGAAACATAACTGAGAAAAGAGAGTTGCATTAAAATATTATGTATTCAGATTTGGCCATCCTGGCTACGAAACAGAAAGGAAGGCTACTTCTAAGAGTTTCCATGGCGTGTGTAAAAACCAGGCATTAACTTTCTTTTTTAATGTTGACAGGTGATAAGTAGAAAGCAAGGGCTTTTGCTAGGACAAAACGGGGTTGACCTCTACTTTGATGTTTTCCTACAGATGTCTGAGCAACATCATGTACCCTTAAAGTATTTCAAATTAAGCAGAAAAACTCAAGTCATTTCTTATGCTGAATGGATCTGTCGATTTAGGCTATTTAACAATAGTGAGTAACAAATTAAGCAGGTGATAGAAGATCAATGGACAAAGCATCTGTTATTATCTGTGGGCTTGACAGATAATCAGACTTCTTGCCTAGTGAGTGGAAAGATGCTTTATGGGGGTTGCAACAAGTCCCAGAATTTTTGCATCGTGGATCATTTATAAATGCCGCATCCCATATACTAACCATCTTTCATTGGGTTTTTTGGCTTCAGCCAGGAGACAAGGGCAAGTTGTCATGAATGCCATCAACTTTGGCTACTGCAGGATGTGAACAGGAATGAGATTTCAAAAGTGATCTGTGTGACTTACATAAGATTAGTTTTCCAAATGATGGTTGTATTTAAATTTGCAGCCTTAATTCAAAGAAGTTGTCATGACTTGACCTCAGTTACCTTTTCAGAGAAGGCTGGACTCTTCTGAGGAGCAGATCAAACAGTAGGTTACAAAGAGTTATTTTCTGTTTAGCATTGTTATTCTGAACAGTAGTTAACGTGAATTCTTTTTTCTTGTCATAGAATCTCAGTCAGACTGGAGGAAGGTGTTAAAGAGAGCTGAACTTATAGTCAGGGCCGGATTTTCCTATAGGCTAACTAGGCTTCAGCCTAGGGGCTCAAGATCATGAGGGGCCTACATTCAAATTGTTAGCAAAATTAAAATTACACTATTCTAATTTACAAACTTAAAAATGGGAGGTGAAAGGGCCTCATAAGTGGAATAGCCTAGGGCCTCTTTTCATCTAAATCCGGCCCTGTACACCGATCAATCCCAGATAGTGCTACCTTCAAGGGAAAATATTGATCATTTCCACCATACAGTGACATGTGCAAACAAGCAATAAATTGCTGCATGCATTTACTCTTCCTAGTACTGTTATATGTTTTAGGAACTTTTTAGTTATTTACTTGCATGCTTACTTAGTTATTGACCTCTTAAAGGGTTTGTGGCAACACGCACATACCTACAAAAAACAAGAAATAAATGGTCATACAAGGCAAAACAAAAGACAATTGGGGACAAGCAGGGCTTGAAAATGAAACTGTAGACAAAACACATGAAACTAGATTCAGTTTTACAATGGAAATCTTATCACGCAGACTTTTTTTCCCATGAGTTTGACTTCTTTTTGTAGCAGGGTTTTATGTTTAATCAACTTCTCCTCACTGCATGCGTGAGAAATTCAATCCCTTTTTCAGTGGGGAAAACAGTGATTTTCATTACATTTACATTGCTATGTCCAGAGTACAGACAATGTCTTACTTGGGCTTCTGAACTGACAAGGATAGATTGATGAGAGAACTATGGTGAAGCTGAGCATAGCCCTGCAGGATATTACATCTTCATGTTTCCTGCATTTTAAAGATGTGATGGCTCACATACTGCTATCTGGAACTGCATTGCCAAGAGCTCTTCTACGCCCAAAGATAGCTGAGCTTTTTTATTAGCTACTCATTTTTTATCATTCAGCAAGAAAGCATGAAATGGCTGCCTTTGATGATAACAAAAAATAGCACAGATACTTATAGGATGTGAGACCATAACTATTGCTTACATGGATGAACCGTTTTACATTCTGTTACATTATGGAGGGAATAGAATCAAACTACAATTTATTTCCAATGGCATAGCAGTTGTTTGAACTTAACCAGATTGCTATACAATCTTACATTTTTTTTTAGATCATTGTTATTTCTCTGCGAGTTTAAAAGGACCCATTCCTAACCACAGGGCAAAATAGCAAAAATGTTCATCATCACAAAGTCACACCCTTCTGTACTTGCATATGTAAAATGCAAGATTTGCAGCACAGTGTAGTGTTGTATGTTTTATCACTTGTCTAGGTGATGCCATATCAATCCCAAAAAAGAGTGGTTTTATGGCTTTGTATCTGTCATGACTAAAATAAGAGCTACTCTGCCTAAAACAAGGCTAGGCAAGGTCTACAGATGTTTTCAAATCTCCACAGCATAAGACAAAGTGCCAAGTTAACAAATGGAAACTGGAGCCAAAGCATTTGAAAAGATCCCAGGTTGCCTTGCCAGTTTAAACTAAAATTGAGCAGTCACAGTGCTTTGAAATTTTGAACTTTTCCAAAAATCTGTCCAGAGCAGGCCCTCTTTTGGCAATCATGGGAGTGCCACAACTGAAAAAAATAAATAGGACAAATTTCCCATTATTAACTTTCCTTAGAATTGAGTGGGAATACAGAAGCCCAGGAAGTAAGAGAAGCTGCAGATGCTGAAGAAATTACAATGCAGGTTCAGCAAAGATGTTCACATGGAGCTCTTGACCATTTCAAAATTAAGTCAGCACATTTCTCTGTATTATGTGTTTTCTCATATAAGTTCTTTTTCATAAAATCTAGTGTAATTACTCCCCTGGACGCTTCCCCCAGGTACCTTTCCAGATTTCAGCTTGGAGGAGGATGAACCAGTTCCAGGCATGTCTGGAGGGGAGTTGGTCAATGGCTCCAAACATCTGAGTGGGATTTGGCTGAAGCAAGAACACACAGCAAAAAAAAATTGAACACATTATTCCCCGTCTCACCTCCATCTGTCTGCTGTGCTTCTGGTGCAGCCCATCAAAAAGGATGAGGCTTTCTCCTCACAAATAATTTGGATGACCTTCTCTGCTCCTGCCTTTTCTCTGCCCTACGTGTTCTTGGATCAGGTGAAGAAGGCAGTTCCTCTTTCTCATCACTAACTGGCTGCAGCAGGTCAACCCTGAGGCTTCAGGTGGAGAAAGCATTCAGTTGTAGCCAGTCAGTGATGAGGAAGAGGAACTGCCTCCTCCAAGAACACCTACGACAGAGAAAAGGCAGAAGCAGAGAAGGTCATCCAAATTACTTATGAGAAGAAAGCCTTTCCCTTCTTGATGGGCTGCACCAGAAGCACAGCAGAAAGATGGAGGCCATGCTAGGAGCAATGTGTTTATTTTCTTGCTGTGTGTTCTGGCCTTGAACTTCAGCTTTGTCTATTCAGCTGTTGCCTTTGCCTTGACTTTACCTATGGATTTGCCTTTGTTTTGCAACGCCTTTGCCTTGGGAACTTGCTTTTGCCTAATGGACTGGACTTGCCTTTGCATTGAGGACTAGTGTTGGCTTCATTTGAATAGCCTGTGGAACTCATTGGGGTGGAGCTGGTGCCGGCACAGGGAATTGCTGGAAAATACCAGTTCAGGCTCAGAAGACTTCATAAAGACTTCTTATACCTTTGGTGGGTATGTGTGCATGAATGGGAAAGCACATTTAGTGAGAAGTGGAATATAAAGAAGGTGCAGGATAATTGCTAAGAGAAAATGTTAGAATAATATTGTCAAGCTTCAAAGACATTTTGCTGTTGCCATTATTATCACATTGCCAATGAACTATCAGGGAAGGGAGTGGGAGATAGAACATGGGCCAGACATCACGATGTCTGCGTGAGAACCAAGGATACTTCAGCAGATTATTACAAAAGCCAGAAAGACTTTCCCACAACAATATCAGGAGAATGTATTTGGACAATGTGACCTGAAATAACTGGGAGGTGGAAGAATGTGAAATTTAACTATGGGGCTTAGTGCGGGAAAGATTAAATCTGATTTTGCCTTCAATTGTGCCAAAGTGATGTAATCAATAAAGTTTTGTGTGAAGATATTAGATCATCTCAGTGGTGCTTGCTATGGTTGGGTTCATTAGTTAGAACCTTGACAAATATATAACAATTTGATTCAATTCAGAAAATTGAATTAATTTTTTTCCAAATGTGGGGCATTGTCCTTCACATTTGACTATTGGTGATTGGCAGTTTTCTTGGCAAAATCTTACCGATGTGGTGTGCCCTTGCATCCTCCGTAGGGTTAAGAGTAAGTAACTGGCCCAAAGTCACCCAGGTGATTTCATGCCTAAGGTTGGGATTAGAAGTCATGGTCTCCATGCTTCTAGGCTTTGGCCTTAACCATGATCCAAAATGGCTTTTTAAAGTGTCAGACTGGATTGTTTCTAACTTCTAAACTGGACTGGAAAAATACAAATTTTGTAAATCTGTTCAGTGGTATCTAATGCAGTATAAAAATTTGATTCAGCTTTCTGATTTGATTTGGAAAGCCAATTCAGTTTGGGAACCCAAACAAATCAGATTTGAATTGATTCTTTTGAAGTTATGCAATGACCTAGTAGAATGGTGACAGATACGAGGTTTCCTTCTTTTTCCCCTCCCCACCCCACTCCCGGTTGTGTGCTATGTATCTATATACTTATGACAAATAATGTTGCAATGAAAAGGAATACACTGACTTTCAGTTCATGACTGAGGGAAGAAAACTTTATCTTACAAATCAGGATGTAGTTATTCCTTCCAGCAAGGGATGATGAAACAAGAAATACAAGGGGGAATTAATGGGATTGTCTTGATGAAGAAACAAATAAAGATTCTTTTTCTCTCTCTCTCTCTCTTGCTCTCTTATGCACCCTTTCATAGCACATACACATTTGAAAGAATGTTTCAAGGAAATGTAACTCCAAATTACAATTTCAAAGGAGCAGAACACAAATATTAATAGCCTATCCTATGTTACATCTTCAGGCTGATAAATTGCCAATCTTGTGCCCACAATATCAGCTACTGGTATTTAAAACTCAAAAGCTGGCATGCTGTTTTATGAGCTTTTAACTGATGTAATACAGTGTTGGCTTGAGCTGGATTTTTGACATTCATCTGAAACATCAAATGAAATGCACAATGGGAGCATAATATTATTGATACAAGCTCTTCTTAAAGGACTGTATCTCTTTCCAAGGCACTCTATCCTTCTAGTACTGTTTCTTGTTTTCTATAATTTTTCCTACCCAAAAATAATAAAAATAATGTAATGTAAAATCATTTTCTGTGTCAGTGAGTGTGTAAGAATGTACGGGACCAGATTCCCAGAAAGGAATGGGTGCATAACAGAACAGTAAGTTGGCAAATTCAGTTCATATATTTTGTGTGAGAGAAAGAGGGTGAAGACAGATTCTCCCTAATAGTTTCCAGAGTATATGCTTGATGGAAGTCAAACTCACAGCCAGCGGGCCAGATGTGTCACGTTCTGGTCACACCCATGCCCAGTTTATTGAAGGGGGAAAAATTGTGATACATCATATGACGATGCTGTGATGGTGTGAGTTTGGTGAAGGTACTAGGGTGTTCAGTTTGACAAGATTTTGTCAATAGGTGTGGAATAATAAAAAAAATCCTGTTTGGAAGAATCACAACATGTCTTTTTTGGTTTAGAGGACAAGACACTGAGCATGCTGAGTTGCGTTGTGGTATGCCCCACTCCTGGTTTTAATGCTGGTGTTTCTAGGGTTTGGCATTTGGAGAAAATGCTTTAATGCTTGAGAATTGATTCCACAAGTTTTCTCTTGAGCATGTAAGAATATGGAAAGGGGCCTCTCTGCATTTTATTAAAGCAACTGCATCTTCTCTTGCAGTAACATTGCTGACCTTTGGAACTGCTGTCCAGTCCTAGAAAAAATGCACTTGCTTTAAAGAATTGCAGATAAGGAGAATCTCTGCTCCAGAAGCTCTGAGGCTTCTTTCAAGAACTGTATCAAAAATGCTGAACAGCCCTTAATGTATTTATATGTAATATAACTGTATGGAATATAGCTGTAAATTCTTTTTTTTAAAGAGACAATAGGATGCACTAATTAATTTTTTGCATATAGCAATTTCCTTCCTTCCATCTATCCACAGCAGAGGCAAATAGGAATTTTAGGGAAATGTAATATTAGTATTATGTTTTCTGTTGGTTTTATTCTCCCTGCTAGGCAAACATCTGTCTACCTCTTTTTTTTTTGCCTGCTGAAACTGACATTTTAATTGAAACAAGTTGACCATTAAATAAAACAAGAAATGGTAATTTGATAACCATCTGGAATAGCCTTGAAAACAAGAGCTGATTCATGATATCATATGCATTTATGATTGAGCTGTAGCCAAAATGGCAATTATTACAAGCATTACATGAAATGTAATACTAATTTCAGCTTTGCTATATTTGCTCCAGAGTCTAAATGGGCCCTGCCTTCTCTGCATTCCCATTTTCTAATATTATTTTATCACCCTGTTATTCTCAATCATATTGCAGCAGCCCATGTAGACTTAAAATGCAAAAGTGAAACTTGATGGAGACAATTGCTAATGTCTTCTCTTGGGAAAAATAAATGCAAACAACAACAACAATCAAAAGCAAGAGCATAGGGTAGGGGACACCTGGAAAAAACCCTGACCAAAATGGGTCCCAGAACAGGAATTGTTGATGGGGTGAATAGGAATATTGCCTGCAGAATGAGTCGATATGCATTTAAAACCCCATCCATTGATTAGAACAAAAAGAGTAGCATAATTTACATTTCAGAGACTTCTATGGAGACAAGAAGTACAATAATTCACCAGAATCTGTATTAGTTTTTGGATAGTCTGATGTAGTACTTGGCTCATATAAATATAATATATCTTTAATTCACAGAATAATGAGATCTGACAAAGTTTGAAAACGTGATCACCACCAATTGTATTTCTTTATTGGAAGTGGGCTATGGCAGCCAGGTTCTCCCCCCTCTCCTGAAAGCCCATCTAACGTAACAACTGGTTCCCATCTTCTATCCCCCCACTGGTACCCAATCAAGACCAATCACTAAACCTCCTCCTAAACCTTTTCTATTGCCCAAATCCATGAAATAAATGTGGAAGTAAACCAAGTATCATGAGTCTCTCCCACTAGCTTCAGATACTGTAATCCTTATTCTCCTGGCCTTTCACATGGGGGCCACTAATCCCAAGTAAGCCAAGTTGATTGACCATATGTAATTGCAAAGTGAGATGTAACCTAACAACTACACCCAAGGCACTGACATCACAGGAGACCATCCTAACCCTTAATTAATGTCCAGGGCTCTCAAACACTATATCTTAGAATATAAAGGGGATGTCCACCATGTAAGTTTCGGGGAAAAAATAAAGAAAATATATATCTGCTTAGGCAGGAAACCCTTCACCACTTCAGACAAATGGTTATCCAATCTCTTCTTAAAAACTTCCAGTGTTGGAGCATTCACAACCTCTGGAGGCAAG
>JAOYMU010000263.1:7431082-7441796 GCA_025802295.1 Psammodynastes pulverulentus | reverse complement strand
AAGGAAGGAAGGAAGGAAGGAAGGGAGGGAGAGTTTATTTGACGTCAAGTTTATTTGATGTCAAGTTTAGCTCCTGGTGACTTAATGGATACATCCATGCGTTAAATTGTGGCAACCAAAGATGAAAAGTATAATCTGCTCTCTTTCAAACCAAGTTCAGCTCCTGGTGATTTTAGATACTTCCATGCAATTTTGTTGGAAATACAGTAATTTGGAACAGGTTTACCACTGGCTTGGTTTTTTATTTGATTTTCCAGCCTACAACCGAGTAGTCCGGAATTCTCTGCTAAAATTACAGATAAAAACTACATAACCAGTACTGACTTCTTTGGGTTTACTGAGGAGGCAGGTCCAGGAGGTTTAATACCCTGACTTCATTTTAAATAAAACAGGATTGCATCTTTATGTCATTTCCAAACAGCGAGAACAATCAACCAGTAGAGGAGCTTTCCTTGGATGCTCCATTACTTCTCTGAAATGGCGTAAGGCCTCCTGCTTGAGCAGAGGGTTGGACTAGAAGACCTCCAAGGTCCCTTCAACTCTGATATTCTATTCATGTATTATTGTAGATTAATAAGACTTGAGCGGTGCAAATTTATACCCTGCTAAGAAAGCATTAAAAAAAGAACAATGGCATCCATTCTCATTAAGATTTGCCACGAGGACTGAGTATACTACAAAGTTGACTGGAGAACAAAATAGTGAAACCAAAACTGCGGTAACTGAAGGCTTTTGTGAATGCAAATTGCTCACAAAATGGCATTAAACTAAAAAACAGAAAGTTCCACTTTGACATTTAGGAATAATTCACATTTAGGAGTTGTTCAATTTTCCCATCTGTCAGTTCGCATATATATTTCCATATAAAATTCCAACCGACTCATAGGACTATAATTATTATCCAGATCTAAATAATATAATCCATTTCTGAACACAAATTTCTACCAGTTACATTTCATTGGCCATGAAGGCATGACAGAATACTAAATTTGTCATGATTCATCCATAATTCCATACATCACAATGGAAGATACGTGTTGGCCTATGTATAATCATCCATTCTTGGTTACAGGAATAGCATCCATTAGTTTGAGTGAAGCAGCTGCCTAGGGTAGCACAAATGGGGTGTCATAAAAGGACAGCAACTTTTTCATGATTAATTAATGCATTAGTATTTAGTTTACTGCTAGAAAGTGTGAAGGGCACTTGCGTGGTGAGGCTGCCGTATTAACTGGGAAAAAAGCCCATTTACCATTGTATTTCAAATAGCCATTGTCTTGACCCAATGTTTCTCAATCTTGGCAGCTTGAAGAGGTGTGGTCTTCCACTCTCATGCTGGCTGGGGAATTCTGGGAGTTGAAGTCTACACATTTTCAAGTTGCCAAGTTTGAGAACCACTCATCTTAGGCTCCCCACAGGGTGGACCGTCGCAGAAGTTAAACCCAAATTTCTCCTATCATGTATCGCCTCACCCTCTTGTGAGGCTAATGTAAGCAAGAGGAGAAAATTCTGTCTAATCTGCTGTTCATATTGGAGTTCTTCCCTGGAGCGGAAGAGACGGTGATGAAGTGGTGATGGCTAACATTGCAAACCCAATATTAAACATTGCTGTGGATGTTACTTTTATGGAGGGGGGACCCAGAGGACAGAGGGAGAAAATAACCAGAGGAAGGTTGAGTTTTGTGTGGGAATTAGCAACCAACTGGGTTATCTCTGATGGTTAATGCTACCGAGCAAAATTCTCAAAATATTCATTCTCATTCAACGGTCTGCCAGCCACATAACCAGCCACAAAGAGCAAAGCCTGCACCTTAATGTTCTGCTTGTCTCCTTGAAGTAGTATGAGAATCATCTTGCCCATAAACATCAGTCTTCCTGCCAAGTCAAGATCTCTACACCATTTTTCCACCATTTTGATATATTTTCCTTTGGCTCTCATATGGTCTAAATGCAAAAGGACAGTCCAGACGTCATCGTCCTCGGGTGTTTTCACCGACGGACTACTTTGCCCCTCGCAGGCTGGAATTTCAGCTTCTTCGATGACAGATTGAAAATTCTGCTCTATCCAGAGGATCAACGTGTGTACCATGGGCTGAGATAAATGATTTGCTGCTTCTTCAAGCAATCTTGCTCTCACAGCCAGACACTGTGTCCTTGTAAGTTGTTCAGAATTAAGAGAGATGTTTGGCAAGCTTGATGGGTAACTGAGTGGTAGATGAAACAACAACTTTAATGATATGTCTGTGCCTGAAGATCCTTTCACGCTGGTCTGGATCCTGAATGAGATTCCATTTGTTTCTGAAAAGAATTCAAAAGCAATAATCAACCGAGGATCAAATGAAATATTCTCAACAATTTAGTTAAGTTGTTTGCTGTTAAGGAAAGCTCAAATAGTAATCAATACTTTATGCAACGATGGATTCTTTTGTGCAGGGCCGTGTTTTATTTCAGATTTGGGGATTCAAGGGTAATGATACATAAAAATGAATGCATCATAGCTAAATGATGCAAAATAATAGTTAAAGCTTATATAGAAATACAGGTAGTCCTTGACTTACAATCGGATTGCTTTGCAACTATTCAAAATTCCAATGGACCCACCTAGCAGATACATACAACCTGGATTTGAAGTTCTTGATGGTCAGACCACTCCCCATGGTCATGTGACTGCACTTCGGGTGCGTTGGCACCCAGGCACACTTACGGTCGTTTGCAAGGTCCCATGGCCACGTGGTTGCATTTTACGACTTTTTGTCACAATCCAGCAGTTAATTGGAATTTTGGGCAAAACTAATTCTAACAAACCATGGATTCACTTAATGACTTCAGCATTCACTTAATGCCACTTTGTGACTGTGGCGTTCACTTAACCACCACCACAAAAAAGATTATGAAATCAGGACAGTCACATGATTGATCTGCTTCATGACTGTCATGAATTACAGCCATGATACGCAAACCCCATTATGGTCATTAAGTCACCTGTAACCCCCTGAATTCAGTGAGTTTTGTCTCTGAGTAAACTTAACTAGATAATATAAAATTCTTGGCCTACTTAAGGCAACTACCAAACCAGGCAATAATACTAAAGTACCCAAGTATTTGTTTGGAAGGCAGTGAGATAAAATTACTAGTTGCCAACTGGTTTCTGGGCACAACTCAACCAGCCTTTTTGGTCTTAACTCTGAAATTTTAATTAGTTTAAAACTTGGTTTCAGACAACCTGCTTGCCTTAATGTGAACTTATTCAAAGTCACAGAAACAGTTGTGTGAGCCTGTATCAAATGGACTATCTCCCGTCAGGAGTTGCATTTAGTTCACACACTTTCCACCAATAAAAATCAAAATTTCTTCTTCATCCACCCTTTATGAGTTGGATTAAGAATCGTTTACAAGATTTTAATTGTTTGTTCTTTTAAAAAAAAATTAGCTGCCCCAAATACCATATTATCCATTTCAGGTAGAAAAGTAGGATATTAGCTGAAATAATAAAGCAATATAAATATAGAAAACTGCAAGTTGCATTGCATCTAACAATGATTAATTTAGGTCTCCATATTTTCAAATGTCTATTTTAAGTAACAACCAAGGAGCCAACTACTGCATATGTTAAAAATAATAAACAGTGTGAGATTAAATAAGGCTCACTTGAACAACTCTTGATGTCTTATTATACTTAGATGTATGTGTGTTTTTATCAACTGTTCTTTTAATAGTCAGACATCAACAAACAGTCAGACCCACTTCGTATTTTTATTTTAAAGATGGTATGGAGTTAGGGAAATAAAGAAATAAGTGTAGATTATACAGAAGTCCTATAGTTGCATGGAGACCAACAGTGGGAATATGCAAGGATGGGTAGCTGTGAAGAAGCTATTAATTTTTTTCATACTTTGAAAATGATTGTGAAGAAAAATGCTTGTAAGTATTCGGAGTATGAATCAAGAGTTATCCCACTCAAAATGTTAGAACCTGACATCATCCAGTGAAACTGACTGACACATTCCTGACAGGGAAAGCAAGTGTACCTTCACACAACATATACATGCAAATGCTGTCATCAAACAGAGTGAAGGTTTCAAAGGAGAGTCAGACAACTTCATGGTTTACAGCGTCAGCATATTGCCCCAACAATCTGGGTCCTCATTTTACTGACCTTGGAAGGGTGGAAGGCTGAAACCCCTTCATTAGTTTCACTTTGTTCGTCAACAACCCCTCCCAAACATTTACTATATGAAAATAATGTACTAAATACTACTTTAACTAATATTAGTATGAATAATAATAACATTAGGTGGATAAAAATGCCATATACAATCTGAACATCTGGCTGACAGCGCAATGAACCAAAGGTGATATTCAGCAGGTTCTGACCAGTTCTGGAGAACCGGTAGCGGAAATTTTGAGTAGTTCGGAGAACCGGTGGTAACCTTCCCCCAGAGTAGGGAGGGAACGGAGATTTTACAGTATCCTTCCCCTGCCACGCCCACCAAGCCACGCCTACCAAGCCACACCCACAAAACCAGTAGTAAAAAAAATTGAATCCCGCCACTGCGATGAACCATAAAAAATAATAGCAGGCAAAGCAGATAACAAGAAAATCTGGTAATAGCTAAGAGCAAGAAAATTGAAGAAAGAGCAGAGGGACTAATTCTGACTGCCCAAGACCAAGCCTGAAGATCAAATGCATACAAAGCCAGAACTGAGAAGAGGACAACAGACAGCAAAGTGGATTGCCTGCTACAAGATTGCACAGACTGACTACAAAGAATGGCATGACAAAGTAGCAACAATGGGGCATTGAAATATCTGCAAGAAATACCATTTGCTTGCAAGCAAGAACTGGTAGGACCAGAGAATAAACACAACAATAGAAAATGAAGAAGCTAAATTGCTCTGGAACTTTAGAATTCAAAGAGACAAGCACCTGTCACATGACACCTGTTGATAAGACAGACCCCCCCCCCCAAAAAAAAGTCTGGATAGTGGATGTTGCAGTACCTGGAGACAGCAGAAGAGAAAGAACTGAAGACAATACAAAAACCTGCAAACAGAAGTAGAATGACTGTGGCAAAAGAAAGCAAAGTTAATAGTAACAGGTGTCTTGGGTGCAATCCTAAAACATACGGAGCACCACTTGAACACCATCAGCATTGACAAATCACCACCAATTAATTGCAAAGGTCAGGTTTGCCTGGAACAATTATATCCTGCAGCAATACCTTTAACACTATCAAGCAACATTTGGCTATACCAGGTCCTCGGAAACAACAATAGCAATACCACTTAGACTTATATATCGCTTCACACTACTTTACAGCCCTCTCTAAGCTGTTGAGAGAGTCAGCATATTGCCCCCAACAATCTGGGTCCTCATTTTACTGACCTCGGAAGGGCGGAAGGCTGAATTAACCTTGAGCCGGTTAGGATCGAACTGCTGGCAGTCAGTAGAATTAGCCTGCAATACTGCATTCTAACCACTGCACCACCCACGGCTTTTAAAGCACTATATATATTAAATTATAAATTATATATAATTTGTTGTTATATGCAACGAACCAAGGAGAGTCCCATTGACCCTTGGGGTCCATATTAATTACTTTAGAAAAACCTGTGGGGATATTTAAAAATGACTTCAAAAGTAGACAACAATCAGATAAATCCATATAAGCAAGAGACAACTTTTTAAAAGCAGATCACAGTACATGATTTGTAATGTACCGTTTCCTGACAGGGATGTAGCTAACGTAAAACAATACCGTAAGAGTCCTTTTGTGAAATTAAAAGAGGACAAGGGACCTCATCTGCTTCTGACTAAAAGAGAAAAATAATTAGGGAGTAAGATGAAAGATGCTCTTTTTTCAGATCCTTGCTGTTTTTCGCTCTTTGATGTGTTTCAACTACTTCACCCTATTTCTTCAAAAAGTTGCTAAAATGTCAAGTTGATTCATTCTTCGGGGAGAAGACAGATTTGAAAGATTCAGTGGAGCTGTCCCAAGCTTCAGATGAGTTCTTTTGAAGTGGCTTGTCTCTGCCCCACCTCCCAAGTTTTATCCTTTTTCCACTGATCTCAGCCCCCTGCCCCCCCCCCCAAGACTGCAACAGCTTCACAACCTTCAGTGCCCTCTATAAAACAACAGACAAAGCTATTTAATGAGTGACACAAACTGAAATGATTTAGGCAGCTCTGAGAATGACTAATCGGAGGCAAGGCAACGTTTTCAAAGAGCCTTCACAGTCATACCTTTATATATTGTATAGGGGCGCGATACCGCCAATGAAAAAAGTCCACTGATCTATCAACCAGTCTTCCCTATCTTGGCAAGCTCCAGATATCTTTGAACAACCAGTCCCCAAGTCTCCACCCAGGCTGCAGAAGACTGCTTCAAGCACTAGAACAGGGCTGTCAAACTCATGTCGTCACGGCGGCGTCACATGATGTATCGGGACTTTTCCCCCCTTCGCTAAACCAGGCGGGGGTGTGGCCAGCACATGACACATCCAGACAGGTGTTTGACAGCCCTGCACTAGAAGCACATTCATCTTAGATACTTGCTTTGTCCAAAGGGATTGGGTCAACTAATTTTCGACTATTTTTCAATGCCCCATAAGAACAGGTTTTAATTTACCAGGAGGTGAATTTTCAGTTCTACACTAGGAAGAGGAGATAGTAGGACGCCCTAACTGGATCTACTCAGTGATGTAACCATAGACCTGATCTTTAGTAAGGCAAGATGGGGTTCACAGGCATGGACCTGGAAAGAAGCTTCCTTTGTCCATATTCGCTCCTTCTGATTATACATAGGTCTAGTAATATAGAGAATTGGAAATAACTTTGATGATTTGCTGATTAACTTCTCAGAAATGGTATCAGGATTGCCTTTTTTGCAGTAGCAAAGTTGTCCAACTATACAGAGTTTATCACACAATGTAGTATTAAAGATGCAGTATTTTTCAGAGACAGGAACTCACCCTGTCCCATGAAGCTGGACTCAAACCACCGGAGTGCTGGTAATTGTTCAGCACATCCAGCATCATTAAGCTTCTGTGCCACTGCGTCCCTGGAAAACTAAATAACCCTACAGTCTTAAGAAATCAAGGTGATCAGCTGTGCCTATGAGGTTGTTCTTTTTTTTTTAACTGTACCACTGATGATGGTACCATAATCCCATCATTGTATGCAGCAAATAAATTAAGTAAAGATACGAAGTCATTACAGTCAATTAATAGTGATTAAGGCATCGGACTAGAAACCTGGAGACGGTGAGTTCTAGTTCCACCTTAGGTGCAAAGCTAGCTGAGTAGCCTGAGGCCAGTCAATTTCTGTCAGCCTTAGGAAGCAGGTAATGACAAACTATTACTGAAACACCTTGCCAATAAAAAAATTGCAGGAGAGAGAGGGAGGGATCAGAAGACACTATAGCAGAAATACCTATGGAAATTGTAGCGGCCCAAAATGGAAAAAAATAAATAACAAAAATGCCATTGCACCTTAAAAACTAAAACTTAATGATATGAGCATTTGTTAAGTATGTTGGATGACATAATCTCCAATATATGTTGGCATATTATTTGGGCCATCTTTAAGATGATACAAGATGTTTCAATGTTCTTATCACAACACATTAGCTTATTTTTCCTTTGCAAACATGAACAACTATTGCATTTTAAGGTGGGTCCATATTAGTAATATTTAAGGTTCTAAGAAAAAAATATTGCTTCCTTTAGGTGTTCTGTATTTTTATATTTCTTTGTTCCTGAATGTTATCAGACTTTTATGTGCATCTTACAGTATATAAGCAGAGTCTGAATGAAGAAATAATACCAAAGCCTTGCGCTTGTTTTACTTGTTTCATAAACAAAGTCAATGTTTCATTCAACACATACTATTGTGAGGATCCATTAAAATACCTTGACTCCTGCTTAACCTTGACAAATGAATGTATTAATCTTAGTTCTCTTGGTCTCAAAAGTGCTTTTTCAAAAGGCAACAGGACTTTAGTTGTTTTTTTTTCTTGAAGATGTTTCGCTTCTCATCCAAGAAGCTTCGTCAGTTCAGGGGGTGAAGACAGCCCCTCCCTAATAGTTCACAAAACTATACTGTAGATGTAGAGGCCTCAGTCTGGCAAGATCTTGTCTGTAAAGTGTGAAAACAATAAAGAACTCAGCTTGGAAGAATCACCGCATGTCATTCTTGCTTTTGGGTCTGACAGAAATGTATTTCACTTTAATAACACATTATATTGGCCCGCTCTGTCAGCAGAAGTGCTAACTGAGATAGAGAGCAGTATATTATCATACTGTTGACATTTACTGAGCTAATAAGCTGAATTCTTGCACACACTTTCACACAATGCTGCAAACGCACGCTTATCCCAGCAAATAGGGCCTGCGCGCTTAAAATGGTTTCCCGTGTTTGGTGTCGGCTTCTGATTCCACATCTGCAAACTTTCTATGTCATGTATTCATTCTGCGTTGCTCAGAGTTATCTACAGAAATCCCAAGTTTTGATGAACATTTACATATATGACAAGCTGGATGAGACATCCCTAGCAGAGAAGAGAACAGATTAATAAGTAAATGATGTCATTCTATCTGCAACATTAATCTTGGGGACTAGGCAAATAAAGAAAAACAAGTCTTCGCTAATTAGCTTATTTAAATTCATGCACACATCATTTTCAATAAATCTTCTTCTGAATGTTAACCATGTAATTTTAAGCTTTGAGAAATTTTTGTTTTTATATAACGTGAGTGGGAGGGAAGAAGCCCCTCACATCCCCTCCCAAGTCGACAGTCCTCAAGACATTTGTCCTCTGGCCTCCCAAGGTCTCTTTATTTAACTTAGCCATCTTTTAGAAAAGTATCTCCCAAACATAAGCTGACTTTTAAATAAAAAACGCTTTTCAAGATACCAGTTTCAGAGCAGTTGGCGATATGGGGACCTAAAGAGATTAGAACAGAGATCCCTTGATAGCTAAGGGAAGTCAATTTCCATTTTTCATTTTGCGCATATGAACATTTTAATCTACTGGGCTGGTCATAAAAGCACCTTTTTATCAGCAGGAAAATGAAAGGAGCTGCTCTCTATCATCCTCTTTAGCTTCTGGGATGTTCTCTTTCATTTGGGGGCAGTTCTGAGCTAGTGGACACAGCACTAAGCTACACCACCAGTGTTTTAGTTTCTAAAGTTCTCTGATCTCATAGCACTATTAAAACATGAATAAGTGGAAAGGTGGGCTATGCTTAAGACCGCTCCTTAACAACATGCTGTCTTCCCACTCATTCATGTTTTAATTTAATGCTTTAATTACACAAATCTTTAAAATTCTAGTGGGGGCAGGAGACCTGGAGAGCATCAAGAAAAATATCAATTTACAGGCGCCTAAATAGCCAAAGTGCAAGTTGTGTGGGAGACCCACCATTACTGTTTTACCATCTCCCTCCCTCTCAATGTAGCCCAGCAAATTGTCAAATTGGTTCAGACAATAGTGGAGGCAGAGACTCTTCGGGTTATCAGCTCCTTATGCCATTTCTTACTTATTCATGAGGTCCCTGGTGCTCCCTGAGTTCAGTTGTTTTCTTGCAGATGTTCCATTATCCAATTAGATAACATCACCAATGCTAGAAGGATATTACACTGTTGGGTAATAAAACGTCTGCCTGTCAACAACTTCTTCAGCCTCAATCACAATAATACCCGGGCAAACAACCAATGCAAACTCAAGGTAAAGCGTTCCAAACTCGATTGCAGAAAATATGACTTCAGCAACAGAGTGGTCAACGCCTGGAACGCCCTACCTGACTCCGTTGTTACAGCCTCAACCCCGCACCGCTTCAACCTCAAACTGTCTACCATGGACCTCACCCCTTTCCTAAGAGATCCTTAAGGGGGCATGCATACGCACACCAGAGTGCCTACCATCCCTATCTGATGGTCCCCATTTATCTGTACTTACTTCCTTTGTTTATGTTTATGTTTATAACTATACTTGCCATCTTGTACATATTTGACAAACAAACAAACAAATAAAAAACAAATAAATAGTTTAATTAATTAAAAATAAGAGTAATAGAGCCATGGTCTTCACCTCCAAAGACTGTAATAACATAGGACCATGCCAGAACACTGGCCAACTCTTCATCTCTCCAATGATACTGCCCCAGTCATCCCCCAAAGCAAGGAGCAAAATTCCTGGAGAAATCTCCTGGTGCCCCCTCCCCCCCCCCATAACAACTTTATCACTAAATCTTTCCAGAAGGCTTGCCTTCTGTCTGCAGAAATTTTGATTTTTATATTGTAATCATTAAATGAAACTGCAGCCAAGGTGGACAGGTTCCAACAAGCCCTGGACCTACAAATCACCCACAGCAATCGGGGAGTTAATGTGACAGTAGAGGTCAGCCATATCAGCACTTCAGCAGCTGGTGTATCCAGGCATCGGGAAGCAGTTAATTTAGCCAACCAACACTATGCACGCCAGAAAAACCAACTCCGCCTGGAAATCCATTGGAATAGAATAGAATAGAATAGAATAGAATAGAATAGAATAGAATAGAATAGAATAGAATAGAGCAGAGCAGAGCACAGCAGAGCCCAGCAGAGCATAGCAGAGCAGAACAGAACAGAATAGAATGAATAAATAGAATAGAATAGAATAGAATAGAATAGAATAGAATAGAATAGAATAGAATAGAATAGAATAGAATAGAA
>JAOYMU010000263.1:7390112-7404968 GCA_025802295.1 Psammodynastes pulverulentus | reverse complement strand
AAACTCTTTTAAAACAAAAATTATAGCTATTGTTCCATATATTTCCGTATATTTATTATCTTGGACATGTCCATTCCTTATCAAATATTTTGCCTAATGATTTCTAGCATGAAATTTCCCCCTTTTTTCCTTGTACTGCCACTGGTTATTTCCAGTGAGCTTTTCAGAATCCCTTTCCTGGTCTGTGAATGCTGATCACCAACCATGTGTGTGTGTGTGTGTGTGTGTGTGTGTGTGTGTGTGTGTGTGACATATTGCTTTGTTATCTTCTGAATTCAGCCTAAATCCAGCAGAGGGAAATGCTTTGTAGGCAAAGCAGACTTCAACAAAGCAGGCAGCTGATGCAGCCTTCAGTCAGATACAGCTTTTGAATCTGATGGCACTGTGCATTCAGACTGGGACTATTAGTTGCCTTTGGGGGGGTGGGGGAAGGATGGGAACAATTTACACATAGGCGCCGTTCTCAGCTTATTGTGTCACTTCATAATGTCACTTCATTATGAAATTATTAGGTAACTTCATTATGTCACTTCATAATCCAAATCTTTTCCTTTGATGACCAAAGGTGGCCATCTGATCCTTTGAGGGAAGAGGCCTTATACCATCACATCCTGTACCAGAAAATAGTGAATGTAATTTCTGCCTTATGTCAAGAAGTCCCCCCCCCTCCTGCTCTGAGTATGTTAAACAGTTTGACTCTATTTTTAGGATTGTTTCATTGTAGAATCTTATGTTTAAATCGTCTTGCCTACCATAACACCTACCATTCCAAATTGGAACAGTACGATTTATAAATATGCTGCAGAAAAGAGCAGGGTAAGAACAGACAATGAGGACATCAAATGTTATGACAGCAAGTTTTATGGTGACCCAGTGTAGAGTGGGTAGCGCTATAACTGAAAGAAGGTATTAAAAAGGCAATTCCAAACTTCTGGATATTTGGACCTCAGCTCATCTTAAATTTGTATCAGTAAGATTATGCTGCTAAAATGCTAGCCTATCAGCACAAAATGGATGCACTGGATTTTCCATTTTCTGATTATCTTATCGACTTTTTTTTCTTACCAACATTCTACCCTGCAGACCAGAAGTATTTTATTTTCTGATCCTGTTGCCTTCTCCAGAACTTACATATTGGGGTCCTGGGAATCACTAAGCTGTTGGATGCTGACTAGAAGACTAAATGATGATGTGATGGAAGGTTATAAGAGGAACCAGACACTCTCCATATTATGTGGCCTCTACAAACTGCACCCTAAATCTTCTACTGTCAATCCTTCGTGTCATTTCAACCCTTCATGTCATGTAAACAAACGTGTTTTGCTAAACCATTTCTTTCAGAGCAAAGCAATACAGACCCTCAGTACTTTAGAAAACACAATTAACATAAAACATTTTTGAACCAATGAGATAAAGCAAAAAGTTTATTAAAATGTAATAATCATTCTATTATTGTACCAAAACATAACTGAATGCATCCATTTATAGTGTACATCTCTGTGTGTCGGGGTGTACTTTATGTCATACATAAAATTATCTAAGAATAATGGACATTTGCATAGCATGGCATAGCATGTACATTGTTTTGAACATACCTGAAAGATTAAACAGATAAAACATCGTATAAATTGTGATTTGTATTTATTACTGTGATTTCTGTCTTATTACTCAAGAATTAAAGCCAATAGAAAGTTGCAAATTCCAGTCACAAGAAACCTTTCCTTAGGTGATTTGCAAACAGGCCAGCCAGGTCAGTGCTAAAAAATGCAGGTGGATGGGGGATGGTGCTGCAGCTAGATGAAAATGCAGGAAAGCAGGTAGGGTGGATGCTGCAATGCGGAATAAATAAGGGGTGCTGCAATACAGTACGAATGCAAGCAGATGGCTGCGGCATGGCATGAGTACGGGGGTTGCTGTGGCACAAGTATAGGACAGAGAGCGGGTGCTACAGCTTGGCATAAGTGGGATAGGAGGGTGCTGCTAGATGGCATAAATTCAGGCGGATCATGAATGAGTATAATCTCACCTGCTCCCTGAAGGTGCCTCGGGAGAAATAATAGTAGTAGTGGGAGCAACTTACTGGACTACCGTAATTTACGACCTCTTACTGGCTTCCCCATTGATTTTGCTTATGCAAGCCATCAGGGCAGAAAAGGTTGCATAAGATGGTCCCATGACCATGGGACATTGCAACCATTGTTAAGTGCAAGCCAGTTACCGAGTGTCTGGATCACAATCATGTCATATTGGGGATGTTGCAGTGGCTGTTGGCTCAAGACTCTCTGATTTAGACCATTGTAACTTTCAACAGGGTTCTGTCCACCTCGGTGTGTAGTCATTTGGACAATGCTTGCTCCCTCAGCTAGATGACAGAGATGCGCACCTGGAATCAGCTACAACTGGTCAAGGGCAACCTTTACTTTTTTTAAAAAAAAAATGAACAGTCATTGAACAAGTGGTTGTAAACCAGGGACGACCTATAAAATACAGGTAGTCCTCAACAACAATTCGCTTAATGATCGTTCAAAGTTGCAACAGCACTGAAAAAAGTGACTTATGACCACTTTTCACACTTGCGACCATTGCAGCATCCCCATGGACTTGTGATGAAAATTCAGGTGCTTGGCTACTGATTCACAGTTATGACGGTGACGGTGTCCCTGAGTCATATGATCATCTTTTGCAACCTTCTGACAAACAAAGTCAATGGGGAAACCAGATTCAGTTTACATCCATGCTACTAATTTAACAACTGCAATGATTCACTTAACAAATGTGGCAAGAAAGATCGTAAAATGGGGCAAAACTCACTTAACAGATTTCTCACTTAGCTACATAAATTTTGGGCTTAATTGTGGTCGTAAATTAAGGAGTAGCTGTACTTAATCATGCCTGTCAATTTTGTCTATTATAGCAAATGATTTCTGATTACTTTATGGTGGGTATTATACACTGATTTGAGAGTAAAGCATGGTTTGTTTATGACTATGATCATTTTGAAGGACAAATTCATGGGGCCTTCATTACATAAGCCACTCTACTACATTTAATAATTTAGATTTTAAGCAGCCTTTTAAATAACATTTTTATTTGTATGTACACTGAGAGCTTATGCACAGGAGACAAATTCCTTGTGTGCCCAATCACATTTGGCCAATAAAGAATTCTACTCTACTCTACTCTACTCTTCTATTCTTTCCCTTTTTTTGATATCAAAGCAGTACTGCTAACAACTAATTAAAGGATCTTGATACACGAGGAACCTCTGAGTATTCTGATAAAATTTGACCAAAAGATCAATACAAATAGAAAACTCTGCCCTATAATTTTAAAATAAAGATGCATTTAAAATAATTCATTTTTTCATCATCCCCACTTTAAGCATAAATACACACCATCAAATAGAAGCATTGGTAACAAACTTTATTAAAGTTTACTGTCAGAATAACACTAGATTGAAATAATATAGTCCTGTTCACACCATATAAAATCAATTATGAAGTCCAGCGCCACCAAGCCACTTTCATCCTGTCCCACACAGCAGTCAGTGAATCAAAAGCAGGGCGAACATCCAAAATGGTAAACTGATAGTTCTTATCTACATTTCCTCCATCATAATAATCAATAATATATCGGACTTGTGTTCCACAACGGTCAACAATCCAATCATGTCTATCAAAAGGAAGTTCATAACTGGAAAGAAATGCAAATCATAATTATGTTTTCTCTCTATATATATAATATGTAGCTCACATTTGCAATTCTAATTTTAGGGGGTACCATATTATCAATACTGAATCTTCTGTTGAAAACCAGCCCCCGCCCCACTAATTTTAAGATTTCTCTCCTTTTAAATAGAAAAAAAAATCAACATACCCCATCCAAGATCGTATTCTAGCTCTTGGAGAAAATTCCTTAGCTTTACCTCCAAATCGTACAAGTGTTGGTCCACATGGACAGTCCCTAAAAAACAGTTTTAGAATTGTGTAATAAAAAGCAATGCAGAAATTTTAATGCAGACACAAATTTTAGCCCTACATAGCCATAACAATGGCTTAGAAATCATAGCAGAGAAGTCCCCAATTAAGAAAATCAAATATTCTGTCTTACAAAATGTTCACAAAAAATATCAATTAAAAGCAATCCTCTACAATTAATATATATTATTAAAATTCTATAATATATATTATATTAATTCTGGGGGGATTAATATTTATATTAATTCTCTGTAGCAGTGTATGTTAACTTTATTTTATTTGGAGGGATATTTTAATATAAATCTGATAGAAAATTCATTTTTGTTAATAGGAAGTTTGTGATTTCTAAAGAATCAGCAATATATGTAATCAATTTCATTTTCTAGTTTTTATATTATTTTACTATAGTAATGGAAATACTTATCCCAAAAATAGAACCCCCCACCAAAAAAATTAAAATAATTTTTATTGAATATTCAGATAAAAAACAATATAATCCTTATCGCGTGATCAAGGCAGTGCATTAAACATATTTTGTTATATAGAGTACAGTAAATGAACATTCTTATTATATTTCTGGCTCTTCTTATTTCTAGACGTTATATACATATATACAATTATTTACATCTATTATATACATTATTTACATTCTATATACATCCTATATGTCCTTTCAATTTCTTTCTATCTTTCAGCCATTCATACCAATTGTTCCAAATTTCTTGATACTCCCCTTCTTCTTTGTTTTTCAATTCTTTAGATAGTTTATCCATTTCTGCGCATTCTAATATTTTAATTACATTTTTAAAACATTCTCCTGGATTTTACAGCTCTGTTTAGAATGCAAGGACAGAGCAATGAAGAACTGAATAATACACATTGTGCATCTCACTTACATATGTAGTTTGGCAAGAAATGATAAAGGCCATGCCCTCTCATATCTTTTGAAGAAAAGTATGCTTACTGATCTAGTGACAGTATAAACAACATTCAAACAGTCTGTTATTGAATTCAGGCAGTCCTCGGCTTATGGCTGAGTCAGTTGTAAATTGCCAAGCATTTGAATTTTGATCACATGACCATACGGATGCTACAATGGTCATAAATGTGAAAACTGATCATAAGTCACTTTTTTCAGTGCTGTTGTAACTTTAAACAGTCACTAAATAAACTGTTGTGAGTTGAGGAATACTTGTACTTCAAGACAAATTAGGTTCTAGGAAGTTAAACTAAGTTAGTTTGGTATAGTGCTTAAAGCATCAGACTAGAAATCAGGACACTCCAAGTTCTGCCTTAGATACAAAACTAATTGTGTTACTTTGGGCAGAAACATTCAGCCCTAAGAAACACCCCTAAGTGGCAAACTGCTTCTGAAATCCTGAAAGGAAATTGTAAGGACTAGGCCAAGCAGTCCCCAAGAGTCAACACTGATTCAAAGGTACACTTAAAGGATAGCTATTGACAATATATAGGTTGAAAATAAATAACAATACTAGAATGTTCCAGAAATGATTTCTATCAGTTTCCCATTTCTACTATTAGAATACCTGTAGTTCTTGACTTTCAACAGTTTGTTTAGTGACCGTTTGAAGTTACAACAGCACTGAAAAAAGTGAGTTATGACCATTTTTCACACTTATGAAAGTGCAGCATCCCCATGGTCACATGATTTATATTTGGATGCTTGACAACTGATTCACATTTATGACAGTTGCAGTGTCCCAGAGTCATGTGATCATATTTTTGTGATCCTTGGTAGAGCAAAGTCAGTGGAGAAACCAGATTCACTTTAACAATCATGTTATTAATTTAACAACTGCAGTAATTCACTTAACAAATGAGGCAAGAAAAATTGTAAAATGGGGCACAAGTCACTTAACAAATTCCTCACTTGGTAGCATAAATTTTGGGTTCAATTGTGGTCATAAGTTGACAACTCCTAGTACTATTATTTTTTCAGAACACATTCAGCCATGCAAATCAGAAAGAATTATCATTTAAGATTGTATATATACTTGCCTAAGATGAAGTAATTCCCATTTTAAAATTTCTTTCCAAGTCTGTTCGTTGTTCCGATTATGAATTTTGATAATATTAGACATATCTTCTGGGTTCATGTCATCATCTTTCCATCTCCAGCTAACAAAAAACAATACCAAAAAAGTTAGCAAGGCAAAGAAGTGAGCTGTTTATGTGGTATTGACTACTATAATGTAAGATTTAAGATGTTGGGATGGACTGGAAATATCCAGGTTCATGTCTTCATTTGACCTCTGAGTTTGATGAGCAAATTTGGGCCAGTTCACTGCTTCTCAACCCAGTTATTTCCTACAAGTACTGTTGTGTAGAGGCAGTATTACATAATCTTCCACTCCCTAAAGAAAGTGGGATGTAAAATACAATATAATAGAGTCAACACTGGTTTAAAGGTGTGCACAACATATGCACACACACACACATAAACATATTTTTTAAAGAAATTAGGTGCTTTTTAAAACTGAATAAATGTAAACAACAAAGCCAATTAACATTTACCTTGCAAATCTGCCCCAAATTCCAGATAGATTGGGGCATGAATAGGAAAAAAAAGAAAAAAAAGCCAATGCTGCTACATTATTACAACACTAATACTAATACAACAATTATTATTTACATAAAATTACAACTCAATTTTAAAACAAGATAATTCTTGATCATCTGGAATCAAACTGTCAGCAATAAAGAGTTGTTCAAAAGCTAAAATTTTATGAATTTTGTTGGTAAAACTTTAGTTTTTGGTACTCGTTTGCTTTCAATTAATCTCCATAATAAGAAGATTCAACCAATGAAGTGCTACTGAAGCAGGCATATTAGTGTACTTTCAAAACTTCTGCATCTCCAACTTAAGATAAATGGCAACCAATTTTTCTGACTGACTTCTGGAAAGTACAATTAACCTGAAGAATTCTTATATATTCCAAAAATCCTGTATATCGTCCAAACTGTATTTTTCTATAATTTTTAATCAATAATGAATTGTGGGTTTAACCTCCAGAAATCTCTAATAAACCGCAGTGGTCTGGAAGCAGCCAAGGAATCTGGACCAAAGAAGGAATGCAGAAATTATTTTAACTGAATATACTGCTATTCTAAATATGAAAATATGCTATTTTGAGTAAATTATATTCCTTTTGTAATCTTTCAAAAGTATATAAATGTACCATGTATAAATAATTGACAGTAACTATGTCATTTCTACTTATATTTCACCAAAAAAAAAAAAAATCCTTTCTCACCATTTTTAGGTAAAGATGTTTCCCAAAAAATCATTTTTTGTGAGAATCTCAGTCAAATGTTATTAAAGGAAGGTATGAGAAATGTATTTTTGGGTTCGATACATATCATTATTCTGCAAAACTAATATAAAGCTAAATTCATAATCCACTTACCCTTTTCTAAGCATTGCATTCCAAAACATCTGTTCTGAGGGATAAACCCATTTTTGTTCTGAATAAGCTCTAGGAATAGTTGACTCTTCTCTTACTGTAGATAATTGAAAAGGTTGCTCAGGGGATGGTTGTTGATTAGGAGGTGGCATCTAAATAAAATATTAAAAACAGAAAGTTAGAGAAGTAAATACAGTATCTTTAGTAACAAGTATTTTTTTTTGCTATTTATCAACTTGCTTCTTTGCCTTTCAATTTAGGAAAATTAATTCTGGTATGTTGTTTTGACTAGAAGCCAAATACTCTGAATGGACCAACATGTATGTCTTTTAGTGCTCCATCCAGATCTTACCTTATTCTGAGATTAACTCATTTATGCAGCTGCAGTTTTTCAACAACTTCCTTTCTATATTTGTAGATAAGTTTCTGAGAATCAAAGACCAATTCTTAACAATTCTTTGTATGCCCTTTTTTTAAACTGAGATCCTTTTTATGAATTATAACGTGCTGTAATTTACAGATTAGCAAGAAATATAAACAATTGTGAACAGTAGAGATGAAAACTGAAATTAAACGTAACTAAAATTTAATTAGGAATAGAAAAAATGATGTAATGAACTGGCTGAAAGCTTTAATATAAGGAAGCTACATTCCTATATACTTGTTATACATTATTAAATATGAGAGTATCTCTGATGTCAAACTGTTAAAACAGCTGTGACTAAGGTTTAGAAACGGCACTGAAAACTGCATTTCCACCTTGAGAGGATTAATTTCTCCTTTTTCTCATATTAAAAATTATAATTGTGAAAGGATAGTCATTCTGCACTTAAGGTTTTTGGAAGTTGTTTACAACATTAGAATTTCATGCTATATGCCTCTCAAGTTAAACTAATACATCCATCTCTGAGTTCACCTAGCCAAATCATTAGAAACTGACCAAATTCTTATTCAAAAATAAATACAGGGGCTGTCACAAATATCTAAACTTATTGACATGACTGCAATTACTTGGAAAATAGTTTTTCCAAAATTAGGCTAGTTGTGTTTAGAAAGAGGCAGAAATAAAGAAAGGAATATATCTGGATCATTTCTAAGGGTAGCCAGGTACAATGTTTTCAACTGGAAAATTTATGTTCATCTTTGATATTGATTAAATAGTTTAATTTAGTCTCAGTTCTAATATGGCATTAAGATTTAAGAACTTATTTTGAAAGCAGAAACAAAGTAGTAGTAAAATAACACCTAATCTTATAAAACTTCTTCTTTGTAGTTGGTAACAGTGCACTGAAGGAACAAGACTGAAGTTACCATATTCCTAGGATCAATCTTTTCTTCTGTAGGAGATTTAGCAGGGCATTGTACATATTCATATGCTCTTTCTTGATGTGCAGGAACAGGTGGGTTCTGCTTCTCACTGGAACTGTCACCAGATTTCATTGGAGAGGCTGAAACAGAAAAGAAGTATTAAAACGCCAACTGTTTATCTACATGCTAGGAATAAAAACTTAATTCTGCAATGCAACTTCTAGTCTCTATTTCAGAAGTATTTTAAAGGTAAAAAAAGATTAGCAAGACCTATGGTACCCATTTTACTCTTTAATGTTCTTCCAAACCGTTAGAAACAAGCCAGAAATTTTACCTTTGAGCTCTATGACTTCAGTGGCCAAATTTAGCTTTCCTCTAAATGAAAGAGAGATAAAGAAGCAACATGCAGCAATTCTAACCCATTTCTACAACTAAATGAAGATGGAGTTTTTCATGCTTATCAGTCAGTAGGTAAATACTTATAATGAAAATGTGTATAGTGCTCCTGTTTTTTAAAAAGATCTTTATTCCTGAAAAAAATGTTTGGTTAGTTTAATAACAGTGAACAGTCACCTTCCACGTTCTTCTGATGCATGGGACATTGTGAGATTTCACTTTGCGGCTGCTCTGATACAGTTGTCTGAATTGTAGTTAACGGAGTGGATGTAGATAAACCCATGACAATCTTGACTTTCTGCTTGACTTTAAATTACTGGCTAGATCATCTGAAATTCAAATAATATAATTTATAGACAACAACAAAACACTTACAAATAATATGCCTAACAGAAGGAATATTAAAAACATCGCGTCAACTATAAAACAGATATCCCTTAAAAATACTAGAATATTTGAGAATGTTCTAAACAACTATTTCCATCACAAGTAAATATATTAATTCTCTCCAATATTTCATTTGTTCCTTACACTCCCAATTCATTTCTTTTTCAGGATCCAACCCATTCCATTTTTTTTATCTTCCTCTTCTGCTGAGTCCATTCATTCTTCCTCCATATGTTTCTTTCACAATTTATCTTCAATCATTCTCCCTGTATCATCAAACAACTTCAATGCACTTATTTTGTTTTGGTCACTTTTTTATAGTTGGTAGTCAATTATCATCCATTTAATGTTTACCACATACATTTAAGAAACCTGTTTCACTACATTAAATTTACTTTTATATTCTCTTTAGTCAACTCTCACTTTCAAACAAGAAAGTAAACAAAAGCACACTGATTTATTTAAACTTTAAAGGATCTCACATATGATTTAAGTAAACAGGCTTGCAAAAGACAAATAGCGAGGCAGAACTCTAAAGTGACTGTTGGCAATTTTAGCTTCTTTCAACAAACTTTCAGTCATTAAAACAGGTACATAAAGCATCAAATATATCAAAACAAATGCCCTTTCAAAGGCATTTAGGTTGATTGTCATCTCTACATGTGGTGATTAATTCTATAACTCAACTACACACAGAATAAAGAATAGCTTGCTTTTACTTTTCGTGTAGGTTCCAAAACTTATTTTCAATGGATGATCTCAGATGCAGTCCAATTCCTTCACACAATGCATATTAATATCAGCCAACTTAAATATATTTCCCTAAATTAAAAAATCCCAAGGGCTACAATATTTCTTAAGCATTACTTTATCATGTGTCCATAATTATTTGTATAAAGATTTTAGAAATGTATTAAGGGCTATAGATGGGCAGAAAAGGGGGAAAAGAAATTGTAAACACAACAGAAAATAGAATAAAAACTCTTTGCATAATTTCATTCACTTTTTTTTACATAAATTGATTAAACTATATCATTTCACATTTTATCAAGTTCTAAAAACACTAAGCTTAATTGTTAACGACTGGTTGCAAGTGGACTAAATTGAATTCCATCCTCTAAACTACTCTTTTTTGGTACTTCTTTCAACTCTATAATCTTTTTAAGGTGCAGCAACCAGAACAATACATTGTGTACAAAATGGACCACATTCAGAATTTTATGCCATTATGATAGTACTTTTTAAATATTTTTCCTAAGCAAACTATGCCAGTGCATTCATCAAGCTATCTATGACCCAAGATCTCTTTTCCAGTCAATGGTTAGTTCAGACCTCACTGAGCACACTTTACACATATATTTTTCAGATACTATTCTCAGAATGTACTCATGGGAAAGGAAAATTATTCGTTACTTTACTGAATAATTATTTTTAATAATTTTCACATACAGGACAGATGAATTTTTTTATCAAGGCATTTATCTTCATTTTAGAAAAGCTTTCAGATCATTAGCAATTGCCTTTTTGATTAATTGGTACTCTGTTTAAAAGCTTTTTTAATAAGCTGAGTTAATGGCTATACAATTTAGTCACAGTTTCCACTATTTTTCTGGAATCTCATAATTGTTTTAATGTATTATACTTAGCCTGAAAATATGTACAAAATGTTCCATGCATGAACCACTCCATCCATTAAGTAGCTAGATTTGATGGCCTATGTACAAACAGAAACATGCACATTTTGGTTGTTTTAATCCATATACAGTATTAAAGTGTTATATGGATCAAAATACAATTCTTCCAGGCAAAATGGGTTATAGTGAAAAAAGGCATGATTATGGATTTCTTTGGAAATGAAAAATGTAGGGGTAGAAACAACATTAAGGGATAGAAGATACCGTGCAATTCATCCTGGGTAGGATGTCATCTGTGATGGGATTCAAATAATTTAACAATCAGTTCTCTGCCCTAATGACCAGCTGGGTAGGCATGGCTGGTAATCATGTGACTGGGTGGAGCTCAGTCAACAGTAAGTCTGGGCGTACTGCCAAGAACCTTTAGCTACCATATGGGTTAACCAAGAGACAGTTTCTGTAAGCAGGGCAATAAAGATTAAGCTAGAAACAACAACAGAATGTTTCCTTCCCACCTTCCTTATAGGATTAGCCCTGTAAAGTAGAAAAAAACAAAAGGAGATTCCTTCCAACAACCGGTTCTCCGAACTGCTTAAAAAGTTAACAACGGTTCTCGTGAATAGGTGCAAACCTGTTGAATCCCACCACTGGATGTCATGTTAGGACATTGGCAGCAATAATTGACAGAATGCAAGGGAGGAAAGAAAAATGTTGGGAGATCAGAGAATAGATGGACCTGTGAGATAGATATGTCACCCATGAATATTGGTAACAGTGGAGGGGAGGGACAAGCAGAAGGGAAAAGTCTGAAAAAATTGGATAGGACAGGGCTGTGTGCAGGCCATGAAGAAATGGGGAGAAGTGTAACACCACTAGCCTTCCCTACTTTCTGTATAAAACCACTTTGTGATCCCTCTGAATGCTTCAGTCAAGCAACTCTCCAGTTTGAAATAAAGCACAATTCCCATTTCATGACTGCCCCATTAGCTACCATGGATTTTCTCAAGGAAAAAAAAAGGAAAACAAAAGTATTTTAAATTAATTAAAATAGTAGAACTTGTTAAATGTAACTACACATATGTTTTCAACTAGTATTAAAAACACAAGCAACACCAGAAAAGTATCAGGAATAGTAAGATATTACTAAAATTGAAAAATTGAAGCTTCAAGGATTGAACAAATAAGATTTGATCACTTGTTAAATAATTTCCCCGTAATGCTTCCTTTCCAATTAGGCCACCATCAAAGGTGACACCAGCTAGAGCACAGAACAACTCAAAAGAAACAGTGCAAGATCGGAAGGCGTGGAGATACCTGGCCCATAGAATCGTCAAGAGTTGGACATGTCTGAATGGATATTGATGATATCATCATCATCATCATCATCATCATCAGCCTCCAATTAGGCATTCTGAAACGTGGAACACGAGGTCCAAATCTGGACAATCCTAGGCAGTCATGACAACTATGCACTAGGATAGTGTGTAAGAAATACAAAATGAAGGTAGTAGTAGATGTATTTATGAGAAATGAAATGTGAAAACTAAAATAAGGAAGAAACCGGATTTTGGGGGGGAGGGTGTCTACATCTGCATTAAAAAATAGTTACATCAAGACTGTAGAATTTTTAACTAATCCCTTTACAGACATTTTAACCCACATATAAAAAACACTACCCTCTCATCTCACAACATAGCCACCATAAGCAGCACCTTCAAAGGCTTGGATATGCAGCTTATACAGGTAGTCCTCGATTTACAACGGTTCGCTTAATGACTTTTCAAAGTTACAACAGTACTGAAAAAGTGACTTATAACCATTTTTCACACTTATGACCATTTCAGCATCCCCATGGTCACATGATTTACTTTCAGATGTTTGACAACTGACTCACATTAATGACGATTGCAATGTCCCACGGTCACGCGATTCCCTTTTTTTACGACCTCCTGACAAGCAAACTCAGCGGGAAAGCCAGATTCACTTAACAACCATGTTTCTAATTTAACAACCGCAGTGATCCATTTAACCAAGGCGGCAAGAGAAGTCATAAAATGGGGCAAAAAACTCACTTCTCCAATTTCTCAGTTAGCCACAGAAATTCGGGGTTCAATTGTGGTCGTAGGTTGAGGACTACCGGTACTTGTGTAATCAAGAAGGAAAAATTATCTCATTTCTTGCCTGAGCTGGGTCGACCCAAGGTCACCTTGTTAAAACGGGCCGATTTCTAGCCTGACGTAAATCTTGAATAGTTACGTGAGGCGAATCAATTCGACCCACACAGGAAGCCACCAGACCATCAGCTTCCGTCTCAAAACCACGCTTTTTTTCCCAGCAATTTAGATATTTTGGCCCATTTTATCCCCTCCTATCAAGAGTTTTCGGCTCTCTTTCCCCCTTCAGTCCCAGAGGCGGAGAGGGCATCCACCAGCTCCGGTTCCTGGCCCGGGTTTCGGGGCGGAAGAGAGAACTGAAGCCAAGGTGTACTCCCGAATGACAGCTGTATCGTGGTTTTATCTCCTTGTGCCCTCCCTTCCATCTATTACAGAAGAAAGCTTGACACTTCCCCCCCCCCGCCTCCCCCGGGCTAAAGAAACTGCTAAAAGAGACAGCGGCGCGCGCTTCTTCTCGCGCCCTCCTTCTCCCATTTCACGTGGGGAGGCGGGAAAAAAAAAAGAAGAAGAGGCGCATTAATTTACCTCAACTCTAATCTCCGGAGCCTGATTTTCCTGAGAAACTCACCTCACGCCTCTCGCGAGAAAGGGACGTTCTGCGCTCGGGCGGAGCTTTAAAAACAAATGGCGAATTACACTAAAGGGGGCGGGGAGGTGTTGGGCGGGGTTTTGGAAGAGCGCCGGTCGGCGGAGAGGGCGGGTTAGAATGAGAAGAACTTTGTAGCTCGTTTCCAGGGTAACCGTAGAACGTGCTTGCTTTAGGCTGCTGAGTCGCGCCTGCGCAAAATTATGGGTTCAGGTGTATGGTGTTTTCCTGTGGAGCTTCTCAGTCAGCCAATGGTCCCAAAGATGCTTTTTCAAGAGGCAACTGGACTTTCTGGGTTTTCTTTGAAGACATTTCGCTTCTCTGAAGAAACTTCTTGGATGAGAAGCAAAACGTCTTCCATGAAAAACTTGCCTCTTGAAAAAGCACCTTTGGGACAACCATGACCTGGAGGACTGAGAATCTCCATAGACCATGCGACTGTGGTTTACTCAACAAGCCATGATTACATCTTTAAAGAAACTCTGGTGGGCATCATCTTTGGATCAAGTCAGTGTTTTTGCTCTTCTCCCAAAATAGAGAGCACAGATAGAGGAGGAAGTATCATCAAAAGTTTCATACCTCAGTGATGGATGTGACTCCGTGCCGGTCCAACAATTTCTTATACAAGTCCTCAGTCTGTTCTGCTGTCAAGCCAGGTTCATCTTTGGTGAAGAGGCAAACTTCAGACGTGTCCGGCAGAATGCTATGGGGCAGGTTTCTAGAACAACAAACAGACCACAGGCTTTAACAAAGCAACAGCTATGGGACCGCTAAGAATAGGGTCAGCAACCCATGGCCCCTGGAGCCGCATGTGGCTCTGTCATCCCTCTGCTGCGGTTCCCTGTCTCTCAAAATATGCATCACAACTGCCAATGTGCGACACCCGCTGGCACACGATTTGTTGAGCTTTTTGACCCCCGGTAGGCCAACCATGGATAAATCCAAGAAAATGAAAAGTTTCAGAAGAAA
>JAOYMU010000263.1:7288201-7298300 GCA_025802295.1 Psammodynastes pulverulentus | reverse complement strand
CTACCTACCTACCTACCTATCTATCTATCTATCTATCTATCTATCTATCTATCTATCTATCTATCTATCTATCTATCGTCAGGATAAAGCTCAGATATTTAATGTTGAAAGATACAACCAGTTCACAGTCATTCTTATATCTTATTCAGTTTATTCGTAATAATACAGTGTTTCTATTTTGGCAGGGGCCAGGATTTAATTTTTATTTGACTATATTTTAATGCTGAACTTCTTCTGAACCATTTAACCCAGTGCTACCATTCCAAGCACCCCTGTAGCAAACTCAAACATGACTAATTGCAGTTCTGTGTGTGGTTTTGGCTCATTACCTCCCAGTACTTCCCTGCCGTCCCATGCTGTTTCAACTGGTTTTGTACAGTGCCCTCCTGAAGTACAGAGAAGGGAAGGCCATGATACAATCTCCAGAATTCAGAAAGTACACAGTGTGGCTAACAATTTTCTAAGCAAGGATATCTGATCATGTAAGAGAGAGCTGTGTGTTCTTTGTTTTGTCAATAATGGAGAGCACATTCTTTTGAATGTTTGCTTTGGAAATATTTAGGCTTCCTTTGGCTAGATATTTTTCTAAGGGGAGGAGGGAGCAAGCAATATTTAATTTCTCTTAAGCGTGGTCATAGCGCACCCAGCAACTGTGACTTGATTAGCCAAAATGTGGGGAGGTGCAGTATAGTAGTAAGGTACCTTTCTATCTCCACAGTGCTCCCTTGGGTCTGGGACACTGCATTCTGCCTAGTATTCTCATGTGTGGCAGAAAGGAAGATTCCTCTGACAATTGCTAAAATCCAACCAGTCTCTCCTCTTAGGCTTCTACCAAGTTCCTCTCCTTGTCCCTTGAGCATGAACTTTTAGAGTGGGACACTGTGAGTAGCATGTTTTTTGGCTTCAGGTACTTTTTGGCTTGGCAATGGTAATGTGCGTGACTGAAAAGAAAATATTACATTAAAACAGCCCCTTAATTTGATACATTTGACTATACCCAGAGAACATGATCCTTTCTGGCTAAGAGCAAATAGTAGTTTAATACATGTAGAAGGCCCCAGCTTTGGGAAGGGTGCAACAAAGCCAAAGTTGTCTATCTTTACCTCATGACTGAAGTATTAAAGCTTTCCCATCTGACTTATACCTACATTTGCTCTGACTTAGATACAGCTGTTGAGTTTTTCCCAAGCAATCTAAGGAATTCCAGCATCCATCTTGCTTCTCTTTCTATCATGCCTTAGTTTTGATTATCTTTCTGATGATGATATGAATGGATAAACCACATTCTGAGCAAGGCCTTCCTGATGCCAGAACAATATTCTTAACCTTTGCTCAACATGGATAGTTCTCAACTTATAACCAGTTGCTTAACAAGCCATTTGGAGTTCAAAAAGTTATTTATGACTCGTCTTCAAAGTTACAAATGCCACGCCACCCCTGTGGTCATGTGATACCATTTCAGGCATTTTTCCATTTCAGCTCACGTTTATAACTGGTTGCAGTGTCCCCCAGTCATGTGATCACATTGTGCCATATTTTTTTTTGCTGCTTTCCAGGCCAAAACAACAACAATAAAAAACACCCATTGGATAAGCTGGATTTAGACTTATTACCGTGTGATTTGCTTAAACACCATGTGATTTGCTTAATGACCACACGTGATTCACTTAACAACTGTCATAAAATCAAGTCTGGTCATTGATTCAACGTATAACTGCAACAACTTACAACCAAAATTTAATAAAATAAAAATTAAAAAAAAAATTGCAACCAAAATTCTGCACTCAGTTGTGGTTGTAAATTGAGGACCACTTGTATATATATTCATGACCTCTGGAATATTTATTCAGAACTTGTTCTGACATATCAGCCTGATTATTAATACCAATGTAAAAAATGTAGCATTCGTTGTGACTTGCCCTGAACATTGTCACTTTAATAATCTGTATGTTTCCTATTTGTTTCTGTGAGCATTCATATATAGGTAGTTCTTGACTTAAGAACAGTTCCTTTAGTGACCATCTGAACATCTTACAACAGTCTGAAAAAAGTGACTTATGACCATTTTTCAACTTACAACCATTGCAGCATCCCCATGGTCATGTGATAAAAACTCCGATGCTTGCTAACTAACTCATGTTTGAGAGGTCCTTGGTGTTCACTGAGCTTGCTTGTTTACTTGCAGGTGTTTCATTACCTAGCACTGATGATGTTACCTAGTTTGGGTAATGAAACGTCTGCAAGAAAACAAGCAAGCTTAGAGAATAAGGACCCCCTCACATCAACCTTGAGCTACAAATATTCTCCTTTATTAGTGGCTCATATTTACAACAGTTGCTGTGTCCCAGGGTCATGGGATCACCTTTTAAGACTTTTTGACAGGCAAAGTCAATGGGGAAACCAGATTCATTTTACAAAGTTCCCACGGGTACAACTTTAGGTGATCCTTCTTAAAAAATAATATATTAAGAAAAGCAATAAAATCGTTCCTTAGAAAAGGCAGGATATCTACATAGACCTAATCTTTTGGTTGCTCCTTCAAGTACTCTTAAAGCGGCCCATAATTTGGATGCTATTAATATGAGATTATAGTTTGCAATTGCGGCGAAGTCCTTGAGGTATCTAAACACATGAGTTGGCATCTTACTTTCCTTATCTTCCAGCATTTCTGACTTCTTTTGCATGACCTTTTTTCTCTTTTGTTTTTGAAGAGATAAGTTATAATTCTGTGGTTTAGTTCAAAAAGTCCTCCATTTCAAGGTAGCTCCAGCTTATTTATACAAAGCACAGAAAGAGTATGGAACAGTAAGCCCCAAAAAATTAAAAGCATGAAATGAGAAAAAAGGAACAGAAACAGAGTTAAAACTGGTTTACACCAACATCGTACACTATACCTCTTTGAATCCACTTAAATCATCCTTTACTTCTGTCATGTCCATACACTGATTTGTATCAACCCTAATTTATATTCTGCATGATCAACCCGCCCCCAACCTTCTTCTTTCTTATTTTTGAATTCCGGCCACATTTTCTCAGCACCCATTCATGCCTCACCCTATCTCCTTCCTTTGCAGTACTCCATTCTTAAACAGCCCATCCCTACCGCATTCAACTTTGCTTGATGTTTTTCCTAATTGTACCCTTCTCTCACTTCCACATAACAAAGTAGCAAAAAGCACATACCTATCGTTTTTCACCACCATGCATAAAACCTGCTATTGTTCATTCCTAATTTCTGTGAAACAGCCCACAATCTTAGTATTTGAACTCTTCGTTACATCATGGTCTCTGTAACATTTGGACTCTGATCTAGAACCATAGCATCATCTACGTACCAAAAGACACGTATAATATATCACCAATGTACCAGAAGTAATCCTCGAGTTACGACTGTAATTGAACCCGGCAATTATAGTCATAAGTCGTGATGTGGATCCCCATGTGACTGGACCTGATTTTATTCCCTTTTTCAGCATGGTCGTTAAGTGAAAACCTCAATCATTAAATGAATGCCATGGTTGTTAAGCAAAGCCATTGTTCTCTATGACCAGAAGTCGCAAATCCATCATAAATCAGTCACAGGCCTATGGGGTGCTGCAAATAGCCATAAAGATGGGCCATTGACAAGTGCAACAATATACAATCACAGAGGGGCCACAAGATAGGATCTTCAAAGCCACATCGTAAGTAGCTTTTTTGGGAGGGTGTGTGTGTCTGTCATAACTTTGAATTGTTGCTAAGTGCTCAGTTATAAGTTGAGGATTACCCATATACATGCATTTCTCCATAGGTACATTACGCAGCCATTACACATTCTTGTCTTACTTTCTGCTCAATATTGAAGCATTTTGTTGAGACTCATGCATGTTTTATTTCCATCATATCCTGCTCTTACTGTATTCAGCAGCTAATCTCCACCTGTATTGTCGCACAAAGTTTCCATAATATACAACCATTCATTTTGCCACATGCTTTCTCTAAGTCAGGGGTGTCAAACTCCCGGCCCATGGGCCAGATGTGTCATGTGCTGACCACGCCCACACCTGGTTTAGCAAAGGGTGAAAAGGTCACAATACGTGACGCTGCCATGACAATGTGAGTTTGACACCCCTGCTCTAAATCAACTAACATACAGTAAAGTTTCTTTCTCAGTTTACACAACTCACAGCAACCTTCCAAAAATAGGAATCTGATGTACACATCCATATACCCTCCATAAAAGCTGCACTGCAGTTCCCAAATTTTGCTCATTGCTGTCTCTTTAAAATGTATTTCCTTTAAAATACATGGAATTTATTTGTATTGAGTTTAGAATTTTAATGCCATCTGCTACTGCAGACGTAACCCTGAAATTTGACTCATTCTTTTTACTTGAGGTTACTTTGTTGTAAGCCCAATGCTACTCTTACCTGTAATAAGCTGTAAGTTGCACAGTAGGGCTTGTTTTTCAAGTAAGCATATTTGTAATTGTGTATCAGACAGGGCAAAAAAATAAAGATTTTTTTCTATTTAGTATTTACCTTTCAAAGAAAGAAAGAGAGCATTTATTTTCTGAAGTTACCTAAAAGCAGAAATGTCAACTATTTCTTTCTTCTTCAGAAGGTCTGCTTTTAAGGATAGGAAATTAAAGGACTCTTTTTAATTTGTAAAACTTTTTTGGGGGGGTAGGGGGGAAATAGTCCACAGATGTGCAGGCAAGTTTGCTATTAAAACTGTGGACTGATATCCCCAAGAAGTTATTTTCCAGGTTTGGATTAGAAATGGTTGTTTTACATTCATACAAGGAGAAAAACTACTCTTTTATGAGAAACAACTAAAAAAATGCAACTTCTTGAATTCTACCATTTTTCAGGGGAAAGTAAAGAATGTGCCATTATTAGCAATTAGCAAAGAAAGAAAAAATTATTTAAACAGCAACCCCACCCAGAGTACAGTGTAAGCTTAATCAAAATTAACAAGTTAAAATTTATCAACAATTAAAACTGGAGATAAAGCAATAAAGTCAGTTATATGTTACATTTACAGTTACAATATTAATATCACTTATGAAGAATAGAAGTACCAACTAGTATTAATATTGATCAACATGGCTGCATTTGCTGAGACTATTGAGAGCCAGTTTGGTGTAGTGTTAAGGCACCAGGCTAGAAACCAGGAGATTGGGAGTTCTAGTCCTACCTTCAGCATGAAAGCTAGCTGGGTGACTTTGGGCCAGTCACATACTCTCTCAGCCCAATTTACCTCACAGGATGGTTATGGAAAAAAATAGGAGGAGGAAGGAGCATTATTTATTTATTTATTTATTGAATTTATATTTCTGCCTATTTGCCCATGGCGACTCGAGGCGGCTTACTAAATATAAAAACCACATTTAAAACAGTAAAAATTAACAATTAACACTTGGTGGTGGATCCCACCAAGTGTATCTCCCTCAGGGATGGGACCCGCAACATTCCCTGCCTCCGTCCTCTGATAGGTCAGATAGATGTGATCAGCAAGAGACGGCCCCTCAGATAAACATTAGATATGTTTACCTTCTTATTTATAAAAATAATAAGCACAGAATTAAAAAAATATTTCACCCGTGGCTTACTGAATTCAGTCTAATTGCCTGGCTTAATTTGGTAACTGTTGGTCACAATTTACATGAGATGTGTTCATATACAATACTAGATGAAAATATGATTGGCTAGTTTGTCGCCCAACCAAACTGCAATAAATAAAAGAGATTAATATGTGCTTTTCTCTCTGCAAGCCATTTTGACAATGTATCTGTTACAGCAAAGCAATCTTCATCTCCTTAAATAGATTATCTTTCCACCAGAAATAATCTGCTGGTAAGGATGCCACCTCTGGGTATGTGTGTGTGTTGGGGGGGGGGGGTCCACCTTGCACTGTTCCACAAATGTAAATGACAAATTTGGTCTTGGAGCCCAGATAAAGAGAGTCTGTAATAAAATTTTGGAGCCATTCAATCTGTGGCCTCTGCCTTATTTGATAGACCCTAAAATTAGGCCCCCTCTAGGCCACTTTTCTTTTTGGCCTCCCCTACATGTAAAAATTAAAGCAATACTGCCTAGACAGGTTACAGTAAATCTGATCTAAATGATCAGAATTGGTGAGGGTGGAATTGAGAGTGTAGGTGCATAACTCTCCTAATTTCTCATTTTTTCTCGTGCCTGCAAAGTAATTTAGTATCCTGTCTTTATTATGTTTACAAACAACTCAAGGTAGCGAACATATTTAATATTCTTTCCTCCTCCTGTTTTCCCCACAACAACAACAAACTGCGAGGTCAGTTGGGCTGAGAAAGAGTGACTGTCCCAAAGCCACCCAGCCGGCTTTCATGGCTAAGGTGGGACTAGAACTCAGAGGCTCCTGGTCTCTAGCCAGGCGCCTTAAATATTAGATCAAACTGGCTCTCCAGTTTGGGACGCGGACAATTAGTAGTCTCACTTTTGCTCTGGGATACATACCCACATCCTCCCCACCACTCCACATGTAATCAAGACAGTCTAGGTAGGACTTTGGATTTGTGTCAGACTGTAGGTATCCACAGGTAGGTAAGGACATTTCAGAGTGGCTGGTCACACAGTTTGGGAAAAGTCTTCAGTGACCTTAGGGTAGCCAACAGCAATGGGTGGCTGCAGCTGTTTGCACACTTTGTTGACAATGGAAATAGGATTTGACCAGTAAGCCATGAGCAAAGAGAGATGACTGGTTCTGCTACTTTCGGTTTTTTAGTTCTCTTTAGTGCAAGGATCAGATGTTCAATGAACGCCTATTGCTCAACGTAGTTGACAGGTTAGTCATAGCACTTGCAGTGCAAAGCAGGTTTTTATGAGTCTCATCTTCCTCCCAAGTATCATCGCACTTCCCTTAAAATATATATAAAAATACCTGTCTGCCTATCTGCTGGGGCATCTTTGCAAGGCTGCTAGAAAAACTCGTTTTTCTGCATCACCCAAGAGGGTGAGAACTTTTGATTTCTCTAGAGTTGCTAGGAAACCCCTTGTTATGATAAATCGATTACCTCGGTGTCGCTGGTGCAGCGGCAATAGAAGCAGACATCCTGTCCCTCTCCTTGTTCCTAAGGGTGCCAAACTCACCGGGGTTTAGAAGGGGGCACAGCAGAACTAGCAGGCAACTGGGAAAAGGAGAATATGAGGCAGTAGGGGGTGTATGTACAGTAGAGAGACCCAGAGACCAGTTGAGTTATTGGTGCTGAGGCTAGTTGGTATGTTTTATTTATTTTATTTATTAGATTTTTGTCCTGCCTTCATTACTCTATAAGTTACCCAAGGCAGTGAACATACATATTACTCCTTCCTCCTCCTATTTTTCCCCACAATAACAACCTTGTGAGGTGGGTTGGGGGTGGGAGGGAGAGAGAATGACTGGCTCAAAGTCACCAGCCAGCTGGTATAGGATAGGGTGAAGGGACAGACACCATACGCTAATTCTTCTGATTTCTAGTCACTTCAGAAGTTTAACGTGACTGAAATGATGAGTTTGGTCCCTTCCATCTGATTTTTCGTAATGGGTCGATTTTTCTTGATGAGTTATTGCATCAGCTCACCGGTGCAAGAATGTCTGTCTCACATCCAGCAATTTTGTGCGTTGTTTTATTACTGTCTGTATGTTCTTTTTTTCTTCTTTTTTTTTAAAGATCTTGTTGTGGGCGGTTTGGCTTCCACCCAACCACAGGTGTGTTATAGATACAGCACTTCTCTCAACATAGTATTGTGTCTAGCCAAAGTGGCCTACAGTCACTGACAGCATCTATCCAGAGCTTTGTGCTGATAAAAAAAAAAGTGCTTTGGGGCTGTGGAGGTGCAACTAAAGCGCAGGTTTGTTAAAACATCCAGGGTTTTCCCCAGGATTGCACAGCTGCCTTGTGAGTCCAGGACAAGATGGATTTCCAGACAGGTGTGACACACATGTCCCTATGCACTCCAAAGCACTTCCCCCCCCCTTCAAATTTGCATTTATATTTAATTTGCATATCCCTACAAATATGTTTATGTTCAATATTACTCAAGAACAATTTTAATTAACAGAGCGAAAACACACACATATACACATACCGGAACATCTTTATAGAGCCAGTTTAGTCTAGTGATTAAGGCAACAGGCTAGAAAGCAGGAGACCAGTAGTTCTAGCCCCGCCTTAGCCACGAAAGCCAGCTATGTGATCTTGGGCCAGTCATTCTCTCTCTGAGCCCAATTCGCCTCACAAGGCTGTTGTTATGAGGAAATAGGAGGAGGAAGATAGGTTGGATTTGTTCGCTACCTTGAGTGATTTGTAAAAATAATAAGGGTGGGATTCAAATAAATAAATAAAATTGAGAGCTATTGAAGATTCTGAGCACAGGCAAAATATCAAAAACAGGAAACAACTCAGCGGAAAGTTGCAGACAATGAAACATTCTCTACCCAAAATATTAGATCTGTGTTTACTAACAGGGGATTAAAGCCAGTGGTGTTTTTGTTGAGGTACTTCATTCTTGCCTGTGTAGTGATTTAAATGCGTGCTATAGCACATTTAAATGTACAGCTTAAATGCTGCTTAATACATCTTGAGCTGCTATAATGGGCTTTTAGAAAATATTTAAAAAAACATAGAACACATAACAAGCATACCCCTTTCCTAAAGTCTGAGGAAAGTTTGGCCAGACTCGTATAAATATTTTAAGATCCATTAAAACTGGATATGCAGCATAACTAATAGCAGGACTACATTTTAAGCAACCTAGCTGCATACACACCCAGCATTGTAGTTATTTTGCCACACTGATTCCTTCTTGGGAGGGGAGAAACCCCACTTGTAAATTGAGCTGTGTCCTGTAGGCAAAGAGGGAATACAGCGATGTTTGTTAGGTCCCTTTGTGACTCGCTGCCAGAATTCAGGCAATTAGTGGGCTACAAAGAGGCTCTGGCACAGAATGTGGAAATAGATTGTTGCGCTACCAGGATTTTGCTCACAAAGACCAGCTTCACTAATAGATCCCTGCTCCATTGAAGACCTCAAGGCTTCCTTCAGCAAAATGGCAGGGCATTCAAGACAAGTCTTTGCTGGAAGGATTTGGGAACAATGTCACTTTCCAGTTTCATTTCATTTGGGAACATCTAGAGATCTTCAATTTGAAATTAAAACACACTGGATATTTTTTTTCTTCATCACCATGATGTGTCTGAAAACTGATGTTTCCCTCCACATTTAGCCTATTTGGCTGACATTTAATCCCTGCGAGGCTGGAAGCTCTGATTTCTTCACTGGAACCAGTAAATGTCAGTTGAATACATTTGCTATATTCAATAGACTGTAGCCGCTTTCATCTGGAGGGTGTTGAAGTTCATAATCTGCCATGGTTGGGGGCAAGGAATGAGGAAGGAAAAATGATTTTTGGTACTTTTATCCGGTCTTCCGGGCAAGGATTAATATATTGTACATTAAAGAGCTGTTTTGTCTCTTGGTTTTTAGAAACCACATTAGATGTTCATTTATTTGTACAAAATTCTGCTCTATCTTAAAGAGGTTGCATAATTAATTATTTTGGAATTTTGGATGGCTCAACTCTTGTGTGTGTTTTTTTCTCAGATAAGTTGCCTGTATTCACCAAAAGTCAAGCTGAGCTTGAGGGAGACTTACCATGTGGATATAGGAGCTTTATTAAAAATAGGAACATTGCCTGGTAAATTTAATTAGTTTAAATTTGCATCAAGCTTCAGACCAGTCCTTCTGAAGATCAAAGGATATTCTTTTGTATTTATACACTCCCTGGACTTGTCACTACAGGTGTTACAAGAAATATTCCTTTCGGTGTGAGAGTGAGAATTCGTTTTCCCAGGTAGTCCTTCCACCTGCAATTTCTATATCTATGTTTACAGTGTGTCGCTTTATTAAATGGGATGCCTTCTCAGTCTATTTAAAAGATTTTCAGCTTTGAAAAGAAGAAAACACTGGTCATTTGGAAAAATATTTGGACAAGGTCCTGGAAAGTGGCAGTGGAGTTTTGAGGATATGAATTGCTAGAGCTGCTATTTTTCTGTGTATGTGTGTGTGTGTGTGTGTGTGTGTGTGTGTGTGTGTGTGTGT
>JAOYMU010000263.1:7185149-7200095 GCA_025802295.1 Psammodynastes pulverulentus | reverse complement strand
AGAGAGAGAGAGAGAGAGAGAGAGAGAGAGAGAGAGAGAGAGAGAGAGAGAGGTGGGTATAGTGTATGCATGCTGCCTATATTTTCCTGAACACCTTCAGTTTTGGTTCTGTTGTACTGGCTCTAAACTTAGTTTGGCATTTGAGGGTTAGTCCCAGTTCTGCCTTATGTTAGGGCTAGGGTTAGAGGTAGAGATCAGATCTGGACTGCGATTGTCCAGATTACTAGCTATGTCTTGATAAGTGTGGATAATGACTCCAACGAAATGATCTGTTCAAAATGATATTTCTATGAAAAACATGGTAATTGGTTCCAGCTCCATGGAAACAAGTGACAAATTTTTTTAACATAATTATTTATATATATATTAATGAAATACTTCAGTAAAGAATAAAATAATATGTTTATAATTTAAATTTATTCTTAACGAAGTCACATAATAGTTATTTTTTTAAAATCTACATTTTTATTGTCTTTCAAAATTTCTTACCAATTAAGACTATTTCTTTTTCTTCAGAACTTCACTGATATGCTGGTGGATGCATAATGCTTTATCTACACCTCAGCAAATTTGCATACTTCAATCAAGATTAGCATCAGCATCCATGACCTTTGCCTCACGACTTCTGCAACTGGAGAGATATCTTGAGAGAGAATTCCATCACTTCCATGTTACAGTTTTCCTCTGACAAAATCTTCCTTTTCTCCATTTTACACACACAAATATTAGCAGTTTCTAAAACTCCAACGATAACCGCATATGTGCTAGCTATGCTTTAACTAAATTTTGGCTTTCATTAAATGTGTCCTGGTATCAATTTCCAATTTATACTAAATTAAATATCAGTTTATTTAAACTCACAATAATTGCGATCTTGCTACAGATGGCAGAAAACAAGTACTTTTTTCTGTATCAGTTTGCTACTAATTAATGGTTGTTCAATTTTTTTAAAACCCAGATTTAGTAGCTTTCCTTATATTTTGGTTTTGGGCAAATTACTTCTCTTTAGCCTTCATATTTTATCTGCTAATAAGAATTATTCTGTGACATGCCTGGCCAGATAGGAGTAGCCATAGCAGAAAAGTAGTATATAAATCAAAATAATAAAGAAGAATATTTGTAGCTCAGGACTGAAATGTTGTCTGCAAGAAACAACCAAACTCAGAGAGCACCAAAGACCCCTCAACTCAAAGTAAATCAAAATGATTTTCTGAGTGGACTAGGCTCCAACAACAAAACTTTCTGGGAGTATGCATGATATCCTCTCTACGTTGCAAATATATGGAGCAGATATATATCTACCCTCCAATATATACCTTGGTCTTTGTTATTTGGCAAAAATCAGTTCTCTCATTTCTTTAAGCTGAAACTGATTTAGACTGAAATCATTGACATCCCAGCTGTCTTCTACTTGATGTCGTGCTAATCTGTTAGGTTTCACCTCCTATAATCCCCAGCCATCTGGATGGGGGATGGGGGAGTTGAAATCTAGTTAGTAACACACTGCCATATTTGAGGGGGACCTGAGCAAGATGTCACTATGTATCGGACATTAATACAATTGAGAGAGTTCAGAGATATTTCACGAGAAGAGTTCTCTACTCTTCTGTTCGCAACAAAATACCTTATACCACCAGACTTGAAGTTTTGGGCTTAGACAACTTAGAATTACACCATCTTCTGTCTGACTTAAGTGTAGTACATAAAATTATCTACTACAATGTCTTACCTGTCAATGACTACTTCAGCTTCAACTGCAACAATACACGAGCATGCAATAGATTCAAACTCAAGATAAACTGATCCAAACTTGATTGCAGAAAATACGACTTCAGCAACAGAGTTGTAAATGCCTGGAATGCACTATCTGACTCTGTGGCCTGTTCCCCTAACCCCAAAAACTTTAATCTTAGATTGTCTCCTGTTGACCTCACCCCATTTCTAAGAGGTCTGCAAGAGGTGTGCATAAACGCACCAATGTGCCTACTGTCCCTATCCTAATGTCCTTTTTATTTGTACTTGTTTATACTTATATGTTTATATATTATGTTCATATCTGTACTTGTTTTTCTCATACATGCTTGACAAAAAATAATAATAATAAAATAATAAGACGATGACGACCAGAAAAATAAAGACAAGGAAACATGCCCTTCATCCTTGCAACAATGTTGACTGGCTCTACTTACAAAAGAAAATAAGTGGACATGGAATGTTCCAAATACATCAGAAAATAGAGTAATACAAAATGAAGTGCTCTGGGATTTTAGAATTCAAACATGCAGCACCTGCCACATAGTACCCCAGACTTAACAACTGTTGAGAAGAATGACAAAAATGTCTGGATAGTGGACATGGCATTAACCTGGAAACAGCAAAACAGAAGAGAAAGAATTGAAGAAAATCACGAAATACAAAGACTGCAAATAGAAATAGACTGACTGTGGCAAAAGAAAGCAAAGATAGTAGCAATATGAACCTTGGTGGTGTAGTGGTTAGAATGCAGTATTGCAGGCTGACCCTGCTCACAGCCAGGTGTTTGATCCTGACTGGCTCAATGTTGACTCAGCCTTCCATCCTTCCAAGGTTGGTAAAATGAGAAGCCATATCGTTGGGGGCAATATGCTGACTCTGTGAACTGCTTAAGAGTGCTATAAAGCAGTGGTCCCCAACCTTTCTGGCTCCACGGACTGGCAGTGAGGGCAGGATGGTTTCGTGCGTGTAACCTAATCCTGTGCATGCACAAATGAAGTGTCACCCACTCACCCGCTGCTTGCAAAGACTTTGAGGCTTTTTTAAAAATAAAAATGTTAAAAGAGGAACAAATTAAATAAGAAAAACAGAATTTAGAATTAAGCACGCTCCTATTTAGCCAATACTGAATACTACAAAATAGTGAAGTAAATTAAACTAGATTCAAGAACGTTTGTTTTGCCAGGACAAAAGAACACCCACTAAAATGCCTGTTCTAACATAAATTTCCAAGGACCCACAAAAATTTCTTACTGCTACACTACAGCTAAATGGCTGTACTGCTTTCCTGTGTTTCAGTATTTTCAGTAGGAAATACCATAAAAGTGGTATGCGTATATTTTAGTTATTCAGCCTAAAAGACTATTTAAGGATAATGACTGGATTTTTGTATAAAATAATTATTAACAGATTTCAAAGGGTTTTAATTCTCTGTCTGAAATATTTTTATCTCAGCTTCAGTTGCACTCACATTTGAAACTTCATGTATCTGAAGATATTATGATTTCATAGTTAAATTAATACAGAAACCCAGCGTACAATATTTGATATATAAGGATTATGCATCCATTAGTAGTTAATTTCTTACGGACATTAAAAGAAGAAACTGTCTTTGCTTGATTACCTTTTACTTGTAAGATTACATAATTAATGGGCACAAACCGTGTATTCTGAAATGTCTAGAAAAGGTCTAGAAATTCTTTAAGTGATTCTAACCAATAATTTCCTTGCCTCTTTCTTGGCAAGGAAAAATGGGGAGAAAACCCTCATATTCTTCTTTGTAATCTAAAATCAAGCCAAACATACGAAAGGTTTAAAGCACCTAATCCTTAGCAAAAATAATAGGACTTAAAGAATGCCATTAGCTGGTCTACTGACACATATAATCTTCTCCAGCATTACTGATTCAAGGTCATATAATATGCTGAGGCTAGAAACTAGGGCAATTCTCATGGTGTTTCTAGTAGTGCAATCATGTAAATATTGTATGACATTTAAGAGGGATTGAAGGAAACACCACTATGAGAAAATGCTCCTGTGCTGCTGTCTTAGCAACATTGTCCTAAACTGCCTTCATGATTGATATAGCATAACTATCCTTATATACGTGCTATTTTTCTTGCTGTTATGATTTTTTAAAAATACATTAATAACATTTGCTCTTTATTTGTTTAAATCTGAGAAGTACTTAATCCCATAGCATAGCAGCTTTACAAGTTTAAAGCTAGCTTCCAGTATTCCTACTACTGATTTTAGTAGAAGAGAATTATACGGTGCTTATTTTCCTCAGAGATCCTTAACAATCAAGCAATGTTTTTGCTACAAAATAATTCTGGGAAGAATATTATTCAAATTTTAGAAACGGTGATAGAGGATAAAAGTCTTCCCCCAATGAGAATGGGTGAATACGTTGAGTTGGGATCTCAGTGCATGTTTATTGAAGTATTCTGTCATTCAATCAAGTTTCAAAAAAAATGCATTATCTGTTAAGGTAAAATTCTAGCTATATATATTTGAATATGCAGAGCCTGTTTGCACAAGCCATATGGCATACTGTTAGCCGAACCCCTCGTTTTCATTACAGTTTCTAAGGAATGCATCTTTCATCAAAAATAAAAGAAAGCAAAGCATGTTTCATTATTATTGTTTTAGGTCAAACAGATGTCTCCTGCAATAGGTAATCCAGCTGAAACAACTCACAACCCTCCCCAGTTTAATTCTGCTTAGGAGAAGACAGCAGAGTGCCTAATGGACTGTGTAGTAAGGAAGCAGATTTGCAAAACTAAAGTCTCTCCAGTTTCCTGTAATTGCTTACTAGCTAAAAAGGAAAGCTTTACAGAGACTGTGATAAACAAAGCTCTTGTTCACGTCCCTCCCAAAAAGTATGTGAACAACACTGTTGTTTTTTCTTTTCTATATTTATAACATTGTTCTGCTGTATCGATTCATCTCATTTTCTACATGCTGACAAGGCAAATAATAGGAAGACAGATCAACACCAGGGGGACTGCACATTTCCCTCTGGAAGTGTAAGGTTTTCAATTCAAACGCCTATCGTGTAACTTTTACAATTATCAGTAGTATTAAGAGAGTCAAGTTTAGTTCTGACATGATGTAATCATATTAGAAAGAGATTCAAACAAATGGCAAAAACAGAAAGGTGTTCATTAGAGGAAATATTGGTCAAATCAACATTTCTTGTTGGAATTAAACTAGACCAAAATTATTTATCCTATACATTCTGGTTAAAAGGATGATAATAGGATGCAGTGTTAAAAATGAATGTTTTATGAACATTTTGCTAAAATTCTGTGTATTCTAAACGTATCTTATGCAGTATTTATCCTGTGTAGATGCTCAGAATCCTTAGTTATGTTCTAAGAAGAATGAGTCTGAAAAGCGAAACTGTTTTTTCAGACACCAGACACAATATTTACATTTCTTTGCAAACTGAATACAAATCTAAATTACATATTTTATAGCAAAACAAAATTAAAATATTACGCATCGCTGGATATAATTAGTGTGAATTCCTTCTTTCTCCTCACCAAGCTACTGAAGTAAAATAGTTACACCATGTTGACATTTTATGAAAATTAGGAAAGAGAAAGAATTTAGCCAAAATCCTTCATCTCCAACAGGGGTGAGGCATCTCTGCTATAAATAGAACTGAAATTGTACTGAAATCTTACAAAGTAGTGATTCTGTAATGCTCAACCCCTATGGCGTTTTGCAGAGCAGACAAATAGCAACAATACTTTACCAGAGTCCTCTTCTCCATCTTTTCTAAACTTTCCAAGTTTAGTTTACACTCCTGGGATTGATTGGTGATTCCCACTCTGGGTACGAATGAGTCATGTAAGAATATTTAAAGACAGAACCACCTGCCAAATGAAACTAGTGTTCATAATCCAACAGATCAGCTCCCTATAGACTAACCATTCTATGTAAGCCAGGCAGGTTAATTCAAAAACACAAAAATGTTTACCTATGCAAGAGGATGAGAAACACAGGAGAAAACCTAAATCTATTAATACAACTTAAAGCACATTGTGCTATTAACCAAATAGTAAAAATCAGAATTCCAGTTCTAATTGTGGATAATCTCAAAGTTTTGTGAAAACAACAGGGAACTGTGAAACCTTTGAAGGTACAGAATAGTTCAGTATTTACAAAATTTAATGAAAAAGAAACTTTTAGGGACTGCTATCTGATAAATTCTTCTGATAGTACAGGTAGGCCTTGAGGTATGACCATAACTGAGCCCAAAATTTATTTTGATAAGCAAGACAGTTGTTAAATGAATTTTGCCACAGTTATTAAGTGAATTAGTGTAGCTGTTAAGTTAGTATCATGGTTATTAAGTGAATCTGGCTTCCCCACTGACTTTGCTTGTCAGAAGGTGGCAAACAGTGATCACCTGAACCAGGGAAACTGAAACCATCATAAATACATACCAGTTGCCAAGTGTCTATATTTTGATCATGTGACCATGGGGAATGCTGTAATGGTCGTGTCAAAAATGGTCATAAACCACTTTTTTCAGTGCCACTGTATGGTTGTATGTGGAGAACTGTTCTTCCAGGCTAAAACTCAATAAACTGTTGCTTGGACTGTAGTTTAACTGATGCCAGAGGCACTGATTTCCTTTTTCCTTTTTGATAGAATTTCTAGAACATAGAGCCTTTATCACCCACATTCACTCTCTAATACATATACATACATATAATGCACATGCAAACAAGCAACTTATTGTACATTAAACAATTAGAAATATTTTAGGTTAATTTTTTAAAAAGCTTTTATATAGCTATTTTAAGATATTAAATGTGATGTATTGAATGGCCTGGTTGATGCTTAATATTAAGTTGTAATATGTTGATTTGTTTTGGCTTAACGTGAACCAAGCTATTATGGCCTATTAAAAAAGCCAGGGTCAAAAAGTAACTACTGGTTTAATGTTATGTGTGAACCACGCCACATCACCCTAATCCAACAAATTTTATAGATTAGTTAAGTATTATTTCAAAATGAAACAGCAAGCTTGATTGACTTAATTTTAAATAACTGCTTAATATCATTTATGAATCTGATTTCTCACCTGTAAGTTAAAAGCATCCACTTTCTTTTAACTCTTGTGTTATGTTTCAAAATAATATGCAATTATTTTAAGATGAGAAATGATAAGCAAACATGAATGGTTAATTTATCATCATACTAGAATTTTCTCAAGGAAACTGTAAAATAAACTCATAGAAGATTTGACAATAAAAATATTACTTATCAATGGTCTTCTTATATACAAGTATCAGAAAGTTCTGAAGTGGATAAAAGATTTTATTGTTTGACAGTCTGAAACAGAACTATGTATTAATGATTAAGATGTTATTGCTAAAATGTATAAACTTTTGTTGAAATATATGACAGAAGAACAAGTAAAAGAACATATGATAAAATTGATTAAAAGTTTTGATTATTATATATAAATTGATCAATCAGAAAATAGGTGGTTGAAAGGACTAATTTACATTATTCTCTAATCCTAAAGAGATTTTTTATAAAATGATTTATGGTTGGCATTTATCATCACAAAAATTATCTAGAATGTATAAATCAGCGGTGATTTCCTATTGGTGTTGCCACCAGTTCGCTGACTGTGCACATGTGTGCGTTCACGTTCCCCCTCTGTGCATGTGCTTCCCCCTCCATTCCATGCATGCATGAATCTACTGCGCATGTACGCACCTATCATTTGAGAGGACTCTTTGATCCGGTAACTATAAAAAGGGCGCCGATCAGCTGAGAAGATCAAAGAGTCCTCTCAGATGATCGGCGCACACACATGTGCAGTAGGTGCGCGTATGCACGGAAGAGATGGGGGAGTGTGCACACGCAGAGTGGTTTTTTAGCTACTGGTTTGACTGAACCAGTAGCCATTTTTTTTCTACTGGTTCGCTCGAGCAGCAGCTTTTTCTGCTACCGGTCCAGGAGAACCAGTGCAAACCGGTAGAATACCACCTCTAGTGTAAACGTATTCCAAATCTTTGCTAGAAATGTGAACGATATGAAGTGACATTTTGGCGGGACATGTAAAAAAGCTAAAAAACTTTTAGATATAAATAATAATCAATTCAAAATATTTTAAAGTTTAAAGTATAATTGAAACCAAACACAGTATCTATGGTTGACTAAAAACCCTTTATTGACTTTTTTTTGCACAAAACAGAAAAGAATACACTTATGATTTGCTGTTTGATTAGAAAAAAATGGGTAAAAGACAAAAGTTAGCTTTTTTGGTAACCAGAGCTCAGAGGAAATAAGCTTCCTCATATATTCTGTACTTTTGTTTTTTCTTACTCTCTCTCTCCTCATCCTGTATCAGTTTGTTAGTTTTATATTCTTTTAACTTTTTTGTAATAAAATGCATATAAAACACAATCTGCAATCATTTAACTATGGTTTAATAAAAACCTTGGATTACAAAGTGTGATTTAAAGTTTCTGGATATAAACAAACCATTAATTTAAAGCCCGCTCTAGTTTGTATCCAATAGAAAACTACTATTAGTTGAAAACAGCAAATGTTTCTCATCTTTTCCCAAAAGTCATGCCAGAATAGCAGAAGTAGTGTGGGAAACTCCAGAAGTCTGAATCCTGTTGATGTACTACTAAATTATAGATTGTGTTAGGCATGAATGCAGTCCCTGAATTAATGAGACAAGCAAGATTTGAAAGAAAGCCACTTAGGTTCACAGAATAGAACATCAACCAATAAAGATCAACTGCACTCATCACATTCCTCAGTAATTATATAATCCTGTTTATACTGTTTATAAAGGAATCCACTGACTTCGAGAGGGCTGTTTATATATGCTTACAGGATTGTTTGATTTTTTTCCCCCAATCTCTTAAAAATACAGTAAAAGTAAGCTAAGAAACAAGGTCCTGGCAATTAGATTAACAGTTGTGCATACCGGTTGAAGAAGCAAGTAACTATAGTTCCAGCCACAGTCATTTGCTGACATGCAAGAATAAATTCACTTGTCCAGATAAGCCCCAGTAAATGATACCACCACATGTAGCGGATTCCAAATCGAATTTTGTATTTCACTTGGCCTCCTGAAATGACTTGTGCACTGCCTATAAATTTAAGGCACAAAGAATAGAAATCAACATTCTTCTACTGTCCTTTTTTAATTTATCCAGCTGTTATTTATTTTTTTATCATATTTTAGAAACAATTTATAATGAAAATATTTAAAACTGATTATAGACTAAAAAAATTAAGACAATAAAAATGAATAAAAAGATAAATGTCAGACTAAGATGTTTTTATGCTAAAAAAATAAAAACTAGGGATAGATTAAAAACAAGGAACAAAGTGCAGCCCCCAAATGTTTAAGTTACATCTAAATGAGCTATAAGTATTAACTTTTAAAACACTGAGACAGCTTTGTATATACAAGTAGTCCTCGTATAACAATTACAATTGTGACTACTGGAAACAACTCCATTATTAGGTGAAGTGGTCACTAAGTGAAACAGCACTGTGCCTATGATCCTGATGCAGCTTTCCTTTGCTTTATAGACCAGTGAAGGTCATAAATGTGAGGATTTATCACAGTTATTTTTCATCACCATAATAATTGTGAACAGTTGCTAAACGAAACCGTCACTAAATAAGGATTGCCTGTATCAATTATAACAAAAATAAGCTATATTAAATACAGCTAACATAAAGCTCAACATTCCATGGAGAGAAAACTAAGATTTATAAAATGAAAAAGATTTTAAAAACAGACAAGAATATGCATCTATATTAGAAAATACATATATAGAGAGAAAAGGGTAATGTATTCATGTTGCCCTTTTTTTCTGAATATCTTACCCTGGGAAAGAAATGCAAAACAAACAAGGAAACTTCCTAACAGATTCAGTGGCTGTTACCGTTCTATCAATTTCAGACATTAACATGTCCATAATGAATTAGAACCTCTAACTGCTTCTAAATGGATGGCTGGGCAGGGACTGAAAGAGAAAAAACTTTATAAGTATTCTAAGTGAAGTACATTGTCTAGGAAATATGTGACCTTCAAATCACACTCCTACATATAAAGGCGAGCTAGCTGTCTTTTCAAGGTTATGGAAAGTTGTAACCTAACAACACATTAGCTAAGGTCAGCTAAAGGAAAACCGCACACGACCATTGATAATGCCAATTTTTTTTTTCAGTCACACACATCTAGTAATTTGTATCTCCGTATTAAAGTGACAGAACACAATAAATAGTGTTATATAGTCATTTTAAAATATCTAACTACAGGTTTAAGTGGTAGAACATAAAGAGCAGCACTTAATGTTAGATTTCAGAAACACCCCCCCCCCCACTTCAAGCAATGGTTTGGCTTAGATTCTCATACAAGGAGGAGCAAGCCACATCCATTAGGATTGTGGCATTGAGTCCATAGCTACTTGAATCCTGAAACCTAAACCAACATCATAATTAGATTTGGATTGGATCAGAGCAAGGTCACCTGAAGATAAGGCTCATATCCCACTAAATGTCTAGCATTGTGGATCAAAGTCTTTTTTCCCCCCAGGAGGATGGTATCTGCTAAGGACACCTACATGGATATACGTTTCACTGTAATATGGAAAATAAATATCCATGTTATTTTACAAAGCACCCTGTTTTCATTATGTTAATAATTCCCAGATTGTAATACAATTAATTATAATGCTTCACTTCAATCCATAGAGTATTCTAGTCATTTTAAAATATCAACAAATAATTTCCCTCGTGGCTTTTATTCTTTCAGAGTGGTTTTATTATTTAAATTTGGTGTTTAAATCCTAGCACTGGCATTCCTTTTGGAGAGGGACACAGCTGCAGCGTATAAAACTAACCTGCATGGATATATCAAGTTCTATCTCACACAATGTAATTTTGACAAGCTGGGGAAAATGAGGAAAACTTCATATGGCAGAAACTTTACTAATAGGCGTATCTGTTCAACTGCAAAGTTTTGATAACAGAAGAGCATCATTGTGACTTTATCCCTTAATGTTTGTTTGTTTTTTAATTTGGGAAGTTTGGGGATATATCTACATCAACTGAGTAGTTTTCAATTACTTTTTCATTCTAAAATTTTGCAAATAGAAACAAAATTAAGCAATTGCTTCTTCACACTAAAGAGGCAACTGGTTGGCTGATTGTTAATGTTTGCATTGATATTGTATTCTCATCCAATTGTATTCATGCTAATCCTTACACCTTATATATGATCTGTGGACTTCTAATCCTCTCCTTTATTTCCATAGTCAAAACAAAATACTGCCTTAGCAAATATATTAAATCATACAATTAAAATTATTCTTGATTCAAGCAGTACTATACATTTGGAAGAAGTATGGGTTTACCAATTGTACCATCATGACTCAAGACCATAACCATCCAAGCTTCCTTAATTGCAACTAAGAGAAATCAGATATTTTCTCCTTTGGTAGGAAATGCTATTTTCTATCTTAAGGTCAAATAACAGGAGACCGAGAAAAGTAAAAGCACATGGCTAGGACATGCTGTTCATAAAATGACAACTTAAGCCAATCTATGATAATCAGATAACAACCAACGTAGGGTCTAGCTTGATTGGTTCTAGATCCACAGTAAAATATTTTGCAATTCTAGAAAACAAAGTAGCTTGCGCAACACTCATGTGCAAACATATTTACAAACCTTGGGACAATTTTAATAACTTTTGATCATCAGGAAAAAATGATATATTTATGAAGTAAACAGGATCAATGTAACATTACTGACCTGCAGTTCCTAAGCTAAGGAGCACAGCCACCCAGTACACCCAGAATAATATAAGTATTACAAATGTCCAAATAGGCTGAAAATACAAAAAGGGGGCTTTGCCAATTATTTTATTGGCAGCGTGAAAGAGCTGAATAATCAAGTGAATCTTCTTCCTTAATAACACTATCAGGACAATTAGGATCACCTATAAAAAGAAAAATAATGCATTAGAATGTTTCTGTTACCAAATGAAAATCAAGTCTTTAGGAACTGTAGTTAATTTTTCATTTGTCCACTAAACAAATAATTTTGAGATGGGTAGTCTTACAAATCTACATTATAAATGCACCAACACAGAAATAAAAATTTCAATACCATAATCACTGTTTTGCAAGTGATTTCTGCCCAAGGAAAGGTGTAGAAGGTACACTGTGAAAACCATGGATCCTACACAGAAAAGGCTCAAACATAACTTCAACAAATGAGTATTTTTTCATTAGATACTTCTTTTTTTTAAGTTTTCTTACTGATCTAAATATAAACAGCAGAAAAATGCAAAAACATAAAGACCAGTCATATGTATAGTTAAAAATGAGGTGCAGTTTGTTTGATCTGTCACTTCTCATACACTGAAAGAAAGATCTTTATCTTAACAGTACAGTGCTAAAAATGTTAAGTAAAAAGTTTATTCAAAATATACTTTTGTGTATTGTTAATGCAGCTGTCTTCCTTGATACATGTGCTGCCCCCTTGTGCCAGCAACTGGGTGCTAATGCAGCTGCCTTCCTTGATACATCTGCTGCCCCCTTGTGCCAGCAACTGGGTATAGTGGTTAATGAGGCAAAAACATTGCTACTACTGACGCTTGGGGCTCACAAATCTCTATTAATGGAATCTAATGATGGACACAAAAACCCAATTCACATTGGGACAATCCACAAGTGCAGTAGCTGTATGCTTTCTCTCTCTCTACAGCTTAAATATGTCCTATTCCTAGCCCTATTACTACAAGGTTTGAGTGAGTCGTGTATAGTGTATTTTACATCAAGTTCTATTACTGACCAATTGAATCTTCTAATTGTCTTCACTAAAGATTCTGAAAATTATAGATTAATTAAAAGAAAAATAAGCCACATCCAGGCATCCCTGAAATCTGACTTATTTGGATATTATGACTGATGCTATTACTTTTCATGTATCAGTCCTCTTAAATAATTAAATAAAATCTTAGCAGCAATTAATATAAGAAGGGTATAGTGAAAAATGAATGTGTCAATCAAATATAATTTGAAAAGTTTCAGACTGATGTACATGAGATGTGTTTATGATTTAAAAGAGCAACATCTTAGGTCAGTGGTGTCAAACTCGCGTCGTCACGGAGGCATCACGTGACATATGGGGACTTCCCCCCCCTTCACTAAACCACGCATGAGCATGAACAGGGCATGACCAGAGCATGACGCATCCGGCCTGTGAGTTTGACAGCCCTGCCTTAGGTGGATCAGGTATTCATATCACAATCCAAGGTAACAGGACAGCACCATCTCTCCTAGCATTCATTAGTGAGCAACAGATAGAAGACACAAGGTGCATGTTTCTATGTTATTGTTGTTCAGTAATAGCCATATCAAGGAAGGATAATTCATCTGCAGCAAATGCCAATTTGTGTGCATTCAACTGCACTAACACTGGCTTTTTACCTAGGTTATGTATACCTACTAGAAGCAACTTAATTGCTAGAAGCAATTAAAAATTAGAAATTAACTATAGGCTTTCAGTGTAGCAAATACGTCTGACGAAGTCCTCTCTTATCCTATATTAAATAAAGTATCCATAGAATATTAGTGATAATATACATAGATGTCTTACCACAATAATTGTAGATATAATAGAAAGTCCATATAATAATTTCATATTTTCTTTTTCAGTTTCTAATTCTATGCCGGGCCCGCTGCTGTTATTGTAATAAAACCACCACATAACACCTGAGACAACTAGAACAAACACAGAAATCCAGCAATGTTTATTTAATTTAAAAGATAAAAGAGCAGCACTGGCGTATTAAGATTATCATCAAGCATTTACTCAGCATGATTCAACTGCAGTTCCAAAGAGATTAAAAAATTAGGTTGGTACAAAAAAGGTAAAACAACTGAAATTCTACTCTAGTTTGCATTTTTGTGAGACAACAATATTGACGCATATCAACCTCTATTCCAACTACCTACTAAGGAAGTTTGATTGTAACTCGGTTCTTTGGGTATGAATGAAGACATGGGTTTGCATCTCCTTAGAGAATCTTCAGCCAAGGAATTTCAGCCAGTGGGGTGCAGAAGCAGCTTTTCTGCCATGGCTCCTGCCCTCTGGAACATCTTGCCCCACGAAGCCAGATCTGCTCCTATCCTTTTGGCCTTCCAAAAGGCCTTGAGCACCTGGTTGTGCCAACTAGCCTGAAGCCCCAGGTGGAGTGTGGTACTTTGAAAGTGGCTAATGAAGTAGATAGCATCCCCTCTTCCCTGTGCACATTTTGCTCCCCCTCTCACCATCCTGCTTAATTTAATTTTAACTGAATTGTTAAATGTAAGCTCTTTATATAGTTTTAATATTTTATAGTGCATTTTAACCAATGCTTGTAGGCTACCTAGAGAGTCACCTTTGGCGAGATGGGCAGCATGAAAGATTAATAATAAATAATGCCGGTTACAGATCATTCTTGAGTGGTACAAAGATTGTTGGGAAAATGGTAGGAAGAATCACTAACTGGTTTAAATGGAAATCGAAAACAACTTTTTGAGAGGGAACTTTAGGCAGAAAATCACTTCCTCTCTTTAAACTGTGTGGAACTGAATGTCTGCCCAAGGAAAACTTGCAAAGCTCATGTGAATTTCAGTAAAACCATTTTCCTCAGTTTCCTACAGTTCTTACTGTAATATGTGGCAGAGTTAGGTAAGATTTCAGGTTCTTGCTAACATAGCATGTTTTTGGGATGCTGAAAAAACTGATCTATTACTCCACAATATAACAATAAGGGAGAAGTTCAATTTCCACCCTGTCTCCCATTTTATTTCACAGAACAGGGCGATCTATCCACAGTGAGAGCTCAAGACTTGTCTTATCCTGCATTCTAAGAGACAGGACAATCACTTGTTTTGAATGATGGAGCAGGGGGTTGGAATAGAAAACCTCCAAGGTCTTTAGGGTTTTTTTTTTTTGTAAAATAAATACATATAAATTAAAAAATGAAATAGCTAGCTTGGTATTTGGAACTTCATTCCACTTTTGCACTTTGTTGGTTAATTTATTTTTCTTTCCAAATATAGCAATAGCACTTAGACTTACCGTAAAACCTCTATTTGAACGCCACCTCTATTTGAGCGCCACCTCTATTTGAGC
>JAOYMU010000263.1:7098227-7110398 GCA_025802295.1 Psammodynastes pulverulentus | reverse complement strand
GCTCCAGGGAAGGGAATGCCGGGCGGGAGCGGGGCCAGCCAGAAGTGGTATTTGCTGGTTCTCCAAACCACTCAAAATTTCTGATACCGGTACTCCAGAACTGGTCCGAAGCAGCTGAATACCATCTCGGTTCTCCTGCTTGAGCAGGGGGCTGGACTAGAAGACCTCCAAGGTCCCTTCCAGTTCTATTCTTTTCTAATTCTCTGTATGTATTGCTGGCAAAAAGCACTTGAACTTGGACTTTGATCAGACAGTTGCAGATGTCATTTGTGTTAGATGTGTCAAAAATCTCCTGGACAGCTCTGTGTGAGACATTCAGACTGGCATAATAGGACCAAAACTGGAGAGATGCCTCTTTTTTCATTCTTAGTTTCTTTGTTTTTTAAAAACATTTCACGGCATTCATAAGAGGAAAAAAAGATGGCAATTTACTAGCAAGCCAAAATAAAGGCACTGATGCGTTTTATTTCCCGAGCTTAAGACCAGTTACTCTTCTACGATATTTTATCCTTCACTGAGATGTTGTTTTGAAAACATTGCAAACTGGGATGTTATATCTTGGCTGCAGTTATCCAAAAGGACAACTAGGTGGCGGTACAGAGATCTCAAATGCTTTATCTCCTTGCTGCCATCTAATGGGGTGCTAGGATTTTGCAGGACATTTCCAATAGCCCTAAACGACTACTATTTTTATTATAACTGGGTTACACCAATGATTTTATGTTGAGTCTGGTAAGTGATGGCGAATGGAGCTGCTAACTGTGAATTAAAAATGCATGCTTTTCTTTTTTTCTCTTTCTAACCATGTGTTTTCTGCATTTTATTGTCTTTTGGCCACAGGGACAGTATTGTGACATCTGTTCGTCAGCCAACAGCAACAAAGCCCATCCCATCACGAATGCTATCGACGGGACCGAACGCTGGTGGCAGAGCCCCCCTCTGTCTCGGAGGCTGGAATTCAACGAGGTTAACGTGACCTTAGATTTGGGACAGGTAAGGAGATCACTTGCTTTCCACTAAAATAAATAAATGGGGTGCTTTCTAACAACAATGGGAGATGCTAAGTCTCCTATTAGGATTGATTGTTTATTGGAACCCACGACTATACTAAGTGTTGTAGAATGGATCCTTTATTTTATGTACATGGAGAGCATAAGCACCAAGAAAAATTATTTGTGTGTCCAATCACTCTTGGCCAATAATTCTATTCTATTCTATTCTGTTCTGTTCTGTTCTATTCTATTCTATTCTATTCTATTCTATTCTATTCTATTCTATTCTGCTTCATTGTTTGTCTAGTGTTAATCACTGCTTATCTGGGTATAGGCTGCCAGAAAGGATGTGTCCTGGTCTATTTGTTCCCTTCTTACCTTTTACTTTTACACAACGTTCAAAGAAACAATGAAAAAGCTAAGGATGAAAAGACCAGAATGTATCCTCTTTGGCAACCTGCATCCAGATAAGCAAGGATTAACACCAAACAAAACACTAGACAAACAATCAAGCATACTCTGATCAAGGAACTACCAAAGAGACAACTATGTCCCCCTAACCCTGGCAGAGAAAGCTGATATATAGTACATAGGGAGCAAACCTCACACTCACTTGCACTGACTGTCTTACCTAGTCACCAATGAAACATCTGTGAGTAAGCAAGTTCAGAGAGCACCAAGGATTCCACATTTCTACACTTCTTTGCAAGCACTGTACGATTATCCAGATCTTTGCAATGCAGATTTAATAGTCCTAAAAATTTCACTTCCAGTTTTTCTACAGAAATTTCATATGCCCACCATAACTGGTGAGCCACTTAGCGTAAACAAAATTACAGTGTCTTGATTCATATAATATTCTAAGCCAAGAGTGTCAACTCGATTTCATTGAGGGCCGCATCAGGGTTGTGTTTGACCTCAGGGGGCTGAGGGGGGGAGCTGACCACCTCAACATCACTCGTGTCGGGGGCACCTTTGGTGGCCTGAGTGCTCTGCCAGCAAAAATGGACTACCGTTTTTGGCTGTAGCCACTTCCTGCAACCCTCTGCCAGTGAAACCAGAGTCTGGGAGGGCAGCATACAGCCCCCGCGAACTCTGTTTTTTCTGGCATAGGCACTGCGGGCCGGTCCTTCACTGTTTCCAGGGCAGCCCTGCAGGCCACATCTAAGCACCCCGCAGGCCGGATCTGGCCTCCGGGCCTTGAGTTTGACACCCCTGTCTAAGCTAACATGAGGTTAGATAGTCTTTGTAGAGGATGACAGAAACCTAAACATTGAATTGGCATCTTGGGTAAAATACTTCAGTATATTGAGAAATAATATAAGTTTAAATGTTAGATTCTGGGCAGCTTACAAAAAAATGTAAAAAATAAAATGGCTAAAACTACACATAAGCAGGCAATTGTGACTAAAACAGTCAGAACAATAAGCAGTATAAATATGATGGGTCCCATAAATACATTAGCTCCAGGGCTGAAAGCCAAGCTAGATCTTCTGGATCCCCAGAATAGTGAGTGTTGTTGTCCATAGCTCAGGGGGTGGAGGGGAATGCTGTTCTAGAAAGCAATGGTAGTGACAGAGAAGACATATTTTCTTGGTCCCACAAGATGGCAGTCTTTAAGTGAAGGGACTGGATTACACGCACTCTGCCTGCATGTGCGGAAGTAATTGGAGATATGTGGTCCCTCAGATAATGAGATAGATAATCAACTATGCCATGTAGGTTTTTGTAGGTGATGACCAAAACCTTGAATTGCATCCAGAAGATTCCAGGCAACAAATGCAGCTTACGTAGTAGCAGTGTCTATTACCACACTTACTTTGTTATGCAGGATTAAACATCATGTAAGAACCTGGCCAATGTGTTGGTACTAATGCATAATCTCTTAGCTATTCTAAATCTTCTCCAAATGTATGTTTTTTGCATGTTTTGGGTTATAGCTCAATGGACAAGTTAGAGGAGATTATAAGTTACAATCTATTAATTATAGAAAACTGCTTTATGCATAGTATACAGATCCAGCCTGTCTGAATTGTTGATTCAAGGAGACTCTCTTTTGCATGAGGAAATAATATATTTCATTTTAAAAGTTTGGATTAGCACACATTAAACCACATGAGCTATAACTCCTCCAATTTTTGCAATGAGAGCCAGTTTGGTCTAGTGATTAAGGCACCAGACTAGCAACCAGGATGTTGAGTTCTAGTACCACCTTAGGCATGAAAATCAAGCGGGAGCCTTTGGGTCAGTCACACTCGTAACCCAACCCACCTCACAGGGTTGTTGTTGTGAAGAAAATAGGAGGAAGCAGTATTTTACACACACAGACACACACACGCACACAGCACTTTGAGTTATTTATAAAAACAATAAAAATGAGATATAAATAAATAAATAAATAAATAAATAAATAAATAAATAAATAAATAAATAACAATACCTAGCCACTATGAATTTGTTTGCTGAAAAATCAGACAAGTTATAGACCAACATACTAGAAAAGTATCAGGTTGGGAAGGTTTGACTTGTATTCCAATTTCAGTCAGGCTTTTAAAGAAAAATACATGATGAATTATTGTGTTTATAACGTTGTTAGAGCCTTAAACAATTTAACAGTCCACACAGAATATTGTAATATGTGGGAAAACTCCTAGGTCATATTCCTCTCTCTATATTTTCAAACAGGTAGCTCTGCAGTACAGACAGCTGTAAACATCACCTGGTCATCAATCAATTTTAAGACTCTGCTCCACTGGGATCCAAAGCCAGTTGGTTATGTTTATACAGTTGAAATGGACGGGTAAGTTTGAAAACACATCATACCTTTTCTTAGGTATCTTTGTATTTCATCTGTTGTAATCAGGGGTGGACTTCAAAAATTTTAGCAAGGGGTTCTCTGCCCGGTTGCTGGGTGGGCGTGGCCATGATGGGCATGGCCTAGTCGGCCTCCTACACCACGATGGGAAGCGCGTTTTTGCCATCCCCAGGCTCCAGAGGCTTTCCTCGAGCCTCTGGGAGGGCGAAAACAGCCTCCCCAGGCTCTGGAGGCCCTCTTCTCGAACTTTCGGTTAGTCTGTTTTTTGCCCTGTCCGAGCTTCTGCACTTGTCCTGCACTTACCTGCATCCAAAACAGGCCACGTGGAGACTCCTGGACAGGGCAACCTGGACATGCAACAAGTGTAGATTGTTGAAAGAAGAATACTTTCTGATTTAAATTTTCTTAAAGGTCTCCCTAGATAATTTTTAATTTCACCCCTCTTATGGTATGTCCCTAGAACTGTTCCAATTTCAGGGGTAACATTGAATCATATTACCTCAAGTGTTGAATCATCTGGGTGCTTCAAACTTATAAAAAGTGACTTCTGTTTATATTTTTCACATGCACAGACACAGGGCCCAGATTGAAATAATCAACCACTATGATCTGGGGTTTCAGAGGGAAGTGCTTTGATTAAATATTGAATCGATCTAAAGTGGAGATTGATTCCTTTAATGTACTTAGTTTTTATGTCAAGTTATTTGTAGACTAGTTAATTTCATATTATATGTTTTACAATTTTTCTTTCTCTCATTCACTTTTCTAATTACTCATAATTTTACGTGACCTGTATTATTGCATTTCTTAGTACTTCTAAGTCTGCTATGAAAGCAATTGTGTCTTATTCATTGTAGCAGTACAAAATATTCAAGGGCATAAAGGCCATTTCATGTTTTCCTGTTTATCTCACTAACACGGGCAAGATTACTGCTGACCTTGAAAACATGTTACATTTTGCTTTTTGACTATATGGATCAAAGTGAAAGTTATGTATGTGGCCAGGATGATATCCATTTTTTTCTGATCACTGTAAGGCATGTATGAATAATAACAATCTTACTCCTCACACATATGCATAAAATGTTTGATTTACATTTTTGATCTTAATCTTTATAGGAATTTCCTAAATCGAGAAAAAGTATGTATTCATACCGATAAAACTGAATGTGATGTTACTAATGTGATACTACAGAATGTAAAAGATACTTACATTGCACGCATATATTCCGAAATACCATATGATGAAGATAATTTTGAAACACCTCCATATGAAGTTTCTTCAGAGTTTATACCTTACACACAAAGTAAGTATGATAAATATGATATATATTCCACTAACTTTAATATATTTATACACAGAAAAGAAGATTAGGTATAAAGACTTATAAGGAGTGTGTTTTTAAGATTTATAGGAAGGCATTACTTCCTGTTAATAGTTCAGTTTCGTAATTTAGTTTTGAGAGACTGAATATTTTACATAGAGGTAGTCCTTGGCTTAAGGCCATTGATTTAAGAATGGTTCAAAAAACATTTTTTATCACCTGTCCTCAAAGTTTCAACTGTCACATCATACACCTGCAGGTACATCATCACAATTCAGATGCTTGGCAACCAGCTTGTATATATGAACAGCTGCAGTATCCTGTGATTTGTGACCCTCCCAGTCAGTTCCCAACAAGCAATGTCGACTGAGGAAATCAGATTCCTTAACGACTGTAAAATCATGTCCGGTCACATGATGTCTCACTTAACTACCACATCGGTTTAAGTTGTCATGAGTCAAGAACTACCTGTATAACACATGGCTCTTCCAATATTTAATGAAAAGCTAAAAGGGAGGAAAGGTAATTTATTCAGTTGGAACAAATCAGCATTAGATTTAATCATTTTTTTCATTTTGACGTATTGATGGAGGATGCCACTGCCTCCTTCCTAGGGCTGAAAGACAGTGACTGGCCCAAGGTCACCCACAATCGGCATTGTGCCTAAGTGGGGGGACTACAACTCATGATCTCCCAATTTCTAGCCCGGTGCCTTAACTATGAACCGCTTCTGAAAAAACCTGAAAGGACTTGTTTAAGTAGTCACTAGGAATCAACACTGACTCAAAGGCCTGCAAACACAACTTATGCAACTAAAAATAGACAAGTTAGGACTCCACACCCTCAGTCATATGCTATATTTTTATAATAGCCATTGTAAATTGACCCCCCAAAAATCTGTGCTCAGAAATAAATATTTGCAGTTAGAACTGTAATGTATTTCCCCTAATTTATGACACCTGGTTTAAAAAAAAGGAAAATGTTCCTTTTTTGTTCCTCCCCATTCTTTACCCAAGACTTACAATAACCTTTTGAAAATAATAACGTTTGTTGTATACTTCTTTTATATTATAAAAAGCAAACTAAGTCATACTTCTTTTCTAGCTGAGCTTGGAACGCCAACTGTAACACATTTTGAACAAAAAGATGACATTTTGAAAGTGGAAGTAGCCGATCCACTAACACCATATAGAGTTAATGGTACCTTGCAAACTATCAGGGACATATTCAAAAATGATCTGGAATACATGTTATACTATTGGAAGGATCAGAGCACGGGCAAGGTGAGGACCTAATTTCTAAGAATGTTTAACTTTTGCTGCTCAGCATTAACACTTTCTTTTTAAAACTCATTTGAATGTAAAACATAGTTCTATGCTGTTTGACATTTTTTTTATTGTAAAGTGGGATATGGTTCTCAACAATAAAGGTGAGCAGAATAAATAAAAAAGCATACTGTAATTACAACTAGTTCTTGAGTTGTGACCACAACTGAGCCCAAATGTTTGGTTGCTAAGCAAGACAGTTTGTCAGCACTCCAGCTAATGTGCCCATCGAAAGCAGAAATCTGAGGCATGCAGATTCCTCAATGAACATGTTTATTAGATGTTTCATATCGGCACAGCCCATGAAAGCCAACTGTGAGAGGTTTCCCGGGTTTGCAGCATAATTAAAAATGCAATTGTTCCCCGTCCTCAAATGTCCCAGGTCACATTGTCCAATTATAATGTTTGGCAGGTTTCTTGGTCACTCCTCTTCTCCTTCAGCAGCCTTGGTTCTCATGAGAAAGCTTTTTGGGATGACCTTGGTTCTCATGAGAAAGCTTTTTGTTATGACTGCTAGTCAACCCATCTATTTCCCTTCCCTCCCCCCTTCAAAGTGAGGTGGCTAAAGATGGTTTAAACCAGGTTCACTTCAGAGATGATACAGTTGTTAAGTAAGTTTTGCCCCCCTTTATGACTTTTTTTGCCACAATTTTTAAGTGAATCATGCGTCATTAAGCAAGTCTGGCTTCCTCCATTGACTTTGCTTGTCAGAAGCCAGCTGGATGACAAATGGTGACCACATGACCTCAGGATACTACAACATAAATACCTTCCAGGTGCCAAGCACCCGAATTTTGATCATGTGACCATGGGGATACTACAACAGTTCATAAGTCATTTTTTTCAGTGTCATAAATTTGAACAGTCCCTAAACAAATGGTTGTGAGTAGAGGACTAACTGTAATATATTTGAAAGCCTTTATGTTAATTCTTATCTTAATAGCAATAATCATACACATACTGCTGTTTCTACAGTACAGGTAGTCAGGTTGTCCTTGATGTATGACCACAATTGAGCCCAAAATTTCTGTTGCTGAGACATTTGTTAAGTGAATTTTACCTCATCTTACGAACTTTCTTACCACAATTGTTAAAGGAATCACTGTAGTTGTTAAGTTAGTAACATGGCTGCTAAGTAAATCTGACTTTTCCATTGATTTTGCTTGTCAGAAGGTTACAAAAGGCGATCCCATGATCCCAGGGACACTGCAATGGTCATAAATATGAACCAATTGCCAAACATCTGGATTTTGATCATATGACATGGGGATGGTGCAGTGTTGTAAATGTAAAAAACAGTCATGTCACTTTTATTCAGTGCTGTTGTAAATTTGAATGGCCACTAAATGAGCTGTTGTAAGTCAAGGACTACCTGTAATCAATTATAATTTACTGGGCTGCAGTGTGGAGAACTGAAATATCTGCAGATAACTCTTTAAATAATCCTTTTGTTGCTTTTCAGAAATCAGCAAAGACAAAAACCAATCAATTTGCAGTTAACGTTGATAAAGGGGAGAACTATTGTTTCTATGTTCAGGCTAATATTCCAAGCCGTTTCAATAAACAGAAAAGTCAAAAAAGCGGTGTAAAATGTACCAGTATTCGCAGCTTGGATGGTATGTATTATGTGATTTCATAAAATGTTTTCCATTAAGTGTACAAAGAGTTATGACCTCACTTTACTCAAATTGCACAAGGGATGGTCATGAAATAATATTTGTTTTTTTCATTTTGTTGCTTCATATGGATTGCACCAACTATTTTTTCCTCTAAGCATTAAGGAAATCTAAGAATTTACATATTCAGAAAGATCACAGGTCTATGAGGACTAAACTATTCAGAACAAATAAAATATCTCAGGGTATAATAGTCCTTCTTGTCTAAACACCTACACTAGTTTGTTAAACTAATTTGTTATTCTTCGGATCCACTAACTTTTCTACATCAGCTTTCTCAGAATGTCAGTGCATCTGGAATGTTTCCTCCTAGTTGAAAGGAAATGCTTTGGATTTATTGCACCATTTAATGTCTCATTAATGCAGAATAGCTTCAGTCAGGGCAAAGTTCAGATAAATACAAAGCATGCATCTAATTCCACTGACATTGCATTTCTCTTCTTTCCAGCTCTTGATTTGGACAAAATCCTCATAATAGTAGGTGCTACTGTCGGAGTCCTCGTTCTGGTTATTGTTTTATCCGGGGTGATATACAAGTATACAAAAGCAAAGCGCAGATCGTCGAAAAAAGAAAATATGCCTCCAAACTTGTAAGGACTAAACACTTAGCTTTGATTGATCAAAAGGCTTGACATGCATTAATGTTGCAATGATGCCGGGGGGGCGGGGGAGCCCTCTCTGGAAGCAACAATAACTGACTCTCCATTGTATAGATATTTATAGTTTTTGTGAAACTTCTGATTTTAAAACACTATTTTAACTGTTTTAACTTCACTGTTAAAATGATGAGAACTGTTTGAAATATATTAACTGACACATATGATGAAATGTTACCGCTTCTACTGCACTTTTGCTAGCATCTTTTTATATTGGGTGATCTGGATACATTAAGTGGCGATAAAACTATACGAATGAGGTTTTTAGCAGTCTGATTTTGCATAAAAGGCATGGTACAACTTGCCCTTAAACGACAGAATATGTTGCAAGAAAATAACTGATAAAAAGGGAAAGATTCCCTTGAACTGAACTTGACAATTGACCAAGCAAGTGGTTCAGAAATGCCTTTGTTGGGCAGATATCTGGCAACTTAAATAATCATTCCGTTTTAATCAAAACTGTGTCAACTATTTCAGCTGGTAACGTGTTGTTGGCTGCCATTGCCAGAACTTAGCACTTTAAATATGTATTGGTAATTAATTGCTGGACAGAAAGAAATTGTAACTTTTTAATAATTCTGTATAACTGTAAATACAGGTGATGTGAATTGAGGCTCTTCGTGGTACTATAATAATTTAATATATTTATGATTTTTATGAATGAAAGTATATTTGTATATATTGCATTAATTTATTTAATATAATAAAGGTAAATGGGGACTACAGAAGTACGTTTTTGGTGGTTTTTATTATCAAATGTTTTGTCAGTGCTGGCTAAAAATGGGCTTGTCATTGTACTTTTTAAAACTCGTCAAATTGATAGCTAAACCACAACGTTAATTGAGAAATTAGAGGAGAAATATATTTTCTCATCAAGTACCATAATTAGGATTTCTTTTAACACATGTATTGTTTGTGCTTCTGTTCATTTCTATACTGTAAAATGCATACAATTACTTGCAAAAATACATTTTAAGTGCGTCAAGATGAACTCACTAGTAACACAAATCTTAGCTCCACCATCTGACAGAAACATATAACAACCATAGTTTACTCTACTGATGATTTATAAAATTCATAGAACATTCTCTATTTGAAATGTAGAATATACTCCTATAATTCGTATTTGTGTTCTGTGTTGTATAGAGTTCTTTATATAGAAAATATAACTATGTTGTGGGGGTTTATTTTGTTTTTTTGTAAGTGGAGAAGTACATGTATATAATGCTAGGGTGGTACAAATAAGTAATTGTAATTATACGTATTTATAAGCATTAAGTTCCTATTTAGAAACATGGGAGGTGAACTATGGGAGTATCATACATTATAACAAGGTCAGTGAACAAGTCCAGGCTGCCAAAAGGTATGTCAGGAATGTAATTAGGAGCTTAACATAGAATGTGGTTCTTGTGATTATTTTGAATAAAAAGCTTATGACGTTGCACCCGTGACCTGCAGTACAATGTTTATACTAAGCCTTTCACCTAGATAACATTCCTAACGTAAAAAAATTAATGTAATGATTAGATAGTAGTGGTAAAATCAAGTTTTAATACAAAATATCAAATAATTTAAATAGTTATAAATCTTATAGATAGCCTACACTGGGGCAATGAGTTTTTCAGAAATTGCCTTGCACCGTTTAGAACCAACCAAGAATACATTAATTAATTTGTGTAATCCCACCTCACCCCAATAAAATTAATTTCATTGTTTCAATTCATATGAGGTTTGTATAAGAAATGAATTTACTGCTTTTAACAATCTGTAGGTCACGGAGGTCCACAAAATTTGTAGTACTGGAACTGCCTGTTGAGGACTTGAACGGGCAGAATGGTAAGAATGCTCATGGGCTTCCACCATGTGATGGATCAGGTTAAGTTGCTCATGACTCTTTTGGAGAGTTTGTGAACTCCTGACCTCCTTTATCTTTTCCATCTATCATCATGTTTGATCTTACCTTGTCACGGTACATTTGCTTCTCAGCTTCATCCTATTAAATCCTTGTTGGTTACTTCTACAATCTATGATTTAGCCTATCTTTAGGAAAGAAAAGGCAAAACTTGAGGTTCTCTATGCCACTCTATGGACCGCTCCTTAATCTACTGTAACAGTAGTAATTTTCATGTGTTCTCAATCCACATACTGAGATGGAAATTTTAGGTTTTGTTGTTGTTTATGAACAACCTTTCATATCTGGTTTAGGGGACTAAAACTGTCAGTAACTCATTAATACCTTTTCTAAGAAAGAAGTGATCCAAGCTATAAAAGTGTGGCCATGAATATTAAGATATTTTTATTTATTTATCAAACTTTAAAACCTCATATTTCCCCCACGGAGAGGGATGGCTTTTATTTAGCTATTCTAAAAACAAATACTTCAGAGATTACTTAGGCAATCATTCATTTCAGTACTGCATCAAGGCTGTGAAGTTTAGGATTTAATTACAGGTAATCTTCAACTTGCTTAGCAGCTATTAGAAGTTATGATGGATCCCCCAAAATGTAATTTAGGATCCGTTGGAACCTATCCAAAGTTCTGACAGCTGCCCCCGCCCCCGTCATGTGGCCATTTTTTAGGTGCTTGACAACTGACCTGTATTTATGATTGTTTGCAACATCTGTGGTCATGTGATTACAACTAATGATGTTTTTGATGAAAACATGTTTGCTGTTTGCTTCCAGTTTAGAAAAAAACCCCACCCAAAAGGTTTGCTTAACAGCCATTACAAAACCGGTCATAATATCGAGTCGGACATGTGATGACCTGCTTTACGATCTTCATGACTTCCAACCAGAATTATTAGGGTCAATTTTGGTTCTAAATCAAGAACTATCTTAAACAAACAGTAATTGGGGAGCCATTCCAACTTTCCTTTCTTAACCCCATTTTTTTAATAAAATAAAATAAATTAAGGAAAATACAGGATAAGATGGATGTGTTACAAATCAAGACCACCTTGTAGAATTAATAAGATAAGGTAAATGCATCAGTAAAATGTTGATGTGAAAGTGCTAGTAAGAATTTCTTCATATTATGTGCTCTTTTACACAGTATTTGAAACCACAAATGACTCATTTATCACATCTTGAGGAGCTGAATTCTCTCTTGCATTATATCATCCAGCTGATTTTTATTCATTTTACCTCAAACTTTTTATTTATTCTACTCCACACCAAACATGTGATATAAGACACTGAGATAAATTGCTCGTTTTCCTAAACATATATTTTAAAAAAGATTCACAGGAAACCAATTTTGTATCCAGCATCATATATAATGCTTTCTTTACTATCTAGCCCACGTGTCAAACTCAAGGCCCAGGGGCCAAATGTGGCCCGCCATGTCATTTTATGTGGCCCGCGAGAGCTGCAAAGTTCC
>JAOYMU010000263.1:7078584-7088642 GCA_025802295.1 Psammodynastes pulverulentus | reverse complement strand
GAATGTCTGAGCAGATAAAAGCTGTAACACTTACCACTCCTGAAATCCAAGATTTCTTTTTTTGTGGTTTTCTTTTAGTTCAATAGAAACTAAAATCCCATAAATATCTGGAGCAATCTGTGCCTCTAAAACATAGTACTTGTATGCACCATTTACTTCTATAATGATGTCTGGAATGTGAGTATATTGCATGGAATAGCATTGGTTTAAATTGGTGGTATGTCTGTATTTTTAGAGTTGCCTATAAAATGGATTTTTTAAAGGCCCAATTATTAGCAATTTCAGAGTTTAGACCTCAACTCCTATCATTCCTATTCATCTCAGCCAAGAGCAACCTGATTACTTAGATATGATCTGATGAGAACATTGACAGATCTAACCCCTTTGATGAGTAAAAGACTATCAGAAGATTCTGTATTACTTCATTAAAAAGTATAAAAGTCTATAGGAAGTATAAAACTGTTGGAAGTCCCCCTTAAATATCAATTAAAAAACCCCAAAGCAACTATGCTTAATAAAGTGAACAGAGAAATAAAACAATTTTTCCCTTTTCATTTTTTCCCCCGAGACTGAGGATCAATAGAATTTTATGCTTGGCTCTTCCAACTCCATTGGATAATTTGCCAAGCAAGGCTTTTAAAATGAATGGGAAATTGCCCCATTACAATAAACAGGGCCTTTGAACAGACATGAATGATGGGGAGTGCTTTAACATGCCATGAATGTGTTGTCTGAAAAAAAAAAACCCCATATGTAGTGCTAATGTCTTTTAATAGCAAGTATAAAAGTGCTTCAATCAAAACCTGCTTGCATGTTGATCACAGTATTCAAAAATTGGTTCTAGCCCTATCAGAATTTTGATTCCGCTTTCCATTTAGTGTACTTCATGTTCGAAAAGTGCTTGCGCAATCTGCCATTGATTTAATTTCACATAGATCATTTTTTCCCACTCACGTTTTAGTCGCTGCATAGTTCAATGCCAAGTATTTATAATGTAAACTTGTCCTCTGCAGTCTGCTTTATCTCCCATTATGGTAATAAAGACCAAAGGGCAGTTAGATATTCATCAACAGCTTTGCTATACCGAAATCAGACACAGAAACTCATCAAAGCTATTGAAGTTTCTCACACATAAAACAATTCCATTAATTATTACTGTTTAAAACTCCCCCCCAAAACTATATCAAACATACATGTGTATCATGCATTATGGTATACACTCACATCAGGGGTGAGATCTTAATGGCATCGCTGCCGGTTTAGGATTGCACATACGCACTGGAAAAACATGCGCATGCCACTTTCTAGCCCCTGGCTGGGGCTTGCAGCGAAAATCAGCTTCAGCTGATAAAGACCAGGTAACAATCAGGGTGGGATTTTTCTCTTCCTGTTCCTCTCTGTGGAACGGAGGCTTCAGTTAGCTACCGGTTCGCCCGATCCAGGCCAAATCAGGAGGATCCCACCCATGACTCACATAATACTTTTATATATGCATACATAAGCATGTATGTGTCATAATAGCTTAGAAGAAATTATGTGTAAGGAATGCAGTCATGTATGAGGTGTGTGTGAAGAAGAAAAATTATTATATAAGCCTTGTCATGTTGCAACTAGAGATCACAATGCTGTAGTAAGATGTGAGATGTAAGCTCCTTAAAAAAAATCCTTTTAACAATTACTCTTAGCCAGGTGTTAACACTTTAGTCACACCCTTTACTGGCAACCAGGTGTAATCAGAAAAGCCTTTGTAAATTACTTACTGTAGTTACTTACTCCTCATATTGGCTACGTTCAAATATTACACAGAACAATGGTTTAACTTTTGAACCTCAATGGCTGAGGTCAAGCAACATGGAGATAAAATGAAACAAAACATAATGTATGAAATTAGTTATTGTGTCTTTAAAGATTAGAGCAAAATATGTTCTTAGCAAGCAGAGGGCAGCTGGATTGATGCAAATCCATATAATATACATTTTCCAAGTTGTACGTTTCTTTTACTTCTTTTGTTTTACCATGAGGAAAAAACAAACAAGGGAACAGGAATTGCAATCAGACTGATTAAAAAAAAGTGGCTTTGAAACAAAACCAAGGCTATTTATTTTACAGTAGGTTCTTGATTTTCTGTTGGCTGGCTCCTGTGTTAGAAAATTGAAAACCAGCAGGCCTGCACCCACAGAAATTTGGACTCCATACTGTTTGTAATTTAGGCTTGATATGATAAAATGTGAAAATATATATTTTTTTTTACTTTAACTGGAATCAGCCCCTAAAATTATGAAAGCTGAATCACTATATGCAATCAAGCTGAATCACTATATGCACTGTATGTACAGTTGTAAAAACTTTTCATTTGACAACAATTAAAAAGAAAAAATATATACTGGGTGGTTATGTTTCAATTTTATTATCCAGAGGCACTTATATAGAAAAATCGTACATATGCCTTTCCTTCGAATTGACTTTACAAGCTATAAAATAACAAATTACTGCAATTATTTCCCACTGAAACAAGAGTCTCTTGTGATCAACTACAGTACAAAATACTACCAGGCTAAATGTAGTATAAAGTATGGTGATGCTTCATTCTTGCTGACTTTTACATCGTATCAACATTTCCCGTTTAATAAATCGTTAACAGTATCCATCAAAACATATGACCATGACAAGACCACCATGGCTGATCTGTGGATCATTTTGCATAACCTTTGAACTGTTACAGACGAAAAGCATAACCTTAACAACTCTTGTCCCTTTGAGTACTGCTCCGGTTACTTTTACCTTCATACTAGTTTTCTCATGGGACACGTTGGTTTTTGATGCACTCTGAAGAAAAGTATGAAGCTTGAACTTAATGAAAGTCATCTAAAATCATCATTTCCCATCAGGGTCTCATGTAGCACTGAAGTAAATCAACCGGTATCACTGATTAATGAAGTTAATGAAGTTAATCAGCTCCATCTGAGAGATAACATTTTAAAAAATTGTGCCCAGTGGGTAAAATTCATTGGAGTTTCCCATAAGTAGAAATGGTTTTTTGTTCACAGAATGTGGAGCTCTTCCCGACAGCTTATATCCCCTCACAATCTTCTTATAAGATTCAGAGATGCTTTTATAGGGTTGTGATGGCCGAAGGCAGATTGAAGAGTAAACAATTAGTTCTACTTCCCAAGCAATGCAATGTCCCACTCTATGAAAAATGTTGCTCTTAAGCAATCCTGGATTTTCTACCACAGATGCTATATGCTTTAGGGTGCTTTCCAGTTAGTAACAAAAACATACATGCCATTTTTGACTATTACTCACTTGTAGCCCATATTTCCTGTTAAAAGGATATGTATGTATTTTAACAATAGCAGTTTTTTTTATAGGAATTTCTTGAAGTAGAATAGCCGCACAAAAAAAGAAAAGAAAAAGATCATATATGGAAAAAGAAGTTTTCACCAGAAGCCTGGCAACCAAATTCAAATCAGAGCTTTATTTATTCCTGACGTCAGATTTCCATCCAATCTGAAACAACCATCCCAAGCAATTGATTTATGGTAAATTGGTATCGTAGTCTTGCTGTTTGGAATGCTTGTTTCAGATTATGACATTATGACAGATTATGATGCATTGTCTGTAAACTCATATCAATTTATACCAATATCATATTTTAGGGAGAAAAAAAAATCAAAGTAATTATAAAAAAGGCAATTGTTTGTTAAATATGAAATGGCAACAAACTGAAACTAGTTATTTAATATTTAAACTGAAAATAGTTACTTAACATTTATTTTTGCATTTCTCTGATAATTTATCCTAACCCAACTTCCACCCATTTACCCAGCACACATGAAAACAATAGCATTTAGAAACTCTGGCTTTTTGGAAAAATAACAAATCCGACGAATTATTTGGAAGTTGGCAAATTCCAGATTTTCCATGAAAGAGAGATAATTAATAATTGACTAATCATTAAGAACAAATGCTGATTTTAAACAAGGGGGGAAAAACACCAACCACATTTATTTTGCATGTAGTGCTTGCCATCATGTTAAGTGCATGTGGGTATTATATTAAAAGGACAAAATCACGTCATACAGCACAGTTTTTAAAGATTTCTTAGAAGAATGGCAATCAATTACATAGCCAGACTAACCAACTCACACCTTCCAGTCCCATCTATGTCAATAAATCTGGACAATAATTTATAATCATCATATGTAAGTATTACCACATACCTGTTTCAAAAGTGCTTATTTATAGTTAAGCAGTTAAGTTATTTTGATAAAAGTAATTGACAGGAAGCCAAACAATTCTTCAAGTATTAACTATAAAATAGTTCTAAAAGATTCTGAACTGTTTCTTGGTCACTCTGCTGTGTCTCTGGCGTTACAATAGAACCTCTGGTCACGAACGCTTCTGACCACGACCAAATCGGATGAAGACCAAAAATTTCGCAATTTTTTTTTATCTGGTTGTGAACAAATACTTGGGTGGCGATCAATCAAAGCCATGTTGATTTCCTCTTCCATGCCTTTTTTTTTGTACGCGCATGCGCAGTTTGCGACCGAAGTCATGGAACGGATTATGGTCATGACTGGAGGTTCTACTGTGCTTAGTTTACATTCTTTTTTTTAATCACATATTATAGACTTACATGCCAGGTACAAAAATGTGCAGTAAGCAAATGCTTTCTCCGAAAAATCCAAATTCTTGTAGCAGATATGTATGGCATTTCATTTCAAACTTGAACACTACATTCTACAAATTACAAAAAGATCAGACCTCTCATAAGCAAGAATGTCCATGACCTTTATTCCATGACGAGGATTTGGGAATTATTTTATTTCTTTTTTCTTTATTTTTCCCCCCATTCTCATTCCTCTCATCTGTCCTTCTGAAATTGGAATATAAAGGCCAAATGGAATATTGTTATTTCATTTGTGCTGAGCAGGAAAAAAAGGAAAGACAGGATTGAAGGGTAGTGACCAGCAATGGGCAGAGGATTTGGATGGAGTTTATCTTTTTGCAAAGAAATTCTAAGGGTCTTTTCTCCATCAATACAGCATATTGGTGCAAGAAGACTGTCTCCACAGCCACGACTAACATAAAGGCCAGTTGACCTATACTATGTTGTAGCAATACAACAAATCCTATCCTGAAAAGAGTACATATAATGAATGAACTGATATATTAGGATGTTGACATAGAAATTCATATCTGTTGTAATGGGTACAGAAGAGGTAGTGAATCTAATTTTAATAAGGGCCTTCCCCAGAGGAAGTATGGTCAAACAGAAGTCAAATTAGTTGACTTCAGACTGTTTACATCCCAGGATGAATCAACATTTCAGTGATTTAAGCCCAATTTAATTTAGGCAGATTTTTTTAAAAAAACACAAGAATAAGAACATTCTTAGAGCATATTAATAATTAAACCAACATGAACACAAATTAGTAATATTCTACATAATAATAAAGGTACTGACAGTTTGTTATCGTATTCCTAGTAATTTAAGAGTAAGTCAAGTCCAGTATTGTTAACAGTCACAGCTGTTGATGGCCGGGATGGGGGTTATGAACCGAACTCAATTGTTTCTTCGGTAATTTTCTTGAACTCATAGTTGCCTCTTCCGTCCATGTGAAGATAAAACTGGGGAGACAAGAAAAAAGAGTCAGCATATGTGGATATTTAAAGAGGGAAAAGTATGCATCTGTTTAGATAAGGATCATCTAGAGGAATTCATATTCAGACATCACCCTTGGGAAAAAGATAAAAATGTAAAATGTGGACATTTGATCACCATCTGCTGGCCATGATAATTCAACTAGTGGCCTAAGCCCTATCCTTCAGAAATGAATTCAATGCTTTTTATTATTGAAATTCACAAATTGCTAAATAATAATCCTGTACTCTTCAAATAATGATTAATGACAACGGGTATTAAAACAAGTGATTGATAAAAAAAAACTTAGCTACAACAAACTAATGACAAAAGTGACATCTCTTAACTGTTTTGATTATATTTATGAGCAATCACAATGTGCAACAATCTTATTTAATTATCCTTGAGATAAATGTACATGTTTCAGAGGAGTATAAAATTGGTTTTATTGTAATGGTTTATTATGATTTTATTCTTCTATATTATATATATATCTATATATATATCTATATACTTTTCAAAGGAAGTTTCAGTGACAATACGATTATGATTCTGAACTTAGAAATTTAGAAGAAAAATATTACTGAATCTAAGCAAACCTCTGGCTCATAACACTTAAAAATAAGAGAAAAATATTCAGCTAATTTTTCCATTTATTTACTTACAATGTCAATTTCTAAGGCTGCCCACTCACCTATGACACTGGACAGCTCGCACAGAGTTAAAAAGAATACAGAGCATTTTAAAAAAATCATTAAAAAAGGGTTGCACTGAGGCAAAAAAAGGGCTGAGGAAAAAACCCCACAGGAACTAAACAATAGAGTCTCAGAGTTCAAAATGCTGATTCATGCAATGTCCCAGCATAGTGTCTGTGGAAACAGTCAGATCTTTAAGGGTTTCCTAAGCTAAGGAGTGCAAGATCAGGATCAAACAGACCTCAAAGGAAACTGTTCCAAAAGTCAGGTGTAGTGACAAAGAAAACTATATGTCTACTGGATCCCATAAGATGATATTGTTTAACAGATCTGAAGCATGCTAACTCTTTTGGCTCTTATAAGACAGGCAGAAACAACTGATATGAGATATTCTAATGAACTTTCAAGCCAATGTAAATATTAATCTATTCAAAGGATGGGTGATAAGTACAATGACCCTATTTTCTTAGGAAAATAAAGGAAAACCATGAAAAAGAAGTAACTCATAAAGATAAAAATATATATATGTTTATAACAGTGCTTTAGAATGGAAAATTCAAGAGCAAAAAAACAAGGAAAACTTTCCCAAAATATATATTATAACAAAAATATGTAAAATTAAGTGATATACAGTACTATATAAATTCATTTAAAAAGTAATTCAATTTCTGAGCAGACTTCCCCCAAGATGGCTGCTGAACAGTAGGAGGATTTTTCTCTCCTGCCGATGATCAGCTGATTTTGCTGCCAAAGCTGGCTTTTTGGCACTGCTGCTCCCTGGATTTGAAGGGAGCACTTAAGAAAAAACAATTCAATTTCTGTATTTTTCATGTGTGCATTAAGTAATACCAATTGTACAGTAAAAATTAAATAAAACACAACAGTGAGTTTTGGAAGAATAAATAAAGCTAAAGGACAGCTTTTTAAAATAAAGGCCTATCCTTTATAATAAAGGATTAATAAGAAACAACACAATAGTTGTACTGGATACTTGTAAGTAAATACATACTCTTCAAATTACTTCTCTTTAAACTCAATCCTGATTCCCAATTTACTGATAGCATTAAGGTTGACTCTGTATCTTTGGTTTCTATATACAGATAATCCTCAATTTACAACTACAACTGAGTCCAAAATTTCTGTTGTTAAGCAAGACATTTTTGAAGTGAATTTTGCTCCATTTCATGACCTTTCTTGCCACCGTTGTTAAATGAATCAATGTAATTGTGAAGTTAGTAACCTAGAAGTGGCTTATAAGTGGGAGGTTTGTGACTTGGGGACTTCCCATACTTATCAAAAGAGTTATAATGCCTTCAAGCTAATTCCTAGGCTTAAAACTTTATGCTTTGAGAGTAAGTCTTCTGTTTGAATTAAGTCCCCTTAATTCAAATAATAAAAGCTCCTATATATGTTTTCAACCTATCCAGCAATAACATACCAAGCTGATCTTATTCCCTTAGCAGACATGAATAATGTAGAATGGACTTTATGCATTAAAAAAACCCCAGTTAAATAAAATAAGCCTTACATCATGGTGCTTCCAAAGCGATTTTCTGTGAGAAACAGTGAAGAGAGTGATGCCAACCTGAAATGCCAAAACACAGTTTAAGTGTTATAATAACCTTTAGATTGCTAGACATCAATCTGCACCGAAGGCACATGTAACAATAAAAAAGCCAGCCCATATATGATGTAGAGAAAAATAATCCAATTTTCTAAAGTATTCCTTTTTCTAAAAGCAGCTACTGGAAGAGGGACGATTTAGAACAGGATTATAGTGCCGGAATGACACTTTTTGCTCTGTTTAATTTTATGATGCATAATTCTCTTTTGTAACTTAACAGTTGCATTGTGATACTTGTACATTTTCCCTACAATAAATAATAACAGCTTCGAGTGGGATGATTTGGAACAGCGAATCTACATGGAAAAGATAAGAATTCACTCCTTTCTCTAAACCCTGTCCTCCCATTCTGCCCTTAGATTAAAAACCAGACTATAATTCCTATGTCATCTTTATTTATGGGTTCCAAAATTAAATGCTAAAGAGATAAAGGATGCATAAATCTTTTTCATTGAATTCACCAGAATTGAAGACCGATTTTCGGAAATTGCTTCATAATTACAAAATTACAAATATATTTTAACCATTTAAAAAACTTTCATTCCCAGACAAAGAGGAAACCTGAATTCAGTGAATGAGAAAATATGTGCATGAAAAGTCAACCCCAGCTTCAACAACTGCCCAATTCTTATTTCCTTTGGCCATAACAAAGAAAAAACAGCTATTCAGGGCACGACCAGCTCTAACTCAATTTCAACTGTGAGATGGGGAATCATAAATTTAATAAATAAACTTAAATAAATAAATAAACCCACAAAATATCCACTCAGCCCTCTTACTGCATTATATTCCTCCATCCACTATCCAGGACAGAGTTGGGCAACTATGACAACTTTACAACCTGTACAGCTGGCTCAGGAATTCTGGGAGTTGAAGTCCACATACCATAAAGATGTCATAGCGGCCTAACCTCTAGTCCAGGAGCAGCTTCTTTGACTGAAACTGGTGAATTAATTCTATCAATTCCCCATTTTTGGGAGGCTCAATAACTATCTCTCCCCTTTTCCCCAAAGTAATGACCCGTATTAATCAATGAAATAAATCACTCTCATCCTTTAATTCAGAGAAATGACCTTCAGGTTGGAGAGGCTTCACGAAGGGAGGGACGGACTTAAGTTATATTCTACAGAAAATATCAAATAAAAATTGGTCAAAGCAGACTGTTGTTACTCTTCATGTGATTTTTCTCTCTGCTGTTTTATTTTTGTTTTCTTTAAAACATGTTCAAGTTAATATGTTAGGGTTAGGGTCTGTAGGCCTAAAGTTACTGTAGTAATGTAGTCATACTCTTTTCTTTTTTTAACATGGCTTTAAAGTTGGACCTCAAACTAGCAATGCAAGATTAACCACAGAAAGACATACTTTCCGACAATGGCTGTAGATGTATCCCTCCACATCAACACTAACGGCACTTGTACATTCATCCAGAATGGCAAACTGGGGTTTATGGTAAAATAATCTAGCCATCTGCAGTGAAAAAAAGAAATGATAAAGCATTACAATACAATCCATACATACAAAGAACATTAAATTGGATTTTTTTTTTTTAAAAAGTAAGATACGTTGCAGTTAATCGTAAAAGATAAGCCGCATTATATGGCTTATAGTACAACAGTACTATACAAATGTCCATTAATTCCACCACACTCCTATTCTCCAGAGAGGTCACATTATTTGTACGCGCTCCTTTAGTAAAAGTTCAAATAAATTTTATCCGTGGCACACAGTTCTCTTTTTTTCTTGAAGCAGATGCAAAAATTTCATTCTGTTGCCATCACACAGAATTTTCTGAAAATATTTTACTAAATTTCTGACCCACTTAACGGTAGCAGTTAATGGGAGACTTATCTATGATTGAGAACTGCTGCCAGTCTGAGTTAATTCTAGATTAGAAGAACAAATATTCTGAACTGGAATTAAGCAGATTCCGAACTGTAAGTACTGAACTTTTTTTTTTAAAAAAAACTTATTGTTAAAAGCAGACATTGTAACACATTTTGTTCCTATGTAATACTGTACTAAATTATTAACCAATAATAGTACAGGTGATCCTCGACTAACAACAGTTCATTTAGTGACTGTTCAAAAT
>JAOYMU010000263.1:6868760-6879426 GCA_025802295.1 Psammodynastes pulverulentus | reverse complement strand
AGTCATTTTAAGATATGTGGACTTCAAATCCCAGAATACCCAGCCAGCATATGCTGGCTAGGGAATTCTGGGAGTTGAAGTCCACATGTCTTAAAAGGACTAAGGTTGGGAAACACTGCTCTAGAAGGTATCTGGTTGGAGACGATGATTGTGTTTGGTACAATCTGGTCATTAGAGTAAATCAACCAATGTAGAAGCTACATATCACCCAAGTCTGGCCACACTATTCTGGCCTTGGAGACAGAAATTCTTGTAAATTTCCCTAAGATTAAAATGACTAAGATAACAAACAGTGTGGTGATGCTTGTGTTTTCTTTTAATGATACCATTATCGGCTACTTCATGCTGGCAAATTCTTCTAACTCTCCTCACCCACCCATTGAGGCAATTTAAAATCTATCATCATTACTAATTTTTGGCCCAACAATAATTAATAATAATTAATTCTAGAAAACACGGTCAGATGCTTTTGCCTAATGGTAGAATCAGTCAAAATGGAGGACCATAAGAGTACCATGTTTATTTATTTTCTTCTGTTTAACCTCTGATCAAGAAGGGGGCAGGTTTCCTTATCTATATTTACAGTAGTGTTCTTTGATCCACACAGGCTGTAGTGGTTCTTAATTTAAAAACCAATCATTAAGATGCCTTTTTTTGTGCCAGTTAATTCACAGGCCAAGCATTCGGGTGCTTTTGTCAACACTCCAGCCACTTCTTCAAGAGGAAGAGCCAGCCTCCTTACCACAGTTGCTGAGTATTTTATCCAACCTGTTCTGTGGTTACCCAGAGGGTGGTGGATCCAGAATACTTTCTCTAAACTGGTATGAAGATAATAATTACAAGGCCTTCCTTGGAACTGATGCTAAAGAAAAGGAATCCGTTTATTTTTATGACAACTCAACCAGTAAGTCTCCCATTTGGATTGTGACTTCATGTGAGATTGATGGATTGGCCTAGACAGTAGTAGTGTCCCTACCCTATTAGTCATTTAGACTGTTTGGCCTGAACAATTAGTGTTTCATTTGAGTTAAGGCAAAAAGCAGATGCAATCATTAAGATAGATATCTGATAGCTGTGTATCTTTGCTGGCAGTGCAAAGGTGCTGTCTTCTCGGAGACTGGTAGTTTGAGAACCACCAGGTGCTTCCAAGAGAGCTACCAAAGACTCAGATGTGGGCAGTGGTAGAACTTCCAGCCACTAAAAAAGATTTCTGTAAAACTGGCAAAATGATTCTTGCAGAAAATTCTTTTGTTAAAAAGATGCTTGATCTAAAAAGCTCATTCCTATGTTTAAATAACTGGGAATGGAATTCCTAAGTTACTGAATTATTTGTAAAAACAATAAAGGTGAGATACAAACAAAAAAATAAATAAATAACATATGCTTTTGTCATTATATTAAGTGCTAATTAATGAGAATGGTCTGCTTGGTTTGCTTTCACTGAACTTCCTACATTTCTGTTTATTCATAGTATTGTATTAAGTGTAGATGGCCTTTACAAATGAACTTATAAATAAATTGCATTAAATGGCATCTTTTGCTTTTGATGCTGGCAACAATTTATGTTCACATAACCTTCACAATTATGAGCAATTCAGGAACATCTTTTATTTTTGTATAATCAGCAAACTAGCTAGTTATATCTTAAATTCTTTCCCTGTTCTTAGGGCCTTGATCTGTAAAGAATTTGAGCAAGTAGGATCGATCCAATAGTAAGGTGAAGTTTTTAATGAATATTTGTAGATAGAATTTGAGGTATCCCAAAGTTATTGTGAGGCTACAGATGCCCAGTTTGTTACAGAAATGTATACAGGTTTATAGGAATGAACAGAAAACTTTTGCTTTTGTGGGTATATCACATGTGTATGATCTGGAGACTCCAAAGCTAATTACTAAAAAAAAAATTTGTCATATGATGATATTACACTTCACATTATTTCTGTATAAGAACACATTTTATTATAATGAAGTCCAGTCTATCTTGAAGTGCAGAATGTTTTGATTACAGAAATGTATGATGTGTGATTATTCTATTTTTGTTCTAGTGTTATATAAATATTAAAGCTTTTATTCACTTCATTGACAGAACTCTCTTTTAAAGTTTGCACAAATAAAAAAAACTAGGAAAAAAGTAACCAACATTTCCCACCCACCCCAACTCATTTCTATCTCTTACTTTAAAAACAAAACAAAAATAGCCCTGGCCATGGCCAATTTGAGTGTACTATTCCAGCTTTGAAAGTTTCAAGAGTTAGGCAAGAACCTAAAAAAGAAAAGAACAGGAAAAAAAGTGAGGGGGAAGACAAATGTGTCTGCTGCTGAGGCCATGTCTGCTGTATAGTGCTCTCAATAAATGCATTATTCCTTTCCTCCAACTTTTCTTCTTCTGTTTTTGTAAGCAGGAACATGGCAGATGTTCAAATGCAGAACAAGTTGTTCTGCTCAGTCTGTTCAGTTCCTAGGGATTGTGATTTTCTTTTAGTAATGTGAAAAGATCCTTTCAGGAGAATAGACTCTGCGGGATGCATTAAACAATGAGACTAGCTCAGCATTATATAATGTAAGTTGTCTTTTTTCCCCCTTATCCTCTTCTAACAGCACTCTTTTGTAATCAGTTGATACAAACCATGGAATCAAACACTTTAACCAAAATAGTTTGGATAACTATGAAACCATTGCTGATGGGGAAGATCCTCTTTGCTCCTGATTCACCTGCGGTACAGAAGATACTGAAGAATGTAAGAGTTTCTCCCCTTCCTTCATTCCTTTCTAATTATTTCTACCGACAGTATTTTTGTTTGCTTGTTTATATTTCAGGTTTCATCTCCCTCCCGTCTTAAAGCAATTTAGTAGGAAGGTCTATTCAACCAACCAATTAAGTTATTATCAAAAAAATATATTTCATTCTCAAAGCATTTTCTACTTCTTTCTTTAAACACACACACAGAAGGAGGGAGGGGGAGAGAGACACCTGAATAGTTAGGAGTGTAAAGAAAACATGTTTTTCTTCCTAATTCTTCCTAATTCAGTGGCTCATAATGTTCAGATAATTTCAAGAGAAATTTCAAAGAATATTTGCTGACTTGTACTTTCAAACATGGGAAGCTGTAGAGGGCTGATCTCATTTCAGAGAAGAATTTCACTTTTGTTTACAAAATTGATTTGCGAAATTTAGCAAAGTCAACAAATATGGACACCACCACCACCAGGTTCCTTTTCCTCATTCAATATATTTTAAATTCCTCAGGCCAATTCCACATTTCAGCAACTTGAGCGCTTGACATTCTTCACTAAAGCATGGAAAGAAGTGGGACCTCAATTGTGGAATTTCTTCAATGACGGTGTACAAATGAACATGATCCGAGTAAGTACAGATGCTTTGCTTAGCTTGGAAAGGCAACTAAAGTACAATAATTCAGCATGGATCATTAAAGTTGGGGGGGGAAAACAATCTCTGAACACAAATGCATCTAAGGATCTATAAATATTGGTCCATGTGCTCTCCAGGTTGATCACTTCTCAATAAATGCTCATTGAAAAGATGCAGCAGATTTGTTCTCTGTTATTCTAGAGAAGTGTTTGTCAAGCTTGATAACTTTAAGATGGATAGACACCCAACTCCCAGAATTCCCCAGCCAGCCATGAGGTGGGAGTTGAAATCCATGCATCTTAAAACTGATTGAGAAACATGGCTGCAGATAACAGGTCTAGAATTCGTTGTAGGTTAAAAATTGAAGGGATCAGAAGTCACCTTTGGAAGAAGGATGGATCGTTCCTTCTGCATTCTGCATTGCAAATTCTGGACTAAACAAGAACGTTCTACCTTGTTTTCAACTTTCTGCTTCCATCATGCATCCCTGGAATCAAAAGAGGGTTAACGCACCCATGGTCTCTGCAATTCAGTTGATATTTTAGAACTGGAAAAGATTTAGTTAGCAATATTACTAGATTTCGAAAGACTAGTTCCCTGTATACATGTTGTAGTAATACAAAGATTCTAAACAGGTGATTGTATAATAGTTCACACTCGTTCATTTCATGGAAGATCATTTCATATAACCAAGACTTTCCTTCCTGAATATACTGAATGGAATAAATTGCTGCACCAACTATCTAGTAGAAATTACTGGATTGTTTTTTTTTTGGGGGGGGGGGGTTGCAATAACTTATATACCAGTTGGCAAAGGGGCAAGTCTATTTTATTCTTTTTCCTAAGTTTGAAAATCATTTGATATCCAGGAACCAAGAAAGACCAAAGTGCATGCATGGAAAATCTTCACTAAAAAAAACAGGACAAGTACCGAGTGAAGGTCTCTCTGTGTGAATATTAATAAAATGCAAGTAGTCTTCTTTTTCAGTCTAGGCAGCCATCAGGATGTACAGTACCTACTAAATTTCTAGAGTAATCTTCCAAAATTGGGGCTGTCCAATTTTGAATCTGCACTCCTATCTCAGTCAGCAAAAGTGACTAAGGACAAGATTTTTAACCCACATGGTGAAAAAAGCACCCAGAGAGGTATAAATTAAAATCTAAAATGCTGGGCTTTAAAAAAAAACACATATTTTTTTCTAAAAGGGCTTCTGTTCTTAATGATTGATTTTTATTGACCATACTTGGTAATTTAGAGTTGTTGCAATTCCAGCTCCAGGACTGAAACAAAATTCTATTAATGCCACTTTACTGTTGCCATTCATCTTAATCCATGAAGGGTGGGACTAAGCAAGTAGCCAGCAGGGAGATCTTTACTGCTTCCTTTAGCAATAAATGTGCTACCCTGTGTTTAATTGCTCTGAAACTAGAAGTCTTACTGGGAGGGAAAACTGGCTCTGAGGCACAGCATTTAAAGGGGGCAACCAGCAGGTGTGTAAGGGGGGGTCAAACATTTCCCTGGAAATGCCATTTACTCCTGATGTTATGTTTACATAATAAGTAAAATCTGGAAAACTGTATTTGGCAGGTGCTATTCATCTCCCACTTAAGAGCAATCCATGTGCTTTCACAGCTGGATTGTGAAATTAAAGCTGATTTTTTTTTATTTTTTTTTACCCTACAGGACACTTTGCAAAATCCTACCGTGAAAAGTTTCTTAAATGAACAATTTGGGGATGACGGTCTAACTGTGGAAGATGCTATCAATTTTCTCTATAACGGACCCCCAGAGAAAAGAAAGGATGGTATGAGGAATTTTGATTGGAGGAATATTTTCCGTATGGCCAATCAGACTTTCCATATGGCTTACCAATACCTTGAGGTAGACATTTTTTCTATGATTTATTATTCTCAGAGCCTTTATCTGATTGCAGAATGTATAACAAGTAGTTTTTGGCCAGACTCTTTTAAAGTAAATTGCAACTACTAGTTCTGTTACTAGTTACTGCTATTCAGGTAATCTTCAAAGAATAGACTAGCCCTCTCTTATCCAGGCACCACATTTATAGCTTTCAGCTCCCAGAATTCCCATTAATGACTCATTCTGGTTGGAGAATTCTTGGAATTGAAGTCCACTAATGTGGAAAATGTCCAGACTGGGGCAAATTATCTTACATCCGTGTTTTTAAAATTTTAAGATGTGTTGACTTCAGCTCCCCAAACTCCCCAGTCAGCATGCAATAGAGGTTTATATTAATGCCAATATCTTTATTATTTTAGAGCAGACTGCCTTCATCATGAAAACAATGGTTACAACTGAAGAATTAATTTAAAAATGAATATTGAACCAGCGGTTGCCATTTTTCAGGCATTATGCACTACTTTAATCAAATTCAGGTTACAGTGGGGGGTTTTTTTCCTGCCATACGTGTTCCTTTGGAAAAGGTTGTTCCAGGTTTCGAGACCATATATAAAAAGCAATTTAGATCTCCAACACACAGGTGGGAGTAAAGGAGAACACACAAGGAGAGGTAAAGAGTTCAGATGACCTCACTGCAAATACATCTTGTCTAGGAGCATGGTTTAGATTTTAAAAATATGATTCCCCGTGTCATTTGAGTGGGCGGGCTCAGGAAACTGTGAACTAAATCTTAATTCCAGAATGATCCTCTCATAACATTTTGGAACAGTGTCATTTTATACTTCAGTTGAAGAGGTACAAAATGTGATGAAGGAATCACAATAGTCTTTTGGATAAATATTTACATTTGGCTGTGCTTGGATTTGCGGAGTGATGTTATGTATTTGGCAAAAGGATAGCACAAACATGAACCTTTTGGCTTCGGGCAGGATGATTGCTCATTGAAACAATGGGTCAATTACGTCCCTGGGGCTTGAAAGAGCGGTTGGACAAGCATCAGTGATGACTCGGCATCTTTTGAACTGGGGTCTCTGGCAGAGGCAGACTTCAGATGTCTAATTAGAGAAAAGTGAGCAGTTGTTTGTAAACGGTCAGCCTGGTAATGCTAACACTTGCATTTTGTATGATTGTATCAAATATCTCAACTGTAATACATAACACATTGTGGCAATGCACTAGCGTGGAGCCACTGCCTTTTAATACATACGCAGGACATATGCTGTAAACATTATGGAATTCTGTACTGTTGAGGAAGCAATAATAATATTCATTTAATTTGAACCTGGATTTTCTACCAAGTGTATATAAAGTGAGTGCTTGCTTGAGAGTACTGAATTGACTGCACAGATTTTTCAGGGGAGGGCAGGAGGAGGCATATTAGTATTAAATATGGAGAATGTGTGGTGTAAGGGAAAAAAAAACAATATAGGTTACCTTGATAATAAAGCTTTCTGTTTTCAGTATCAAGATTAGGACTTTCCCTGTTTTATACCTTTTATAGCTTGTTTAGAAAACTTACCTGGAGGATATTTTCGCTACAGAACAAAACCAGCTTAGGGGTAATGTTTTTCCCCCATAAAACAAACCATGGAATTAAGATAAACAACCCTTTGCCTTAATTTTCTGGTCTAGACTACTAAATGCGAAAAGAAAAAGCATCCTTTAGTGACAACAATCATGTAATTGTTAGATAAAGTTTGACCTTTAGCTCTAATAATTAAATGTCTTCAGGTACCTTCAAGACTGTCTTCCACATAAGGTTCAGAAGGTAAGCATAGATGGATTTGGGAATACTGCCTTGCTAAGGAATGCTAGGGTTGTAAGCTAGACTGGGAAGCTTTAAAAAATCCTAGAAGATAACAGTGGGAGAAATCACTTCTATACATCTGAGAAAACTGCAGAGTTATATTTAGGAAGCCAACAGAAAAAGCAAGGTCACCTTAAGGGCACCTTTACTTTTGGTACAGGTAGCATACTCTTCATTTAAATAAATTTCTCTTATTGCATCCATGACAAAAACCATACAGTTCTTACTTGACATGCTATTTAAAATGCCAGAGTTTATTTTGGTATATCATCAGCAACCTGATCCTTTTGCAGACCTCCCCTCTTTTCTCTTTTACTAGAATAGATAACAGTTCTTCAGATGACAAGGCTAAACAAAGGAGACTTTACATTTCAGAGAAATCTGTCTCTTAAATAACAAGTTGCCTGTGAGGACTTTGATGTACGTAATTATTGGTTGTTGGCCTGCAAGAGGCCATCAAGCCGATAAGATCAAACAAACCAGCTTTGTGGCATTCAGTGAAGTAATTAAATGCATTTCTTCCCAGTCAGTTTAGAAACAAAATGTCATCTCTTTACAATAGTTGCCAACATTGAGAATCTGATCATCATTCCTTCATTTTGGAGTTAGGAAGCACAAGATACATACAAATATTTGGTGACTTCATCGTTTCTCCAGTTCCTTGCTCCGGCACTTACCTTTTCTCTATACCAAAATAATAAAACATTGGAACTTGGTTAAATATTATGTCGCTCAAGAAGTCTGCTGTCCTAACTTTAAGCAAAGTACATAGTGCTTGTGTTAGGAGACAGATGCTGACGGAAGACTGTGGCCACGTCTGATAGCAAGGTCAAAGCAGCAGATAAGTGTTAAAAGATGGGATCAAAGTAACTTCTGATAAAGTAGTCTTGACTTATGACCACACTTGAGTCCAATATTTCCACTGCTAAGCAGGACAGTCGTTAAGTGAGTTTTGCCACATTTTACATCCATCTTGCCACAGTTACCTGAATCAGTGCAGCTATTAAGTTACTAATACAGGTGTTCTGTGAATTTGGCTTTCCCGTTGACTTTGCTTGTCAGAAGGTGGCAAAAGGGGATCACAAGACCCTGGGACCCTGTAACTGTCCTAAATATGAATCAGTTGCCAAGAGTCTGAATTTTGACCATGGGGATTCTACAATGGTTGTAAGTGTGGAAAAGCAGCTATAATCATTAGTGCTGTTGTAACTTTGGATGGTCATCAAACAAAATGTTGTACATTCAATGCAGTTCAGTCCCGATTCTCTGATTTCTGTATATTCATATTTAAACTAATTATGCAATATCAAACTTCCTTTTCATCCATCAATGCTTTTTTGTTCCCCATGCCTTTGATGAGCGGCAGGATTTCAGAGTTGAGCAGAATTATTGTCAAACCCACATAGCTAGGAAGATAAAGGAATACAGAATTACAGGTAGTCCTCGACTTACAACAATTGGTTCAAAGTTACAACGGCACTGAAACAAGTGATTTATGCCCATTTTTCACACTTACAACCATTGCAGTATCCCCATGGTCATGTGATCCAAATTCAGATGCTTGGCAACTGACTCATATTTATGACGGTTGCAGTGTCTCAGGGGTCATGTGATCACCTTTTGCCGCCTTCTGACAAGCAAACTCAATGGGGAAGCCAGATTCATTTAACAACTGTGTTATTAAACAACTGCAGCGGTACACTTAACAAATGTGGCAAGAAAGGTCATAAAATGGGACAAAATTTACCTCACAAATGTCTCACTTAGCGACAAAAAATGTTGGGCTCAATTGTAGTCATAAGTTGAGGATTACCTGCATACCAATTCCAGTCAGGTAACTTTAATGCTAGTCTAAGGTAAACGAAGACTTTTGAAAAATCTAAGCAGAATTTGCCAATTCGCATTTATGGTGTGCAAATTAAGATATGGTCTCTTAAGATAATTTGATTTGACCTTCTCCGTAGATCAGCTATCTCTTGATTGCTTATGTCTATTCTCTTCCATTCCTTGCAGAAGTTGGTTTGTTCTTAATTGTTTTAGGCTTGATTTTTCTATATTTTAAACTTTTATTGGTCTGTAAACAAAGAAGAAAAAGGGTTTCCCAGTCTGCTCACAGTCTCTCACAATTGTGTACCCATTGCTGTGCGTGCAGTGTTCTCCCTGCTGTTTATGGCCATCACTTTCCCCTCCTTTGAGCTGATTTTGTTTTGCTCTCCCAGGCTTATTTTCCAGGTGATAGGTTCACATTAGCTTTCCACCTACCCACCACCCTCATTTATTGTGATGGTTTCAACTTTGTTTTTCTTTGGGAGTTGTTATCTGGCCGTCGAGACACTTCTTTATTGACTGATCTTCCAGAGACAATTGCTCCATTCAGTCTCTGCACTAAAGGACGGTAGTTATTATGAACCTCAGATGTGGAATAAGCTTATGACAGCTTTCGGTCTCTCTTCTTTCAATTACAATTTTATAATGCATTTTAACCAGAGAATGAGATTAAGGAAAGTCTGAGAAAATAAATCTGATCTTTCTCAGCTCTGCTTGTGTTAAGTAAGTCTGGTCTGGCAAGTTTCCACATCATTTGGCTAACTGAAAGAAGCAAACTCACATTTAATATAGAACCTTATCAACCCTACTGATTTTTGAACACACCTGCATTGCAAAATTCAGGCAACTGCACAGTTTCTTCTGGAGATGATCGTGTTCCAATTTATATATTAATTCAGGAGGTTATCAAAGTAGAATCAACAAAATTCTGTGCATCTGTACATTTAAAGCGTTACAGGTATTAAATGATTTAGCATACATGCTTTGTTTCCCAGCCAAAGTATTAAATATTTTTTCCTCTGAATTAATGTTTTTCTTGAAAAAATATATTTTCATCATACTCTTGTTATACAGAAACACTGTACATTTATTTCAAAGCTGTACCAAAGTTAAAAATCAAACCTGGAAGAAAGCAATGGCAGTAGCAAGTCACTTCTACATTGTGGTAAAAAAAAATGTGGAAATATCCATGTCATCATCAACAGTCAAACTGAGCTGGAATGAATTCTTAACTTTCTTATGCCCCTCAGCAACTAAGCCTCCCTAGCTTTGTTTTGTTTTTATTATACCTTTTTATTGTCCAAAAAAAGATTTGAAAGAAATTTGGAAATTATCTACTCCAATCCATGCCCCATGCAGGAATCCATTGCTGTAACACCTATTTCAGAGATTTCTTTTTTTCCTTGGTGCTAAGAAGAAACATGGGATAGAAACTCCTGTAGGGGATCAGCAGTTTTTCTGTATAAATACTGTAATGTTTCAATATCATTGTAGAAGGAAACCATGGCAATAAACCCACGGATTATCCCACTAATCAGCAGAATTGATTCTGTTAATTGAATGGATAGACCAGTTATTGTCTGACTCCCTCACTGCTCATGTATAATGGTTCTGAAGCCTCATAGTCAGGGCAAAAGGGCAGTCAGTCTGGATAGAAAGAATAGTAGCAATAGCACAGACTTATATACCGCTTTATAGTGCTTTTTACAGCCCTCTCTAAGCGGTTTACAGAATCAGCATA
>JAOYMU010000263.1:6851865-6864895 GCA_025802295.1 Psammodynastes pulverulentus | reverse complement strand
CTCTCTTCTAATAAAAGTGGATAATTTTTCAGTACCAATTCTCTGGACATGAGCAAGTTAATATTTTTAATATAAAGTCTATTTATCTATATTCAGAGAAATAATAGAAATAATAATCTTCACCACCAGTCAGTTGCAAAAGGAAGCTTTACTTGGAGCAGCTTGTATCATGTAATGATACCTTTAATAAGATCAAGCAAAAACATCTGTCTATCCTTGATAAGGGCTCCATAACTGAATAAAAATGCCAAATCCACTCAACAGCTGCTTGACCGTGAAATTGTGCAATGAGCCATAAAAATAAGATTGTTATCCCTCCTCAATGCAAGGTGGCAAATTTACCTAATACCATTGCCTGCTATTTCCCCCCACAACAACAACCCTGTGAGATGGGTTGGACTAGAGAGAATGAATGACCCAAAGTCATCCAGGGGCTTTCATGTCTAAGGGAGGCCTAGAACTCAGAGTCTCTGGTTTCTAGCCAACCCCTTCACCACTACACCAAACTGACTCTTTAATTAAAAGGGAACCAAGGCCATTATTAAATTACTGATCTCTTCCGGCACACCTCTTATTAACTTGTTTAAAACTTGTGCTCCAAAACAACTAATACTTTACTGTTTCTGGCTAACATTTGGGATATGATGAGATAGTTAATTTGCTCAAGGCAAATTACGTCCCAATGTAGTGCGATGCAGTACAGGCTGTGGGAGCTTTACAAAGCCCCTTTGCAAACCAGTGAAGCAGTTTGATGTTTTTCAATTTTTTGGCCAGCATATTTCAACACAGGAAATAAGACAGCCTTATCCAACCTATAGAATGTGTAGAAATGATAGAATCACCCACTGGGTTTGGTGAATAGCTGAGAGGCTATATAGTTCTACTATATCTGGGGCAACAAAACTGAGGTGTAAAAGAGTGAAGCCAAAGAAATGGGAATTTAAATCTCACCTCAGAGTTTCAGTCTCTGTGAAAATACAGGATGGCTTTATTTTGCTCTGTATTTATTTTTTCTTGTAATATATTGAATATTATCCTGAAGAATGTTGCTGTAAAGTATTGAGAAATACAAAGAAATAAATAATGTGAATTGGGGGGTCTTGCAAAATTTGCAGTTTTGCATTCTACGGCTTTTTCAAATTTCCAAACAATAAGCAGTCCTGAGAATGGAATTTTATCAGGTTCAAGGGGTAAGACTCAGGCAGAGGTCTGCTTCTCTCTCCCAAGGCATCACATTCCTTTGATTTGTCATCAATCATCATCCTCAGGTCACTTCTCTACATGCCAAGAAGAGATCTCAAAGTTGTTTTAATTGGTTTTGCTCCATGCTAATACAGTAATGCCAAAATTCTTACATGAAAATGAGAAATATATAGCAAAAGCTTCACAGGGAGAAGTGGTTAAGGCAATGAATTAGGATTGGGAAACTCCAGAGTCCATTCCTAGCTATGGAAACTCACTGGATGACCTGGGACTAACCTACTTCACAGGGTTTCTGTTGTAAATTCTCATGTTAAGGCTCTCATATATTTCATAGTATATAATGGTAGTATAATTGGACCTGTAGCTACAATAACTCAACACAACTTTTTGCTGTGCTGAAGAATCTTTCTCGTTCCATAGTTAGACCCAATATAAAACAGTTTTAATATAAAGATGAGGAAAAGGAGGGCTCTAGATGCTATTCTTAAAGGTTGACTTACCAGCATGGTGAACAGAAATCTTCAAGTTGTCGTTCCGCTTCCCTTCCAGATTTGGATTACAGTTCCCAAAATTCTAGCCAGAATAGGAAGGCACATGTTAAGAGAAAGCTTCCTGATCAGGCAAGACCTATTTTCACATGTGACTTATTTCCCAATTATTTTGGAATAAGGTTTTATACACTGATTACGACCATGATGTGAAAGCCTGTTTTGTTTTGATTTATGAGACACATCTATTGGCAGTTTCATGGTTTTGACAAGTCCTTTCCTCTCTTCATGAAACTTGGCTTCATACTGTTTAAAAGTCATTTCTGAAGCAATAACCCTAGCTCCATTCTCAGGAATCTCTCTGGGAAGAAGCCCCACTAAGCTCAATGGGATTTACTCAGTGGAGTCCAGATACAGCTGTAGAAACAGCTCCAGAACAAATGTCACCAGAGCACCATTTTGTTGCAAAATAAATTCCTTCTCTGCCAGGAATTACATGACTTTGATTTATTTTCCAGAATACCCCATTTCTTAGTGATCTGACTTAACAGCTAAGGTGTTCCCTTTGTTTCTCTCTGCTTAATGCTATCCCGCTACGATCTTATCTTTAACTCTGAATACAATGCTGCCCCACAGCTTCCTCCCAGGATAGCGAAAATAGAGATAATCCAATAAACACATGATGTGATTTATTTTTTTGTCTCTCTTCATTGCTACCCTTCCATATGGTGAATTGATTATATCAGCATGGAGGCCTGGTGGCCAAGCAGGAGGTAGAAAGAAGTCGTATCCTTTGAGAAAAGCATAGGACTCTGATAATAAGGCCTGGTCGGTTCACAGAATCAGAACATTAATGTGAATAATGAAAAACATGTTTTTTAGGAGTTCCACAACAGTGACACATTGTTTTGTTTTTGCAAAAGGCCCTTTTTTCCACTGCACGGATGTCTCTTTTGGCCTTCCTCAAAAACAATACCTCTCTCAAACCAAGCTCAATTTTGGGGGGCTACTGGGATGTGTCCAGTGGTGGAATTCAACAGGTTCGCACCTATTCACGAGAACCGGTTGTTAACTTTCTTTTAAGCAGTTCGGAGAACTGGTTGTTGGAAGAAATCTCCTTTTGGTTTTTTCCATTTTACAGGGCTAATCCTGTAAGGAAGGCAGGAAGGAAATGTTGTGTCTAGCCCAGTGGTTCCCAAACTGTGCGCCGCGGCTCCCTGGGGAGCCGCGCTATTGCCGTAAGGGCGCCGCGCCATTTCTGAAAGCCTAGTGCGCATGCGCAGTTACAAGTAAAAAATGTAAAAAAACCCGGATGTACCTATTAAGGGAGCCGCGGAAAAAATCCGAAGTTTTTAAGGGAGCCGCGGAAAAAATCGGAAGCATTTAAGGGAGCCGCAAACCGAAAAAGATTGGGAACCACTGGTCTAGCCGAATCTTTATTGCCCTTACAGAAACTGCCTCTTGGTTAACCCATAGAACAGCTAAAGGTTCTTGGCAGTACGCCCAGACTTACTGCTGCCTGAGCTCCACCCAATCACATGATCACCCAGCTGGTCATTAGGGCAGAGAACTGTTTGTTAAATTATTTGAATCCCACCACTGGATGTGTCCATGATGTTTCCTTTCAACAATACAAGTGGCTTGGCATTGGGGTTTTTTTTTCAGGATATATATTTTTCTTTTGCAGTGTAGCACGTAGCTAAGATTGTTCGGTGCAGTGTTTTGCAAACTTGGCAATTTTAAGATGTGTAGTCGAGGAGTCTCACACATCTTTCCAAGTTTGAGAAACACTGTTCTGGTGGCCTTTCACATGTTCAGATTGCTTTCTCCTGGGTCAGCCTCTTTAGAAGAGTTTAAAATTGGCTCCCCCCAGATGTTGGCCTGAGCTCTTCAAATCCTAAAATTTGCAACACTGTTGTTGCCTCTGCTAAAAAGAAATCTTTTAAAAGAAAAATGACTAGAAATGGATGCAGTAGGTGCATCCAAAGACAAAGCCCACTGTTCAAGAAACCCTACTGCCATTTCCCCACACTGACTTGGAATCCTGGAACTTGTAGTCCAATATATCTGGACAGAGACTATCTGATAATATTTGTGTGTTCTTTCTTAGATGTTCCTATCAGGAAATAGCAATTTAATTCTCCAAAGAATTCAGGGGTGCCTTATTTAGCCAGGACTCTCATGAGTTTTCTTTTGATCCATTCCCCAGCTGTTCTCAAACTACCAATCTGAGCCTTCCAGGAGAGAAGGATACTAGTGAGGGTAACTTAACTCTTAAGATATTCCTCAATTACCTTTCAAAGCAAGGTTGTTTCTTTTCCTTTTTTTTCCCCTTGCCTGGCAGCTTCATGATTACTTTGACTCGTGCCTTTCCCTTTTTAATGGTGCTGGCTTGGATCTACTCCGCTTCCATGACGGTGAAAAGCATCGTGTTGGAGAAAGAAATGAGGCTGAAGGAGGCCTTGAAGAACAGAGGAGTCACCAACGGGGTGATTTGGTTCACGTGGTTTTTGGACAGCTTCCTCATGATGGCCTTGAGCACGTTTCTCCTGACGGCTCTCATTACGGTAAGGGGAGCAGGAAAGGCGTATCTTTAGCTCTTGTGAACTCGAGGTCCGAGTTTACAATGCTTTCCTTTCGCGCGATCCAGGTGTTAGTAAGAAACAACAAAAGCCATACATAAAAATGGGAGGGAGTCTGCTAATAGCCTGGCCTCTTCTCGGCACGTAGCAAGAGGCGCGCTTTTTAGAAGCCCCCTTAAGGCATCGTCATCGTCATTATCTGGCCGAGACATTCAGGGACTGGTTTGCCTTTGTGACATTTGGATTAAGGCTGACAGGTCACGTTCTAAACATCGCCTTCAGGTAGAGGAGGGCTTGAAAGGGAGGCGTCTATGGAAAGCCTGATGGCCAGCCTGTCGTTTCCCTTTCAAACTCCTTTCTCCCAACCCATTTAGTTGCTTCATTTCAATACAATACATGATCCCTTGAGGGACTGAAAGGGACACAAAGGCTTATCATTTAAATAGTCCTTCAGTAGGGAGACTGGGTTTATGTTTAAACGGCCCCATTCGCGACAGATTTTATAACGATGCCTCAAGATATAGTCGTTTGTTCGTTTATTTAAGAGGTTAATGGGAGTTGTGGACTGTAGTCCAACACCTCTGGGGGATATCAGATTGGCGATAAGTTACCCTAAATTCTTACATTGTTTTTTCTGCTTCCTCGTATCATTCATCATGGTAAGCACCCAAAGCTCCCTGGGTTGCTTTGAGATCCGCCCCGTTTAAAGATAAGGATAAAGGGAAATCCTGAAGGCCTGACTCTTTTAATACTTCTAAACTAGGATAAATATATTTAAACAGTGTTGTGGAAAAGGGCCCAACTTTCTATAAGAATCTTTGCTGTTTAATTTCTTTGTATTAGTACTTGAATTAAAGTGCAGTAACAGTGTTCCCACTCCATGTATAGTATGCTGGTTTTGAATGTATGTTTGATATCAGTGTAGTATAGAGTGATTTTTTTTGACACCCTGGATTTCAGTAGTTTATCATTTGGGGGGGCAGAAGGAGGATCAGCAATCAGAATCTGTTCTGAGTTTTCAATACTGTTTGCATTTTACATTCAGGTAGAAAGACAATCCCCATTTCAATTTGTAATTAAAACACTACCATATTACAGAGATTAAGACAAGAAGTAAAGCTGCATTTCAGATATGTGTAAATAAGAGGAAGCAGCATCAAAACTAAGGACTTGTAGCTTCATACCTAAGCCATCACAGTGGCTGAGTTTGAAATATCAGCTGAGCCAAAACCCAGCAAGTTAGGCTCCTCCTTGTTTAGGAATGAATCAATAAAATCCAATAGTTGCAGAAAATAATAAAACAAAAACATTTCATATAAAATCCATAAAGAACATTTGTGCCCAGATCAAATTACAGGGATAAAAACTCTAGATTTTACAAATATGTATCTATTTATAGTAGTTCTATACCAGGCCAGTCAAACTGGCGGCCCCTTGTCCCGGATGTGACATGCACAGGCCACACCTACCCCAGCTCCGCAAAGGCAAAAAACGTCACATATGTCACATGAAACGATTGAGTTTGACACTTGTGTTCTACACCATCAACTCCTTCAAGGATTTCTGCTAACTTGGAAAAAATTTCAACATAAAAGATAAAACCTGTGAAGCATAAAACATAAGCACACCCAAACCTGGCATTCAATAAGCAGTCCTCAAAACATAAAAGCTGTGAATAACTCATTCTTAACCACCATCCAGAAAACTGTTAGGGTGTCATTCGCATTCTCAGAGATAAACCGTGTAACACAATACAGGCACAAATAAGACACGATGCTGTCGCCTTCCCCTAACCTTAGAATGATTGGACTAGACAGATCTTTTTTTTTAATCTAAGGAAGATTGTCTTGAAGATACCTGGAACACCAGGTGAGAAAGGGTTTTTATAGGTTAAAACCAGCACTTTTATAGTCAGAAGTCAAATGAAAGCCAAAGTAGAACACACAAAATTGATGTTAAGTGGCAGAGATTACTGTTGTGTTCTACCCCATTTGGGTGGTCTTCAAAGGCAGCTCCATCTACTGCAAGCTGCAGTAACTTGATCTGAAAGGTGATGAAGGTTTGGGTAACCATTGCCAGGTTAATATGCTGTTTCAAGGCAGTGGGCATCAAAGAGGCATTGACTGTCTTCCAACTCTAACTGTGCTGTCACACACAAACTTCATTTACTGAAGCAGCCAGGTGCGGCATGATTACAACACACATGGCAAGTTCATCCCACAGATCACTCAGCCTATTTCCTCAGAGACCAGAAGTTAAAATACATTCAGATAATAATGCACAATGCTATCAGAGTAATCTTTTATGACTTAGCCACTGTGGCATCTAGGCCAGAGTATGCTTTCATTCCCCAACTACCACCCCCAAAACTCACTGCAACTCTTGAGAAGATCTTTCTGCAGTTTGCATTCCAAAGAGAATACAGGTAGTCCTTGACTTCGTTTAGTGACCGTTTGAAGTTACAACGGCACTGAAAAAAGTGAATTATGACCGTTTTTCACACTTATCCCCATGGTCACGTGATTTACATTTGAATACTTGACAAGTGGTTCATATTTATGATAGTTGCAGTATTCAGGTGTCATGTGATCCCCCTTTTTCAACCTTCTGACAAGCAAAATCAGTGGGGAAGCCAGATTCACTTTAGCAGCCATGTTACTAATTCAACAACTGCAGAGATTCACTTAACAAAAATGGCAAGGAAAGTCATAAAATGGAGCAAAACTCACTTAACAAATTTCTCACTTAACATAAATTTTGGCTTTGAGGACTACCTGTAGTTCACCCTAAAATAGGCCTACTGGGATGCGACCCACAGATTAACAGATTAATAGAGTTGGAAGGGACCTTGTAGATCATCTAGTCCAATCCCCCGCCCAAGCAGGAGACCCTACACGATTTCTGACAAATGGCAGTCCAATCTCTTCTTGAAAGCCTCCAGCGATGAAGCTCTCACAACTTCTGAAGGCAAGCTATTCCATTGGTGGATTGTTCTCATTTTGTCACCCTAATCACCCCATTGTAAATTGAAACATGAGCCTAAGGAACTCAGGAATGGATGCTTCTTGTAGCAGTGTGCAGGATTCCTAAATCTCTATAGGCCAATGTCTACCCAAAGCAGAACTCATGTACACTGCTACGATTATTCCAGACACTCATTGCTATCCTGTCTTCCATGTATGTTCTGTTATGACAAATAATCAGTATAGGACAGGGGTGGCTAACCTTTTTGGCACCGAGTGGGAGTATCAATATGAATGTACCAGTATCGTAAACTGAAGACCCTTGATTTCAGATGGGTCCTAAGTCAAGTAGAAGAATGATTTTCTTGCCTTTCTTTTACAGTATGGCAAAGTGCTTCGGTACTGCAATCCTCAAGTTCTCTTTCTGTTCCTGTTAACCTTCGCAATAGCCAGCATCATGCAGTGTTTTTTGCTCAGCACCTTTTTCTCCAAGGCTAATCTGGCAGCTGCCTGCAGCGGAGTCATCTATTTCACTCTCTACCTGCCCCATATCCTCTGCTTCATTTGGCAGGATTGGCTGTCTCTTAACATCAAGATCATGGTGGTAAGGATTTCTTTTCTTTCCCTAGGGCTTGTTCCAAATGGATTTGGTTTACGAGTAATAAACCTGGAATTCTCACTGCTAAGCGATGCAGTTGTAAAAAGCAATGCCATGTGACCATCGTAAACTACAAAGTCAATTGCCTAGTGACAGCAGTTTTGGCAGTAGCTGTTGCTGTTTGTAACTTGAGGATCTCACGTGATTATGACTTCCAACTGCCTGCTGGCTTCCCCATTGATTTGCTTGTGGAAAGCTGACAGGGAACTTTAGAAATGATCATGGCTTGCTGTGATGTTATAATTATGAGCTAGGTGCCAAGTGCCTAGATTGTAATCATATGATCATGGGGGTGTTTTAATGGCTGAAACTCTTAAGGACTAGTGTAAGTACCAGTTATTCAAAGTACTTACAACCAGTAAGTTCTGTTGTAATTTTGAATGGTCACTGAACAAATGGTCATAACTCCTGCAGTCAAGATAATTGATTAGTAATAAACTCAGATCATTTGTCTCTTTTTTTCCAGAGCTTCCTTTCACCTGTGGCTTTTGGGTTTGGTACAGAATACTTGTCACGCTATGAAGAGCAAGGACTTGGATTACAGTGGAATAATATCCGAAGTAGCCCACTGGAAGGAGATAAATACAGTTTCTTGTTGTCTATGGAGATAATGGTTTTTGACGGTTTTGTCTATGGGTTGCTTGCTTGGTACTTGGATAATGTCTTCCCAGGTATGGCCAACAATACGGTCTATTGTTCTATGGATTTTTTTCTGCTTAAGGATGAAAACCTATCTTTGCTGCTTTAATACAACTGAGAACCAACACGGCTAAATATCTCATGTCTCAGAATTTGTCCAATCAGATACAATGAAGATAAATGGAAAGTTATTCAATAGCTGAGGTGTCAAACTCATGTCGCCATGGCGGCGTCACATAATGTATTTGGACTTTTTCCCCCTTTGCTAAAACAGGTGTGGGCATGGACAGCACGTGACGCATCCAGCCCGCGGGCCAGGAGTTTGACAGCCCTGTTCAATAGACTTCTCCTTATTTTCCTTCTCTCCTCTAGTCAGATTCTTGCTCTCGGATTCTGTCAGGAATGTTTCCTAACATGGTTTGATTCTTTTCAGTAGGGTTCTCTAGAAAGGGCTAAATATGTAGAATCATACAGATACAATAGTTCACATTTTCAAATGTGAAATTATTCTGACATTTCAGATTTAATAAGAGCCTTAAATCCTAAATTCTCTTCATGGAAAAAGGTTTACCTACCTTTCAATTTTAAATACAGGTTTTTTTTTCCTCTTGTGAAAATCTGCTTCATGGAGCTGAGGACCCTTGAGAACAATATATAGGATATGGCATTGAAGACTGTAACAGGAAGTGTGATCCTGTCCTGTTCTCTCCCCTCCCTCCCCTAATGGGAATGACATGTTTGAATCCAAACCATTATGCTTTTACTGTATTTGGGGATAAAAGATTTGTGTAATACACTTACAGTTAAGATACATTGAAATGTTTAAAGTCTGTTGGCAAATGCTAGGGTTTAAACTATGTGTTAGCAACAAGCAATTCATCAAGATTTTTTATAACATTATATTCCAAAATATCTTGGCCTCTGATGTTATGGTAAACCCATATCTAATCTCATGCCCTCTGTATGTATTGGATTATAATTTCCACTAATCTTAGGCGGCATGGACAATCCATTACATGGGAGAAAGTTGTAATACAACGACCTTTAAACCATTTGACAAAACACATGGGCTTAGAAAGTGCAAGGCTTCCATTTGTACATTGCCCAATTAGACAAAAGTTTCATTATCTTGTCTTCCAGAAGATGAAGAATCTTTCAAAATGGATTCACAATCTTTTGTGGAATGAATCTTGTTTCTCTTTTACAGTAGTTGTTGACAAAAACAGAATCACTTCCTACATTTGGTGGGTTTGACTGGCGCTTTCTATTTAAAGAATCTATGTAAACCTCGCAGTAAACTTTTTTAAACCATTGAGGCATTGGCAATTAACATTCAGTTGGCAAGCTACCACCTCTCAAAAAGAAGTTATAATATAACATAGGAGATTCCTTACAACATTAATACAGAAATGTACCAGAGGAACAGGGACTGGCCCCAAAAGAGTGGTGGTTAGACAGTTCGAAGCCCTTATGGGAAGTAATGAGGTCCTTTTGAGGTGTGGTTGTGGTATCTTTTCTTATAACAATTCTTTTCATGTTGTGCAAAAGAGCGTATGAGTAGCTGCAGGGATCACTCTTATATTAGTCAATATACATTTATTTTATTTACTAATTCAGCTTGTATCTTGTCTTTTTATTTAAGTGAATGCTTAAAGATGTCTCTTTGAAGAACAGAAACTTGGATTTCCCCATAGTTAAAGAAACTTGTCTGGTCACATATTATAGGAGTTGAAGAGCCAAAACAAAGACCCACAAAAGATCTTATCTGTAGAATGAAAGCTCACACCTTACCATTCACTTTCAGCTTAGGCAGTTTTCCAAAACCAGCATTGGGTGGTTTCTGAATCACAAGTAAAAAGAAAAAAAAAAGAGAAGTGTTTTAAAAAAACTGCAGTCTGTCACAGCTCAAGAAACTCTTGTTTGTCTTTGTGGTAGAAGCAGCAAGAGGCTTTCTTTTGCTTCAAAGGACAGTAAAGAGAACATTCTTCTGTAGAGATATTGTCGAAGATCACCATTACCAGATATAAGCTTCGGTAACTTAACGTGCTATCATGAAAGGAAAGGTGACTCAAGTTTCATGGGCCCCTGAATTAAAATTAGAAGTTGGAAAAGTTTCTCTATCCTGATTCCCCACATTTCGTGTCAAGTCCTCTGAACTCCAAATAACTTCCTCCAAGATTGTTGAGACGTATTAAAATTAATACATTAATTTATTTTCCCTTAAAATATCCATGATGTTTTGTCAAATTAATGTGTCTACCCCATGGAATCTGTTTCAATTAAAGCACTCTCTCCAGCCGATCAAGCCACTTGATATTAGTAGTACAGGTAATCATTAACTTACAACAGTTTGTTTAGTGACTGTTTGAAGTTACCACACTGAAAAAAAGTGACTTATGACAGTTTTTCACACTTACAACCATTGTCGCATGGTCACATGATCAACATTCAGATATTTGGCAAGTGCATCATGATGGTTGCAGTGTCCTGGGGTCATGTGATCTCCTTTTGCAACCTTCTGACAAGCAACTCAATGGAGAAGGCAGATTCACTTAAGAATCATGTTACTAACTTAACAATTGTGGTGATTTACTTAACAATTGTGGCAAGAAAGGTCGTAAAATGGGGCAAAATTAACAACAGAAATCAGCAACAGAAATTTTTAGTTCCATTGAGGTCATAAGATAAGGACTACCTGTGTTGGCTGAAGAATTACAAATTCCAAGGAAAATCTTATTTTGGAATTTTTTCATCTTTCTCCCTTTTTGAAGACATACCCCAGTGCCTTAACTTTTTCTTTCTTATGGGTTTTCTCTGGTCCAGCGAACTCCTTTTTGTAAAATTTTGGTCTTGCTGTGAGATGGAAATTTGTTTAAATATCTTATATGATAAGATAAGAAAATTCAACATATTGTAAACAATGTACTTTATATCTAAAACCAATAAAACTTTTTCTATGAAAAAAAAAAGGGTCTACTTAAACCACTTTAAATGCGATAGATTCAACCTCTCCATCCCGTGAAATCTTATTTCCATTCCAAACATGTCCAGCAATAGGCCACAGATCCAGAGACAAATGCAAAGGGAGAATCCACAGGGGACCCAGACTGCCAAAACCAGCTCAGAGAGAAGATTACGTGATCACGCCCTGGTCAGAGTCAAAACCAAAGTTCTGACAATACCAGTTCAGACTAGACTTCGCTCATCATTGCCTTTGGCACATCTTGCGGGAACCTCTTTGTCAGACCATGTACAGTACTCCAATACTGTAGCCATTCACTGCTGGCCGTTATTTTTGCAATTCAATATCACAAAATGAAAAATCTAGGAAGATCAATGCTACTCATTTTAGATTGTGGGCATCACTAGTTTCCTAAGCAGCCACTTTTCATCCAGCTTTCTCTGTTCCTTAATGGTGAACAATCGCCGGTCCGCTTAGCCTTTTCCGCTGTGCTTGTCACGTGTCTCTTATGTCGTGTTCCTACAATCCGCTAAACCAGCCTTTCTCACCCTTGATAGTTTTAAGACATGTGGACTTCAATTCCTAGATTTCTGGCTGGGGAATTCTGGGAGTTCAAGTCCACGCATCTTAAAGTTGCCAACGTTGAGGAACCCTTCGCTAAGCCATAGTTTTCTTAACTGTGGTTTCTTGTAAACACTCTAGATGACTAAGCTCAGTTTACCACATAAGAAACTATATATATCTATGTCTCTAGATAGATAGATAAATTAGATATAGAGGGATAGATAAGCCAAATCCATACGCCTACCACGTATTCAGCACGGCCCGCGTTGCTCCGACATTTTAAAGTCCCGCGTCAAGGGAGGGAAGGACTTCCGGACGAAGCTGCCGGTCCCATCTCGGCAAGCAATACGGCAGTGTAGACCACACTTCCTGTTTCCGGTGGCTCACAGGATTCTTTTTAACTTCAACTCCCAACAATCATTGCGCCGAGGGAAATACCAAATTTTCTCACGAGAGTTTCCTTCCCGCCCCCCCCAGCCCCCACCGCCCCTAGTGCAAGGCTTCAGCTGGGCGGTTCTGTGTTGTGTTTTAGCTCGTGTCTTTCTTTTTTTTGCGTGCTAGTAAATTCTGTACTCAGAAAAATATTTTTGAATACATTCCATATCTTCATTCTATATTCTATTTCCTTCAATTTATCTGCCAGCCAAACGTTGGACGTGAAATTGTTTAGAGACTATTGGGCAAAACGAGCCTAGGTTTCGATAGCTTTTAATGTATATCTGTTGTAATAATATTTACTTTATCTATAATGCCACAGGCTACTAAGATTTTAAAATCAGTCAATTGTGATGTTTCAAGTTTAGTAAAATATTTAAAATATTTTTTAAAAATCAGGTAGGCAAACACTCAAAATATCCAAAACGGGGAAAATAAAAGTGTTTTGCAGATCTGTGCAGCCAAGGAACGATTTAAGCTACATCTAATAAAAGTGGACTGCTTTACCAAACTTTTTTCCATGATAAATCTATTAG
>JAOYMU010000263.1:6779863-6791081 GCA_025802295.1 Psammodynastes pulverulentus | reverse complement strand
AACAACTTGCCTCCAGAAGTTGTGAATGCTCCAACACTGGAAGTTTTTAAGAAGAGATTAGACAACCATTTGTCTGAAATGGTGTAGGCCAGGATTTCCTTCCAAGGTCCCTTCAACTCTGTTATTCTGTTAAAACTAAGAAATGTCCCCTACAATGAAATTCTAAGAGAATTGCAGTCTAATGTAGTCCAACTCATCTCACCAAGTTTCTTCTTTTATGGCAAAGCTTAGCTCTGTGAGCACAGTTAAGATAGTGCCAGCTGTTCCTGGGTTTGCAACTTTGTCTTCATTTTATCAGTTAGCCTTGAATGTCTGAGGTAGGAATGGAGCCAATTATTGTTAGGAAAGGATTTAGTCTCCCCACTTCCTGTCTTCTTAAGTTTTTTTTTTTCCATTACTGTAAAGACAGGATAAAACCACACCAGGCCACCATAAGAGATCCATTTGTTGAAATCAGATTCCTGTTTTGTATGTTAAATGTAAAGTGCAATGTGTTTCTTATTTTATAAGCATGGAAGAATGTGAGGCGCTCTGTACACGCATAGCTATCATGGCTAAAGGCACCTTCAAATGTCTGGGCACCATCCAGGAACTCAAATACAAGTAAGCTGAAGATTGGTATCTCATATTCATGGTTAAGGATCTATGAAAGTATGTAATTTAATAATTATATGCTCCCTTTATGAAGTTTCTCATAAAATAAATGTGAATATTACTGCACAAACTTATATAAGCATGGATATTTTATAGATACGGAGATGGCTACATTGTTACCATGAAAATCAAGGCGCCTAAACTTGGATTACTTCCAGATCTCAACCAAGTAGAACAATTCATGTGCCAGAACTTTCCAAGAGGGATACAGAGAGAAAAGCACTATAACATGCTGCAGTACCAAATATGTACCTACTCACTGGCCAAGATATTTAGGTTAATTCTCTCCAACAAAGAGAACCTAAATATTGAAGAATACTCTATCTCACAAACTACTCTAGACCAGGTAAATTAAAATATTCTGAAAATAGAAATCTTCCACTAAGTTAACGTGAACAGTCCAACTACAGAAACTATTTCAGTACTGTATATTAGAAACTGGGCTAATTCAGTTTCCCACTTTGGGGCAGAAGTTCATTTATTTGAAAGTGCAGTTGACTCACATCCAGCGGGACTACTGTTTATAGACATTTCAGCAGCACTTATCTTTTAAACATTTTTTTGTAGTTGCAAAGGAATTTCTCAATAATCATGGTTTGGTTTTAGATTTTTCTGTCTCTGTAGAATAGTGATCCATTTGCTGCTTATACATCCTTTGTATGGATTTAATGCAGATTTATAAAGGCAAGGAATGTTGCCGGTCCCATCCCCTTAAGGAGGTACATCCAGTGGGATGCAGAAGGGCCTTCTCTATAGTGGCTCTCTCCTTCTGGAACTTCATCCCTCCAGAAATTAGACTGGCCCTGAAAATGTGGTTTTGCCAGCAGGCCTGGGGAACCCAGAGTGGGGTAGAGCCCATTAAATGGCTGGTATGAGTGTGTGTTGTCATCGAGAGGATGGTGGGGAGTTATTTTATTATTTATTATTTTTATTCCTTCTACATTGTATTTTTATTTTCTGTAAGCCACCTAGAATACTCGTGAGTGAGAAGGCTGCTATATAAATTTCCCTAAATAAATATGTTTTGTTTGTAGAAAAAAGTTTTGTTAAAGTATGTCAATTTTCAAAATCATACTGCTACAGATCAGTCTGTGAACGAAAATCACTGGGGGAAGATTTTTTTTGTGTTGTGGCATCATCACACGTTTTGTTATATATATGTATATATATTTTTTATAATCCCAATTTTTACCAGAACTTGGTAAAACTTGGTAACTACTTCCTAGGGTAGGTCTTACTGTACATTTCTCTGTTTTTCTCCCACAGGTTTTTGTGAATTTCGCCAAACAGCAGATGGCGGATGAGGAGATTCCTCTACACCCTCGTGCAGCTGGAGCTAATAGAGAGATGAAAGTGACTCCTGTTGTCTATCGGCACATAAGCAAATAAAAGCTGTGTGGCAGCTACGCCAACATTTCCAGTTGCTGAGGACCAGCTCTTGACAGCGATCTTCCAAACTTTAAAGAAAGTGGAATAACATTGCAAATTTTTAGTAAGAACCAGAATGGGGGCAGTGAATCCTAGTCTGACAGATGTATTGCTTATGGGTGAGAATAGCCCACACTGCCTGCTATGTAATGGCCAAATGTTATGGACGAAGGGAAAGTTTAAATTTTTCAGTATCTTGGTTTATGGTATTCTGACCATTTTATTCAGGACAAACATTGTGCAAGACCCACTTTGAACAGTTCAAATCTTTAAAACAGCAGCTGCTGAGCTGTGGTAGCGCAGTGGTTAAAATGCAGTACTACTGCAGGCTACTTCTGCTGACTGCTGGCTGCCTACAGTTTGGCAGTTAAGTCTCACCAAGCTCAAGGTTGACTCAGCCTTCCATCCTCCCGAGGTGGGTAAAATGAGGACCCAGATTGTTGGGGGCAATACGCTGACTCTATAAACCGCTTAGAGAGGGCTGTAAAACACCGTGAAGTGGTATATAAGTCTAAATGTTATTGCTACTATTGTGATGGCATATATTTCAAGGCAACAGTTACAGCCACTCAGGAGTCTACTGGAGTGGGCAGCTAGAACAATTTAAAAACAAAAAGAACAAATTCACGGCCTTGAAGGGATTCTTGTGTAAAAGAAGGCATTTGCTATCCTTCAGAAGATCTTCAGAAACAGGACATCCACTACTGGCAACACCGCAGCTCAAGGTTTCTTGACCTAAGTTAGGCTAACAAGACATCCATAAAGTCATGTCTGCTTAATGAATTTTATAGAACATTTGAACGTTTAGTAGAAAAATAATCACAGGTAGTCCTCAAGTTACAAGCACAAAAGGGGCCATAAGTAGTTTGGGAGGAGGTTCCATTGCAACTTTGAAAGGTCAATAAGTGACCAGTCAAAAGTCAAGGACTACTTATAAATGATTTCCAAACAACCTTCCCAGAAGTACTGAGTGCTGTACAAAGACTTTAGAGTTTCTATGTATGATGGTGGAGTATTTTTTAAATTTTTACATATCATTGATACGATTGAGCATATTGCTTTTCTGGATAATAAAATACCAAAATTTGGCCACTCGCTGCAGTGGGTATTCTAGTCACACAGTAATTTCAACCAAGTTTAAAATAAAAGTTTGTTTATTACACATTATCTTTTTACAAATAGCTGAAAAATGTACATTATTTCTAGATAAATAAATTTGAAACATCCCAGGTTCTTTTGTTGCTACAGTCTTCTTAAAAATTTAAGACAACGTTGTACTGATTTCTTGATACAATTTTGCACACACATTTTTTTTAAATGGGGCATTTTAGGGAAAAATATAATGCAGGATTGTTTAATATTTCCTTGCATCCAGGCATAAGGCTGGAGGACTGCAGTCTATAGATAAACTGCTGCTATGCATCTTACTTAAAAGTAAGTCACGTCAATAAGACCTACATTCAAATAAGTGTGCATAGAATTGAAGTATAAGCATAAGCATTTCCAAGCAAGAGAAATGCAAGTAGTATAAGATGCTATATAGCAATTAGTGGAAGTACCAGGTTGCAGAAGGTGGTGAAGTTAATGTAGGGAAGGCATCCTCTATCTAATAGGGCTTCATGAAGACAGAACGTGCTAAAGATTATGGGTAAAAATCCATTCCCTTATCTATTTTGTTATCTTCAGCCAATTGTATTTTTATTGGTAGCTTTGCCAAGACTACTTGTTCAGCAACCAAAGTTGTGACAGCATTAGATGTGTATTTTTGACCAGTCATCAAAGTTCCAGTTATTGCAGTGTCCACATGGTCATATTATGATGATCTGAACACTTGGCAAGCAGCTCGCAACTTACAACAGTTGCAGCATCCTGCAGTCAGGTGGTTGTCATTTGAGACCTCCCCTGCTACCTTCCCACAAAGTCAATGGGGGAAATGGCAAAGAAGTTGCAAGTTGTTCAGGTAACCAACCAACCTCCCCCCCTTCCTGTGCAGCGTACCATACTCCCCTTACCTCAGCCTCCCTGCACTTGTGCTCATTGTAGCACTCCTTCCCCCAACTCATACACAGACTGTACCAGCACCTGTGACATCCCAAGCTCCTTACCTGGAACTCCTGATTAATGACCCCACCCATCCTGGAACTATGATGACAACATGGAGTGCCTGGATTGCTTAGCAATGAGGTCGTGCATGTCATACTTTATAACTGCATTGCTCAGTGATAGCAATACCGGTCCCAATTGCAGACAACCCAAGGTCTACTTTTATTGGGGATATTTAGTTAGGCAATCTCTACAGAAACTTATGTTTCTATTTATTTTACTAAGCTTAATTGTCCCTCAATCATAAGCAATTCTGAGTAACTGATTGGGGTCACCAGATGGCTGCATCAGATAACTATTTTTAATGCATTGACTGCTTCTTTTCCTTGTGATCCTACTCTAGTTCTGTGTAACATGTTCTAAACCAGGGTTGGGGATTAGATCCAGTCTTGGGTTTGAATCCCTTTGGCCCAATGGATTATAATTTCTGGATGTAGAGCTTCAAATAAACTCTACCCCTTCTCATTCTGCATAGAAAAGGAGTTTAAAATAAACTCTACTCCTTTTCTATGCAGAATGAGTATGGGAAAACATAGTTCTCTTTCCAGGACTAAGGGGAGTCATAAATTTCATGGAACACTTTCTGCTGTGCGTTCTCTAAAAGTTGCTCTTCTAATTGTCCAGTATGTATTGGTATCTATAAAGAATAGGACAACTGTGAAGAAATGTGCCCTGCAATGTAAACACTTTATGTATTTTGTGGGATGTTGCCAGAGGTGGGCTTCACATAATTTAACAACTGGTTTGCCTAGTGCAGAACTGAAAATGTGAGCGCGCTTGCGCACTACTTCAAACACGCGACTTCCAGCACACCTCGGGCAAGGGGCGGAAATCAGCTGGGCTGCGTGGGCAGGGCGAGCGAGCCAGAGAGTGAGATATATAGGATGGGATAGCACCGGGGTGGGTAAACGGGCCCAGCTAGTGGGTGAAATTACTGGTACGGGTGAACCAATCCGAACTGGCAGCAGACCACCTCTGGATGTTACTATGCAAGCATGAAGATGTGGAGCTTTTATTGTGGTATCACAATGCTTATCTGGATAAGTCAGTTAGGCACCATTGTGGTTAGGAACAGATGCCTGTTTCAAGTGTGCACTTTTCCCAATCAAAAGAAATACAGTACAGGGAGAACCTGACTGGAGCTGCTGTAGGTCCTCCATTTTGAGAAGAAGCAAAAGGCAACTCCTAGACGATCTGAGTATTCCCTGGGAAAGCCATGCACTGGATGTGCTTCCAATCAGCAGGGCAGTGACAAGAGGGGCCCTTGAGGGGAATGAGACAGGTTTCAGTGCAGGTTAGATTAAGGCCAAGGCCCCCAGGCTGTAACATGCTGGCCTCATAAACCAGATCAGGCCTGTAGGCTAGATATTTCCCATAAATGACCTATACTGCTTGCTATAGCAAGCATCTTATACCAGATGCAACCTTCTTTTCTCTTTTGGGTGTGGTATGGATGCTCATGATTTTTTTTTCTCGAAGTCAAACTCAGAGAAGTATCAAAAACATCTACTTATCTGTTACCTTGGCGAATCAAACTGCAATAAAATATGAATGTTGTTCATCATGACCCTTAAGGCAATAACATGAAAAAAAGAGGAGTCACTGCTAAAACCTGCATATCAGAAAGGGAAGTGTGACTTGTGAGCCCCTCTCACTGTAACACAGTATTAACATGCATCTGAAATAATCAGTCTAAATTATTTTCCTATCTTGGCTCCATTGCCAACAGTCTTCTTGGATGCCCATCCATTTTGCTGCTTATAATTCAGAAAGGGAAAAACATTGTCCTTATAATAAGAAAGGAATGATGGACATTCTAAAACTAGGATAGTCCTTAAACTGTCGTATATAAGTGTAGTGTTTGTCCTTTGCCCAGACCGTCATCTGAATGAAACACAGCAAGGTGAACAATCCCACTGCAAGAGAGAAAAAGGTGGTTAACATTACAAAATATTCTATTGACAATAAATACCGCAAAATTTTAAAACCAAGAATGCTATTCACCTGGAACGCACTGAGTCATGATAGTAAAACCAATCCATGTTCCCAGCTGTAATGGCCAAGAAGATTTAGAACTATTTCACACGATTAAAATTGCTAAATGCAACTAGTCCCTTTATATTAAAATAATCAAAACATAACTATTTTTAATATCAGTTTGTAAAACAAAAGCAATAAAACATGCAAATAATTAAAGACACAACCAATATCTTGGAAATGCGTTGCTACATATACAGAGTTCTGGTTTAAGATCTTTAAGTGCTTTGAGAATTTTATTGCCACAATCGGCATGCTTCACAATCGTAGAATTTTCATGGGGTGGTTCTAATGTTAATACTATATATCAGCTGCCTGCCGGTAATGGTCTTTTTTGCCTCAATTTATCATGTTTATTAAGGAGCAGAAACAGAATAACAGCAGAATGGTTTTAGTTGAATTGCTAGGACACTCCTTCTTGGAAGCAATTTTAAAATAATAAAATGTTTTTAAAAATTAGTAATTCCCACTCTTCTCCTCATACAATCAAGATAAAAATTCCCCTCTGATTATTATACTAAATACTCTTTTAAGGTATATAGTCTACAGTGAAGTGGAGAATTTCTGATTACTTTTGTTACATTATAGTACTAGGAATTGTAAAGCCTTGCAAAATCACCTAGACTAGAGATATCCTAGTATGTCAAAATTTACCTCCTCCCCTTCAGTTTTATATTAAAAAAAGAGTGTGATGCTAAAATAGCTTGATGTATTTCAATATTCAAATGGCCCACGTAAAATAAATTAGAAAACTACCTGTCTAAGCTGCTTCTGCATGATCTGTTTTCCACAAATGTTCCCATTTACGTACATTTCTAATTTATTACCAATTTATAGTAGGTCTTTCCATTTGCAGTTCTTTAAAAAACGTTATTCATTTTTTTCCCGGCATCCTTGAAACTGTAGCAAATCTGAGGTAATCCCTCATCTGCAAGAAATACTGTGAAGCAATTTCACCTATTGCTTCATGCTATGTTTCTACATTCATTTTTTTTCTCTTAGTTTCCCTTCTCAAGTAGTATTCTGAGCATGTTCTGCGAAGTACAGAATTTGGTAGTTTATCATACATAGGGACATATTTAAGGGTGCAGTTCAAGCTTTCAAGTGTTTTAATAAGTGACCCTATAGCACACATTAAGCATATAATGTATACATCAAGCCAAACCAAATTTTTACAATATCAAAAATGCTTACCTCGTAGGTATAATTGGGGCATGACACAAAATAAAATAGCCATGTGAAAGGATTCTTCGTTGGATAAGGGATCTTACAGGTCTTGGATCCTATCAATTGAAAGATCCAAAAAATTTAAAACTATCTGCTCTGCTTCTATGTGTAGGGTTTGTTTGTTTTTTTAAATATCCAATATTTCTTTTAGCACAAGGCTTGGAAGGTAGCATCAATAATATGGATGTACTTATTATTTTCATATCATTTTATAGTTCACCTTTTTTCATTGAGGTATCCTACCACAGATACTTCAGTACTCAAAAGCATTTTACAGTATTAATGTAAAATTAACGCATCTATCTTTCAGCAGTCTCACCACTGCCAATCCTTCTAAATAAGCAGTTAAAGAAGGGGAAGCAGTTTCAAAGAAATGCCTGTGTTTCTATGGGCTGAGAGTCTCACAATTGCCCAACGATATAGGTAGTCCTCGACTTACAGCCACAATTGAGCCCCAAATTTATGTTTCTAAGTGAGACATTTGTGAGTGTTGCCCCATTTTACAACTTTACTTGTTGTTAAGTGAATCATTGCAGTCAAGTTAGTAATCCAATTGTTAAATGAATCTGTCTTGCCCATTCATAGACTTTGCTTGTCAAGTCGCAAGAATTGATCACCGGATCCTGGGACGCTGCAACCATCATAAATATGAACCAATTGCCAAGCGTCTGATTTTGGATCACATGACCCTGGTTCGTACATGTGAAAAATGGTCATAAGTCACTTTTTTCAGTCCTGCTCTAACTTTGACCGGTCACTAAACAAACTGTTGTAAGTCGAGGATGACCTGTAATGATAGTATGTTGATCAAAGATAGCTCAATGAGATAGAAAAAAGGAGACAGTCTTCTTCTCCCTTAACTGGGGTAAAAGATGACATTGGGGGAAAAAAGGTTATAACAAGTAAGCATGCTCATGGGACAAAAGGTGCTGAATCTTGGGGGAAAGTAGGGATGAAGATACAGAATGGACAGACTACAAAATCCTGGAGGACACTAAAATCCAAAGCGGGGAAGTTCCTCACTACAACATTTTCTTACATGCCATATTTATCTCATTTTACTCTGTATAGCAGGCTGTTGAGGTCAGCCAGATTCATTGAAGAGGCTCTTTGTAAGACTCCCCCTATTCACCTATATATTTATAACTGTAAGTCAACAGTAACCTCAACAGTATTTAATTAAAAGCAAAACACTCAGCTTTTTCCATCTCTTCTCAGATTACTAAGTGTAACATGGATAGAAAAGTTTCCAGCTTCACATGTCTGCAATGAGAGAGAATGAGAAAGTGGATGAAAATAGAAACAATGAAAGAAAAGGCAGTTTAAATAGAGAGGAAGGCTCTCCGTATATTTTTTCCTAATTCTTTAGAACTAGTTCTCATACAGACCCATTTGGTGCACTTCAGATAGATTGGGCTCCCATGCTGAGTGTGAATTCACAGAGAGCCCCAACACATCTGGAAGAAACCAATTAAGGAAGAATTCCTTAAACATCTCATCTGTTTTGTCCTGTTTTAAAAGCGAAATCTAATTTCTGTTTACACCATGGTACCTCTGGACTGCATGGTGTTATAGCTTTTTTGACACATCTTCAAATACAAGTAGTCCTTGACACAATTGGGGCTGGAACTTTTATCACTACGCAGAGTGGTCACAAAGTGAGTTATACCTGACTTTACAACCTTTTTGCCATGGTCATTCAGCGAACCACATGATCATTAACTAAATCCAGCTTCTCTCATGGATTTTGCTTGTCAGAAGTTCTCTGGGAAGGTTGCAACTGATTATCACGTGACATCAGTACATTGTAGCTGTCATAAATGGATGCCGATTGCCAGGCTCCCAAATTTTGTTAGTGACCACAGGAACACTGCATCAGTTTTAAGGGCAAAGATCAATCGTAAGTCATTTTTTTCAACATAGTTACAGCTTTGAATGGTCATAAGTTGAGGAATACCTGTAAAGCTTACAAACATTTGATTTAGGCGCCAGCCCTTCTATTAGGTCATTCCCCAAACTGCCAAAAAGACATAAAGTTCACATTTGATTTATCTGTGTAAAGGCTGATTCATCTTACAGCATGTAAATTATCCAGGGCTCTGGGGATTCAACTCAGATAGCTATTCAAAATCTGAGGAAGAGTTATTTTGATAGCTCTATCAACCTCTGTGCTGTATCTCAACCGCTCCAATTGACGGCTGGGCACTGAAATTGTGCGTTCCTTTGGGAAGCACCCAGATGATTCCTCTAGAAACACATTGAGGCTTTTGTGTTTCTGCATAAAAATAAAACCCTTCGTTGCTTTAAGAAATCAAGAACAATGTATTGTTGATTAACACTGAAGGAAAATGCTTCTGCAGATGACCCTTTATTACCCTTATGTGGAAACTCTTAATACATGCAAAGAATACCATATATATTTAACTAATTTTAAGTAAAGATTTTTTCCTTTGAACATTCTAAAAGGGTAAGGTAATTGCAAAGAATGTTTGCAAATAGTCAAGTTACTAGCCATAATCTTCCATACTCTATACTGTTTGTATTGTGTAGCTAAGATATGGAAATAAACTATTCAGTTTTTCACTTTAAGCCTATTATCATGCTAACACTTTGAATGCATATTTATTTTCTTAATTCAAAAGACTTATAAGGCTGCCCTTCTCACAATTTATGAGAAGGACAGCCTTATAAATTATAATCTTATAAATCCAGCACACAATAACCCAACAAAATCAAAGGCATAAGACATACATAACTGAGGATAATGATAAAAACATGCATATCACTGAATAGGCCTAGTGCAGGAGAAAAAGCAAGGAAGATCCAATAGGGATCACTTTTGCTAGGAGTTGAGCTAAAAATTGAACTAAATAAATAGCATCCTAAAAGATCTACATTATCTACCATGTTAAATTTCTTCTAAACCAAAGGATAGGGCTCAAATAGTCTTGTTAAAACCACATACTAGGTTCTGAGCGTCTAGTTTCTACCAAATTATTTTGATTACATACCAAAGTAGTATATAAACATCCAGAGAATTACTAGAAACAATATCCTGGTATGCAGAAAATTGTGTGGCATATGTGTCTCTCCTTTTTAAAAACAAGAAGACAAACTCCACACAAACCCTAAAGATGTCACAGACATAAGGAATTGTTTGGAGGTGACTCGTTTGAAACATGGAAAGTGGTATACCCTAATTTTATTCTCACAATAATGCTGTTTGGCTGAGAAAACCTGAGTGATTGACAACCAACCAGCTTTTATTTCCATTCATTTACCTTACTCCTCTCTTTCCACCCTTTTTTTTCCTACTGGTCCTCTACCAAGACAATGTCTAATTCAAAACAGATTCACTCACAATACACTCTCTTAATTTATTTGAAGATTGTAACATATTTTCCAGGATGATGCTCAATCTCATATGTCATGTACAGAGACAAACTTCAGATACCTGCTCCTTATTGCAAAGTGTAAAAATAGAAAGAAAGTGCAGATAAACAGAAAATAAATTCTAAAAATAAGTAAACTACTACTTCCATTTTTCTTTCCAAATGCCTCTAACCAGCTTTTGAAGAAAAACATGTTGGAAAACACTAAAAAGCGATAGCAGTTGTTGGGAGTGTCTCATCTCCATGACCTAATATATAAGAAATGTGTATCTGATTTAAAACTGCCTTAAATATACTTTATATTGTTGGCTGCAATGGGAGTAAAAGAAAATCAAAAGAAAAAAGAAGACAGAGTAAGGCAGGGATGTCCAAACTTG
>JAOYMU010000263.1:6724107-6739557 GCA_025802295.1 Psammodynastes pulverulentus | reverse complement strand
AAATTGTAAAGATATAAGCAACATGGTATAGTCATAAATTGGATACATACATACATACATACATACATACATACATACATATATATATATATATATATATATATATATATATAAAATCAACCACCACAAAATGACTGGATATTAACCTCTGACACAAGTCATGGCTTTGGTGCATTAAGACAGCACTCCCCAACCTTTGTGGCTTAGAGGACCAGTTGGAGGGAGAAGAGGGGAACTGGGCCACACAAGTGGCAGGCCAGCACACACACATGCAGCCAATGCATGAGTGGTAGGCTGGTGCACATATGTATGAGTGCCTGCCAACTGGCCAGTTGAGGTGAGCATGTGTGTTCTAGCCAGCCATTTGCGTGGCCCAATTCCTGATAGGCCATGGCCCGGGGGTTGGGGACCTTTATTAATACTTTTTTTTTAGGAAGATAGAGAGATAATTTAGTTTAATAGCTTAGTTGTACTGTGTCCTATATAACAGCACTTGAAATAGCAAGGACACTTCCTATCAATTTTATATATTTTGGGCAATATACCACAAACTCAACTGAATTCCACTTTCACATTAAGCATACTTATTCTATGCAAGCTAAGTTCTCTAATGTAAAGTCTGGTATACAATCCACAATACTATTGCCTGCATTTTACCAGGTAGAAGAAATATGCAATATAGTATATTGATAAATACCTAGGATGTCATGCATTCAGACGACATATTTAACATAATAACAGAAGTGAGCAATCCCACAGTGGGGAAGAGTATCAGCACCCTTGAGCTCATACCTTTCTGTGCCTTATACTTGTTACAAAGAAAACAAAAATGCATTAATTATGGAATACAGCCCAGAGCAGGATCAATCAGAACCACAGAATTTAGTTGGGTGACTTTGGACCAATTATTCTCCCTCAGCTAGTCCATTTCATTCAATTGTGAGGTAAAATGGGAGAAGGCTCTGTTTACTTCCTTGAGTACTTCCCTGAGCATCTGTATGATAAAGGAGATAAAAATCCAACAGAGATATAAATGCATGTTTAACTGTTTCCTATATTCTAATGATGAATACTTAGATTATATTCCTAGAAAACAATAGTTTTAAAAAGTCTAAATCATATTTGACTGGATCCATACTGAGAGGCATCATATTTATTGATTTATTCACTCATTCATTTATCAGATGTTTACCTGCAGACCCCTGCAGAGCCAGTGGGCTTAGAACATTAATTAATTTTTAAAAAATATTCAGTTACCATTAAAACATAGATGTCAGCAGTAATAAGGACTAGAGTATTATACTAAGATGTCACTTCTAATTTCTGTTATCTTAATCTTCCTGAACTGGAGAGCTTTAGTGCACAATAGTCTTGTTTGTTTGTTCTTTTATTTGTTTAGATTAATTTATTTTGAAATTTAATTTTAAAAGGAAGCAACTTTACAAAAAACAAATTTACACCTGACAGAAATTTACAAGGTTTGTCAACCTCTTCAGGCTCCATTGGGGCCCCCATCCCTACCCTACAAAAATAATAAACTGAAATCTTGCAAGACTAGCAATCTGACTCTGAGTTTTTAGAAGATCTTGTTTTCTCAAAATCCAAAAATCTTGCAACATCAAGCATAAGACTTCAGTGGTTTCTTGCAATATCTTACAAAAAATAGTGATTTCAAGATGTGGCCTTTTTTAGAAAGAGTAAAATAAGTTGATTTCAGTTTAATTGGTTAAGCTATATTGCTATATGTATGCAACAAATATGTCTTTATGAAATCTTCCCTCAAGGAATATCAATGTATTAACTTTATTATGTATCTTATCAGCAAAGGCAGCATCACACAATTAATGAATGGAAGGCTTTGCTGCAGATTTAAATGATAAATATAATATTGAGTTCCTTGTTTCAAAGATGCTATAATTTGACAAAATGAATTACCCACTAGAGCTGCTTTACATACCTTCATCAAGTTATGTTTCATAAAAATGGAAAAGCCGAAGAAGAAAAAAAAAGAAGAACCAAGTGATATAATACAATTCATTTGTCTTTTATAACTAGGAAGACAAAGTCTCTTGGAGCTAATGTTTCATTTGCCTGCATTATTAAAACAGACTATCTGCCAGAAAGAAGAATGAAACTGAATACCACCTTTTCAAGAGAAAGCTTTTCTTTGTATACAGTCTTCTTTTCATTTGTATTTTACGTTCTGCTTTTATTACAAGTAGGGACAAGTGAGGGTAGATATAATGCTTCATTAATATCGTTCAATTTGAGATCCAGGTATGAGGAAGATAATTCATATGTTGAAAAAGTTTTTTGCCCATTCACAATCCATTTTATATACTGTAGAGAACAACACATAAAAATAAAAAAATAATATATAAAAAGTCTACAGACGCACATCTACACACATACACCTCATACATCTATATTAAAAATTTAAAATTGCATTGTTGTTGTTATTATTATTGTTGTTAGTTGCAAAGTCGAGTCTGACCAATCGCAACCCCATGGACAATGCTCTTCCAGGCCTTCCTGTCCTCTATCATCTTCTGGAGTCCATTTAAGCTCACATTGACTGCTTCAGTGACTCCATCCAGCCACCTCATTCTCTGTCGTCCCATTCTTCTTTTGCCCTCAGTCTTTCCCAACATTAGGCTCTTCTCCAGGGAGTCCTTCCTTTTCATTAGGTGGCCTAAGAATTTGAGTTTCCTCTTCAGGATCTGGCCTACTAAAGAGCAGTCAGGGTTGATCTCCTCTAGGACTGACCGGTTTGATCACCTTGCAGTCCAAGGGACTCGCAGGAGACTTCTCCAGCACCATAGTTCAAATGCCTCAATTCTTTGGCGCACAGCCTTTCTTATGGTCCAACTTTCACAGCCATACATTGCAACTGGGAAAACCATAGTCTTGACTATACACATTTTTGTTGGCAGGGTGATGTCAAAATTGCATTACATTACATTACATTAATCTAAAAGCTGCAGCTGGCAATATGGTGATGGTTAAGATGTTGTATCGGTAGCCCGGAAACTCAGTGTCTTGTTTTCACGTAAGCACAGGAGCTAGTAGGATGACCAGTTACTCCCTCTCAGCCTGATCAATATCTGGTTCTGTTATAAATCAGCTGAGAAACAAAATCCCTTGTTACATTATGTATTGATAAGCTTTGCAGTAAAACCCTAAGCATGCACAGGGCAAAACCAGAAGAGCCTAGGAGTGGAACAAACGTTAAGAAGATCTCAAAAAATTGCATTGAGGCATTTCGAAAAGGTACGAGAGAAATCAATACTGACAATATCTAAATTCCAAAAGATATTTTACTCTAATAGTTAAGAGTCCAACCAATTCTCCAGGCAACTCTGTAGCATAGAAATTATGCAATATAGGCAAATATCTTATCCTGGACTATAACAGCATTTATACCCTCAGGAAATCACTATGAGTGGTTTTCAATGTGGGACAATCTGGTCGATTGTTTGTTTGTTTGTTTGTTTAACGTATTTCTGTCCTGCAGATCAAAATTATTCTCAGCAGCACATATAGAAAAAAATGCAATATAAAACATCCAACATACACACAGAAAAAATATAAGAGCATTTACCAGAAAGAAGACACAATCAAACAGTGGCAACATCATATCATATCCAATTAAATCAGGGGAAGGTCCTCTGAAACAATTTGATCTTCAGGAGGGACACAGCCTGATCTCTGCAGGAAGGCAGTTCCATTGTGTCTTCTTCAGTGGTGGGATTCAATTTTTTTTACTACCGGTTCTGTGGGCATGGCTTGGTGGGCGTAGCAGGGGAAGGATACTGTAAAATCCCCATTCCCACCCCACCCCACTAACCTGATTTCCAGCTCTGTTCTCCTGTGCAGGGCAACAAAAGAAGACCCAGCTGGGACTCAGGAGGCAAAGAATCGATGGGGGTGAGGCCAGTCAGAGGTGGTATTTGCCGGTTCTCTGAACTACTCAAAATTTCCGCTACCGGTTCTCCAGAACTGGTCAGAACCTGCTGAATACCACTTCTGATTTGGGAACTGGATTTTGAAAATGGATAACTTAGTTCATACAATATTCTAATCCATGATGATGTGATTTGTTTGATTTTAGCTGAGTATATTGTGTGAAATAGGTCCACCAAAGTTAGTAAAATATTATTTAACAAAGTATAAATCAACATCATGAATAAATCCAGTTCTTGGCCTTGTTTCTCTGATTCCAACAAAAGAAAAAGACGAACCAGAGAGTCACATATTGTTCATGGACAGTTTTAGTTACATGGTACCTTTTTGTTCCTGTAGAGTCAAAGCAGAGCCAGCTGAAACACTCCTGCGCAGAGCCACTAGAGAACCAGTGGTCTCTTCATCTGATTTTGAGAGGCTCGAAGATTCTTCCTTTTGAGTGTTCTCTCTGGCACCGTCTTCTCGCTTTGTTTCCTTCTGCCCACCAAACTGTAACTCCCCTCGAAGGGCTTGGTTTTCCTGTACTAGCTTGATGATCTTAGACTGCATTTCGTGGATGACTTGCATGAGCCTTTTGTGTCCTTCCATTTCTTCCTCCCACATGCTAGACTCCCAGCTCCAACACAGCGTTCTTTTAAAAAGAGACCACAAATCCATAGTGAAGGGCTCAGGTGGCACATAAATGCATCCCAACAGAAAACACTCCCATCCTGCTTTCAGCATTGTGCCATCTTTCACCACTAGAAGAGCTGGGATAGACTGTCAAGGCTTGAAGAGCCTCTCCATGATTTATTCATTCAGGGTTTCATTTTTCCAACTGAGCTTTACTTTTACAGTAGTCACTTTGGTGCAAAGACAGATGGGGGCCCTTCCTGTAGCATAAAGCTGATTTGTGTAATGCAGCCACTATGAGAATTACTCATAGAAGCATGCCCTCTGCATTTGCTTTGAGCCTCAGATTCAGTGGGTATGCTGAGCATTTCTACCCTAACATAAACCTGATTTAAGAAGTACGGAATGTTTTGGGTTCAGCATGATTCTGAGATGAATGCAGATTTATTCCACATGCCCCTTTTTATATCCACACTGAACATTTGCTTCACTGCTCAGCTCTTTGTTTTGTTTTTAAGATTTTATTCCATAGAAACAGAAGTATTCCTGCATGCAGGACCAGCAGTTCCCATTAAGTCATGGCAATAGCCACTCATGTATTACACACAAATATCTTTCTAGCCTGTTCCAGTTAGTATGATTTGTGACATTTGCTTGAAAAAAAATGTGTGCGGAAGGTAAGGGGAGACAGATCAAGCATGAATCTTGCATTAGAATTGAAAGACAATATCAGAGGCAGCTCCTGTTACTTACTCTCTCTGTGTAGATGCAGCATAATATCCCTGCACAGTCCTAAGACTCATTTCTTTTCTTTTTCAGATTGGCATGACTATTAACATTTTGTACAAAAGTTATTTCCAAGGCAATGCCCTTGGCAGCAATCTTTCATTTTATTTTCTTTAATTCTTCAAGAAAAATATATTTGGATTTATTATGTAAAACAGCTGACCATGATGGAAATCATGGCTTAAATCCCAAGGAACATTAATAGAACACATGTGCACAGTGATTTATCATGTTCATACAGACACTACTGAAAGATTACACATATATTAGTAGTAAGAGTATATTTGCAGCAATGAAAAAAATTTCCTTAGAATAATTTCAGTTGCTGTCAAATGTGATGTGTGACAAGATTATAAGGAAATGTGGTGTGTGACAAGATTATTAAAGGCATGCTGTGGAATAAGATGATTTATTTGTCTAATGTAAAAGGGAGCTTTGAGTGCAAAGCAATAAATAGTGTAATATCAACATTCTACAACATGCTTATTGTTGCATTTCATTGAACATATCATAACAGCATAATGTTCCCAATGCTGCTTTCACTGTGGAACATCTCCTTGGAACTGTTCTCTGCTTCATTCATTCACTATGGTGGCAATATGTCCCAACCTTCTTCCTTTTCTAAGACTCTTGCAACTGATTTTCTTCCAGAAAGAAAGTTTACTGAGTATGCTGATACCACTGAGGTGTAGGTGGTGGAAAGGGGAAAATCTTGGCTGACAAGGGCCACATCGAACCCTGACAAGTGCTGAATGCTTAGCTGGGGTTTTCATGTTTCTTAGTTCAAAGCCATTAGTTTTCCACAGTTACCTTTCAGGGCTCTGAAGGGACAGGGGTCATGTGTTATATAGCCACCTTATTTCAGCCTGTTGCTTGGCTCCTGATTGACTACATATGAATACTTGCTTATCTATTTGCTTTTTTCCCCCTTAGCTTCTTGCTCTATAATCAAACACTGCCGTGGAATTATACTGTGATCTAGTTTGTGCAGGCAGCAACACTGCTTGGCTTGGCAGGGAGAGCAGGACCCAGTTATTTCCAGGATTCCAGCTTTGTGTGCACACAGCTGTGATGGCCAGAGAGAACATTAGCAAATGTGAAAACTCGATACTCAGCTGTTTTGGCCTGCAAAAGTTCAAAAGTTGATCTGTTCTCGTGTTGGAAGCAGCCAGGTTACTAATAGACAGCAGATTAGGTCAGAGGGAATGGCAAGGAAGTCATCTTGCCTTTTTGTCTTGGTTTAATAAGGCATTTTGGAGAGCAGATTGCAATAGATGCACACTGTATGTATGCAGTTGATGCACACTGATGCATTTGCAGAAATGCATGCTTCCAACTTTGCAGCCCTACAGCAGGAACCCTTAGCTTCCAGATTTGCACACAAGAGTATTGTCTCTCGTGTGAGTAGTAGTCCAGTTTTGCTGTGCAAAGCCAATACCGTAACTGTGAATCATCTTTGTGGACACAAGCTGAAACCCTGCAAGAAATCAGCTGCCCCATTCTATCTGGAAAAGCCAGCTGATGGTTTATGGAGACAAAGATTTATCAAAATTCAGTTTCACTATCATTTGCCAAATCAATGGCTTGTCAATGGAAAGCTTGATTTCTGCCACAACCCATTCCCTTTTTGCATAGACTTCTGCATGCAGAGACGAACTGTGGCCTAGATTTGTCTGATTCTGTGTGGAACAGGGCTGCATTCTTATAGGACTCTGGGTTGCTTATATAGATAAAGAATTCATTGAGATATACTGGTAACTGGCACTCTCCATATCATCAAGAAGAAGCTTATTAGTTTTAATCATGGGAGGTTGTCACAATTCATGTTATTAGTTCAGGAGCACAGCATCTTTGGTTTAGCATGCGATGTGAACCTAAATACCGTAACTTATAAATTATAGCAAGTCTCCTCATGTACAGTGAATCTAATCAGTTGTGGCTAATCAATAATCCCTGCCTAAAAAGATTATGAATTAGTGCAATATGGAATCTAGTTACATTCTACTCAAATTGACATTATCCTAGAAGGGATTAAGGAGTTATCCTTCTGCTGCTGCTGCAGACTCCATTAAAGGCACTCAGTGCAATGAAAAATAGCACTTGAAATAAGAAAGTCTATAGAATATAACAGATATTTTTATATAATAGACAACCATAGAAAAATTTAGGGTTAACTTCAGTGCTGCCTGGACATGGAAGTTGCAAATTAACCCTCCAGATTAATTTTTTCTTTCAAAAATACACAATCTGTTAAAAAAAGTGTTTCAAAGAAACACTTATAAAACACCTCTAGACATTGTGAAAGAAGAGACACTTTTTTCAAGCTCTTTCCACTGTTATGGTAATGTCTCCTGCCAGTCTCTGCATATATGAGTGTAGCCTCCCACTCACCCCATGAAACCACAAATTGGGGTCCCTTAGAAGTTAATGTTATAATAGATACATCAGCACAGAGAACCAGATTTTTCAATAAATGAAGGCATTTCTTAAATTTTTCCAAGAAAACTGCAGGGATTTGCCTAGGCAGTCACTAGTAGTCAACACAGATTAAAAAAAGCAGCACACAGTGCCACAAAGTAAAAATGAGTGAAAATTTAGGCCATGTAGAAAAACACTAGAGGAGTACTTGCTTGATAAACAGGTCTTGTCAAGTTATTTTTGGAGTAGAGTGGCACTTACATAAAACATTTCACTTCAGCTGATCAGAATTCCTTGCATTTGGGTTCTAGGTGTGGTCATAGAATCTCTGTTTTAATAAGCATATTCTAGCCAAACCAGCTATCCCTTAAAGATGCTAAGATGCCAACACCTTCCTCTGTCCTGGTCTTTGGGAAAAATAAAATAGATGATTTTCGTTCGGAGGTTGTGACTTATGGGAATTCCAAATATACCCTATACCTATATTTTCAAAATAACCACTGCACTCTCATTTTTCTTATAGGAAAAAAATAATCAAGGGTAAAATCTCTGGAAATCTGTCACTCCTGTAATAGTGTGTTCTTTCTTAGAAGTTTGAATTTAACAATCCTATTTCATCCAGATATAGGAACCCAGTAATATTTAAATACAAGTTGGAATAATATCAGGGAATAGCAATAGTGATAGCATTAAGATGTTTGTGCCATCCCATAGTGCTTTATAGAACTCTCTGGGTGGGTTACAATGTCAGCATTTTGCCCCCAACAATCTGTGTCCTCATTTTATCAACCACAGAAGGATAAAGATTGAGTCAACCTTAAGGCCCTTCAGGATCGAACTTTGGCAGTCAGAAGAATTATCCTGCAGTACTGCATTCTTACCACTGTGCCATCAAGAAGACCATAATATGGAATGAAAATAACTGGGAATCCTGAACACTGGGAAAATAGGTATTGTCTTCCATGTCTAGGTAGACTAAAGAAATTGAAAGACGCATGGATAATTTTAGTCCATCTCCAGATTTTGAAGTCTTTTTTCCTTGGTGTTAATGCTTCAATGCTTCTGAATTCTGAATCGTAAGGAATTAGATGTCCATCTTCCTTTATGTGGAACTATTTTGCATCCATGTGCTTGTCCCAAAGGTGCTTTTTCAAGAGGCAACTGGACTTTCTGGTTTTTCTTTGAAGACATTTCACTTCTCATCCAAGAAGCTTCTTCAGTTCTTCATGTCTTCAAAGAAAAACCAGAAAATATAGTTGCCCCTTTAAAAACCACCTTTGGGTTACCTTCTTTAGTTCTTCCTCTTCTATTTTGCTTCCAGGTACTGCCACAAGTCACGTTATTAACCTTATTATTAACAGCAAATTTCTGTTTGACATCTCAGTCCTAAAATCACTTATTAGGGGCCATGGTATCTGCTTTTGACATGCAATTGATCACACATATTAACACGCCAGTAAGAAACTTTGAATGCAGGGATGAAAAATTGGTGAGATGCAGGCGACTTCCAAAGCTCATTGCTCCACTTCCTTCTCAGTTGTTCTTATTTGGAAAGGCTTGATATACCTTTCCACATTTGTAAAATCCAACCACAAAATGAAATCAAGGAAAAAAACTTTACTCCGTTTAATTACATCATCATATCACTGCAATTCCCCTATAAGTTTACACCACTGAGATGAAAATGATCTAGAAATCATGTCTCCTGGTCACAAAAAAGTTTTCCATCTTGCTCTAATATACGTAGAAAACTGTATTCCATGTTCACTGGGTAACTTTTATGTTCCTTCATTTTTAAATGACATGCTAATATTAAATAACCAATAGTTGCTATATCATTAGAATGAGATGTTATCCTCTCACCTTGTGCTCTTGTTAATATATTCGCTCCATTTTTACTGCAGCACTCTGGGAAGCAGCCAAGATTTTGTTAACCATTATTGGAGACCAATAGACAGTGAGAAATAAAAGCCTGAAGCAGCAAATTCCACACTTCAGAATGCATTCTTTGTATCAAATTTACACAAAAGGGGGATTACATAATCCAAGTATCAGAAATATTTCGGTTTTAATTTCATACAGGCTGTTATATAATTGATCCCATTCTTGCAGCTGTGTTGATAACTTTTATTTTAGAACTCCCAACTGCAATATCGTATTAATCTAGTTGAGAATAAACCCTGCAGGACTCAACAGTAATTACTTTTGAGTAGAAAGTGAATATATGAAGAAATTACAATCTTGGGTCTTTCTGTGCCAGTTGTACAAATGATATAGCAGAGGGCTAATGATTAGATAATCAGGCAGTGGTTTGGCTTTGGATTAATTGGTATATATCCTGTGAGACATGCGTTTTTGAGGTTGTTGTTTTTTTATTAAAAAAAAAAAGCTTGGTTCTGTGAGGAAAAAATAAATAAAAGAAGTAGGGAAAAATTCTATGCCAGGGACGGTGTTTTTACTTTTTGAATTCCCATAAAATATAATCAATTTAAAGAGCATTGCCTAAAGTTCTGCTACCTAATCACATTTTTAACAAATTAAAACAAGGATGTAGTTCTGACAATTGGAACAATAACTCATGCAGAGTTGAAATGGAAAATCTTCCTAAAGGTGAGCAAGAATATAGTTAGTTAATCCAACAGAATCTGCTGGAAGAAGGACAGGGCACTACATCATTCAGAGATGCTACATGCAACCATTTCAATTAGTCCTTTCCATTCTGAAGTGAATTTCAGGAATGCTAAGAATTAGCAGTAGGAATTAACAGCATTATGTCAGCCCTGCTGGTATACAGTATTCCTGGTTACACAGCCATACAAATTACGTAAATTTGTCAGAAAAAACTAATAATGACCTGAAATTGTTTTTAACTCAGTAATTATTTAGAATTTATTTTCCAAAAAGGTTGAGAAATAAAAACACTCAGCAACGACTTGATCTTTACAGTAAACAAAATTAAGCAACTGTTCTGAAAGTTCATGAGATACAGGATTATCTGAATCTAAGATTGTTGTGTAATCTAAGCAGGAACAAAAATTACGAGTGGGAACTTAGATCATCTTTCCAATATTGGTAATATCATATGCAGTACTGTATTTCTGCAAAATAAAACAGCCCCACTGATACGTCGGCTGGATGCAGAGCTAGGTAAAAGCAGGTTTCTCCAGGTTCTTGATCGGATAAACAACACAAATAATTGCTAAGAAATGAATTAAGATTCTCGCATTCACATTAATTATGAGAAATGAGACACACCATGCAAATAGCACATTGAAAATAGGAGGAGAAAGATGCATTAGGTATGATTGCTGGGATGAATTATTTATAAAAATAATAAAGGCGTGATATAAATAAGTAAGTAGTGAAATGAGACTCTGGATGAACATTCAAAGGGTGACAAAAGTTTTCCTTCTTGCGGTTGTCATTTCTCTTCTATGATTACATACAGGAACAGAAAGACAATGAGTCCGAATAGAAGATTAAGGATGAAAATGGAGGTTAAATAGAAGCAAAGCAGAATTGGTCTCCAGACTGGAATGGGACAATTTACCACAGCCAACTCACAACCGTCAACTCGCCTCGGGACAACTCACCACACCTAACAACCCCCCCCCCCAGGGGACATCTTGCCATGGGAAAATTGAGCAATTCAATTTAATTATTTAAAATAAATAAAAAAATATTTTAATTTTTGTCATTCACATTTAATTCTGTCCCTCCTTTGGCATCCTTTCTTTAATGATTCTATTCTACCATTTCTTTGATATTAATGTCACTGTTGTCCTGCAGTGAGTTGTTCCATGGTGAGGCTGGTGATGGTTTGTTGTCCCGTAACAAGTTGGCTGCAGCGAGTTCGCTGTGGCAAATTGTCACAGGCCCCTCCAGAGCATCCCAACGCAAGACACCCTCAGACTTAAAACTGAAGTACAGGTACTCCTCGAGTTACAAACACAATTGACTTTTCTTGCCACAGTGTTTAAGCAAACCGTTGCATTTGTTAAGTTAATACAACCTGGCTCCCTCATTGACTTTGCTTGTCAGAAGGTTGCAGCTGAAGGCATGACCCCAGAACATTGCAACCATCATCAACATGAACCAGTTGCCGAGTGGCTGAATTTTGATCATCTGACTATGGGGAAAATGCAGCAATGGTCGTTAAGTGTGAAAAATGATCACTTTTTTTCAGCGCCGTTGTAACTCTGAACAGTCACTAAATGAATTGTCAGCCGAGTATACCATACGGGTGTGAGTGGTGAAGAGATACAAATGCCTCCAGCAACCGGCAGAGAGCGCTAATCAACGCTCTGTCCGTCTCCCGGAAAGCGGCAGGGTACCCGTTGCAACCCGTTGCAACTACGGCACATGCTCGGGATGTTCAGGCATGCGCCGACGGCGAGACGTCGGGCTCGGCGGCGAGGCTGCGCTTTCTCTTGGGAGGAGCTAAACCGGGCGCTCAGCGCTTGAGGCTCTTCCCGGCAGCGCGCCTCCTCCGCTGCCCAGAGCGCTGTAGCTGCTGCTGCTGCGGCCGCCTCCGCTCGTTTCCTTTGCCCTGACCGGCCACCTGCCCCTATTGTCCCCAAGCCATGTGATTGGGGGTTGGGAGGGTGACCGAGCACTTTTATTTGCTTAGTCATCCGCTCCCCACCTTCCGAGGAGGCGACTCGCGTCCGCTTATATACTTCCCGACCGAGCCCGGCGGCACCAGCGGCTCCTCTTCGCCCAAAGAGAGAAGGTAGAAGCGCGATACTCCCGGCATGGGGACCGAGAGCGGCCGGGCTGCCGTCTTGCTGAGACAAGCGCGCACCCTCAACCTGCAAACCGGCAACCTGCTCAACTGGGGCCGCTTGCGGAAGAAATGCCCGGCCACTCCCAGCGAGGAGGTGAGCTTAAAGAAGAGATGGTTGGTGTATTTGTGTGTGTATGTTTGTGTAGGGTGGGGGAGAGAGAGACGGCGACGAAGTGGCATCCCGTGATGCCTTCCCGACGAGACGGTGGACGCTGAGTTGCGCGGAATGACATTTGCCTGTATTTTTGGTCCCCCCCCCCCCCGAGTTTCAGGTGAATGCGGATGGATCTACGGCAAAAATCAAATATCGTGTTATGACTGACTTTACTGCCGTCCTATATAATAAAAGGTGGCGTGGAGTCACAGGATGTAGGCTTGTCCCTCTGGCTCACTGAAAAGCGAGCTAACCGAGTCTCTGACGCCTGATCTAGCAGTCTATCTATATAAAACGCTGCCTTGCAATATACAGTATTTTTTTGCTTGGGCCTTCCCTATCAAAAGTCACAATGGAAAAACTCTGGACTTAACTATGACACAAAAAGTCTTGTAGGGACAGGTAGAGTTCAAAGGTAAGGAACAAGCTGCAAAATTGCTGTAAAGCCTTAAACGTTCAAAAAGCTGTGATATGAATGGTTTTTTTAAAAGTCAAAATTCATCAGTCAAGAGACGAAAATACACTGTATACATTATAGTATTGATATTGACTTGGTTGTGTAATAGATATATACAAACTTTCCAAAGATCTGATTGTTGTAGCTGTCAAAATAATTGATTTTGAACAAAGTAAAACTCTATGGTACAACAAAGATTAACGTTTATTATGGCATAAATATTTGAAGAACAGAGTCCAAGTTCATAAAGTGTTATACTACATAATCACAGGACTTTGGGTGTGTGTTTGTGGACATAAACAGTGGCCAGAAAAAAATATAGCAATAGTGGGGAACATAGTAGTAGTAGTAGTAGTAATAAATTTCTTAAAAGTACTCATCCATTGTATGGTTGTAGAGTTGACTGCATGGGGTGTAATTAAAAATAGTTTATCCCTGTTCAGGTCTCAAGAAACTGAACCTCTTGTTAAAACATAGTGAGATGTTCCATATTGCAGCCTCCTCTAGAAGCTCTTTTGCTCCTTCCTGCTAGTGACAAATGTTCTCAGATACTTGAGGTTGTAAATATTTAAATTTTACTATATTATTGTTGGAAGAAATACAGAGGTTTGGCTTTTGGCACTGCTGCAGGATATAAATTTTTGCTGCATGAGGAAATATACAAATTATTCTAATTGGGGATTGTTGTGCCAATCGTTTGTTTCCTCTTTTTAGTTTGTCCTATCATAAGTTATATTATATATACTGTACATATATACAACATACCTACTATACCATCTACAAATGGTGTACAGGATAGGTTTTTTTTAACTTTAAGAAATACATGTTACAACCTGATGAATAATTGTGGCGATCTCAGTGTTTGAATTTGTGATATGTTCTGGAAGCCAGTATAAATGGCAGTTTTCTGTTGTTAGGTGGTGCTTTTGTACACTGGCAAAATAGAGTCCACAAATCAATATATTCCATAACTGTGAAGTAAAAGTTCTAGTAAAACTTGGGCAATGCTTCCTGCCCATGAGACAAGATTACAAAGGTGTCTTCAAGATATTTCTGGTAAAGGGAAACACCTTCAGCCACGGAAATAGTGGCATGTTATGGAACATGCAAGGACAAAATTGTTGATTTGGAATTTTATATTTCAAGCCAGGGATGTGAACCGACAAAAGTTTGATCAGCAGTAATAATGAAAATAAAAAAGTCTGCTTTAATCTGGGGCTCTATAAACATTGCCAAAGGTAACTCCTAGTATCATGGCTCATTGACTGCTGATAATGATGATAATATTTGGGATAACACATTCTCTGCATTTCTTTTAAGACCTAGGTTAGATTGTTATACTCAAAATAACACCCGCAAAGATATGGTTTTCTATTTTATTTTTTATTTTAAAATGTTCTAATGTACTTCTAGCTTAATATAAAATGTGAGCAGCTTGAACTGTGTAATAGTTTTGTTGCAGCATGTATCTGCCAAATATCTTTGCCTCACCCAGGTTGTAATTGTAGGATAGAATCCTGATATAATTAAAGCAGGAAATCATATTCTAGCCCCAGGTCATATGTGGAAGTATGACCTACTGTGAGATGTTAACACTTGAGACACTTCAGAGTTTTTTAACCACTTAAATATGGCACTTTACAGTTCAGAACAAAAGCTGTAAACAAAATTGGATTAAAGTTACTTGATCAACTATACTCAAGTATCTTATATTTACAGCAAACTTCCTTTGGCCCAGTATTTAAAACTCATTAATCAAGGAAATTTTAAGGTTCTTATTTTATAATAGTAGCGATGTGTAAAGATTTGTGAACCCTTTTGCATTTTCAATATTTCTGCATATATGATCTTAAGCGGAGCCTGCTTTCCATACAAGTCCTAAAACTAGTTAAAGAGAACTCAATTAAATGTCTCAAAACCATTACATTTGTTCATTTATTTATTGAGGAAAATGATCCAGAGCTAGATTACCTACCTGCCAAATGTATGTGAATTTTATTTTCAGTACCTGTTTTGCCCCTTTTGGCCATCAATAACTGCAACTAAACGTTTCTGATAAAGGTTAATCAATCCTGCATTTTGGCTTGGAGAAATATTAGTTTTTATTCCTCTTTGTAGAACAGTGTGAACTCAGGGGTGTTGGAAGAGTTGCTTGCATGAACTTCCTGCCTCAAGTCCTTTCACAACATTTCTGTAGGATTGAGCTTAGGATAGGGATGTCCAAACTTGTCAACTTTAAGACTTGTGGACTTCAACTCCCAGAATTCCCCAGCC
>JAOYMU010000263.1:6701515-6717654 GCA_025802295.1 Psammodynastes pulverulentus | reverse complement strand
ATGTCTAATAATGTGCCTACATACTAGCTGCATTTCTGTACAACATTAAATGAAAGCTAAGGGTTACAAAATGAGCCTGTACAAGTCATCACAACTGAATATTATTCAGCCATCCAGAGTCCCTCTGAGAGGAGATGGTCAGTTTCAAAATTTGATAAATAAATTAATTATTTTGATAGGCTGAAAATAATACTAAAAATGGGGGGAAATAACAGACATATGCAAAGGAAACTGAAATCAGGAATAGGTATAGAACAGAGGACTTCCAGATGGGAACACTATATGGAAAAAGGATCTTTGTAATGAATCAAAAGCTAAATACATGAAATGACAGCCAAAAAGTTAAATGCAATTCTAGACTGTAGTAATAGAAATAAAATTCTTCAAACTATGAGAAGTAGTACGGTAGTTCTGAGCCCCCACACTTTAAGAAGAATTTGGAGAAACTGGAACAGGTACAAAGAAAGTTAGAAAAAATATCTAATGGCAAGTGCTGTTTGACAACAGAACCAAATATCTTTGATGGTGGTTGGATTCAAAACTTTTCTCCTACTTTTCACGAAGATACCAGGAACTCTTCTTTTACAAAAAACGGATATGCCACTGAAAAATATCCCTCAATACATCCTGAGCTTTTCTGTTTAGCTAGAAAAACATGACCTTGCATTTTGCCTGCCTTCCTTTTTAACAATCGCCTTTTCATTTTCAGCAAAGCTCTTTGTTACAAGATCGAACTCCTCGTCAATCAGAGAAGCAGTAAATATGAGTAAGTTCCAAATCTAAATTTGAGAGACTGCCCAGTTATATTTGTACATTTTTTAAAAATGCTTTTGTAACTAAAACAGGTGACATATTTTATCTCAAGTTGTTTTTTTAAAAAAAGAAAAAAGACTTTCAGATCCTTTCTGTTCTTGAACTACAGCTGACAAAATACAAAGATTGTCCTTTTGTTCTAGAGAAGTTAATGCAAACTTGTGTCACTAAAGGAAACAGAGACTTTATAAACTCAAGTGTTCTTAACTTCCGAAGCAAGTTAGAAGTCTCCTGTGCCCTTGACAATAATTAGGCCTTTATTTTTCTTATAGCATGCTAAAATTATTTGGGGCTACTGAGAAAAAAAGCATGGATGTAAAAAGGGGAGAAGTATATAAGGTAAATACGGTATGGGTGACATGTTAACTTTTCAGTTAACTTTTAAAGTAACTTTTTTATTTTATAGCTGGATTTCAAACCCTATTTATAAAATCTAGGTTTTTTCCCTCTATCCTTCAGTATATTTCTCTCCTCTTTGCAAAGATACTTCATTGCAAATTAAAATGATTTTGCTGGACATCTGTAGATTCACATGCCTATGGTGGCATCTGCAATCTAAAACACTTTAACATATATTTTATGACATACTTCTTACAACTGTCAAAATGCTGTACCTATATGAAGGAACATGCAGATATTATTGATTCGTGAGTGAATTATACTTGAAGAGCTCCAGATCATTTTGCTTGCCCTCCAGACCATACTGAACTCTCATAATCGGGATGATATGAATGGAACATTCCAGAATTCTGTAGATTAATCCATTCCTGAATTAATAATTCTGCTACAGATGTGTATCTTTCGGTTTTGTTTTTATGTTCCTTATCTTTTTTTAAGCAAACTTCATGTTATGTTGCTTTCATTTATACTTATTTTTCAATTTTACATTTTCTAGATGCATTGCATAGAATGCGATATAAAATAAATGTAAGAGATTGAATAAATGAATTGCAGATAAGTTGTTTTTGCTTTTTAAAAGAATGTATAACATTGTTCCTTGTCTAATTTTTTTGTTTTGTTTATTTTTAGCATGTTCAGCTCTTGGTGTTGACCAGTTAGATTCTGTGATAATTTCTCCCCCTCCAACTGAAGATGGAATTAATTTTTCTTTAGAATATTTACAACCTTACTGGACAGAGCTTGAAAACTTAGTCCAGAACAAAAAGATTGTTGCCATAGGGACTTCTGATCTAGATAAAACATTGTTAGAACAGCTGTTCAGGTGGGCACAGGTAAGAAAGAAGCTGCTCATTGTGAATTCAACTCCATTAAAACACAAACTTTATTACATATTGAATGTTTCGTTTATTTTAGGTGAAACCAAGTAGTAACCAAGTGAATCTTGCTTCCTGTTGTGTAATGCCACCAGATCTGACTTTATTCGCAAAAGAATTTGACATTCAGCTGTTAACTCATAACGACCCAAAAGGTAATGTCACCTTAAGAATCTGAGGATTGCCTTGTTAGAATAAACAGGAACAATTCTATTAATGAATTGGAGACTCTGAAGACTTTCTAAAGCCCTCTGATTGTGGGTTGGTAGGATGAAAATGAGGCCTGGAAAACCTTTGAAAACTCTTTTTGTTTCAATACATTGGATGGGATGGTGGCAAAATATCAATCCATTAGATGAAACATAATATATTACATGAGATGATATTTATGATGAGTAGTGCAGAAGAGGATTTTAGTATTGAAAAACTCCAGCAATGCCTCCCATGATCTAGTTATTTTCAGTTAAGGAATTCCAACCTCAGAAGTCTCAGATGAAGCTGTAGCTTCTTGAAAAATACCTGCTCTGTTACAGGAGTTCTGCCCCAATTTGGGGGTGGAAGAAATGACATTAATTTTAAACACTTAAAATATAGATAGTCCTTGACAATAGAAACCAATGTTGGTAAGTGAAATAGTTGTTAAGTGAGCTTTATCCCATTTTATAGCCTTTCTTGCCACTGTTGTTAAGTGAATCACTGCAGTTGTTAAGTTAGTAAAATAGTTGATAAGCGAATCTGACTTGCCCATTAACTTTGCTTGTCAAAAGGTGATCACATAACCATCATCAATTAATATGAGCTAGTTACCAAGCATCTGAATTTTGACCATGTGATCATGGGGATGCTGCAGCATTTGTGTGAAAGTCACTTTTTCAGTGCTGTTATAACGTGAGTCAAGGACTACCTGTAATAGGCTAGCCAATGTTTGATGAAGTGTGTTTGGGGATATACATTTGTTTTATCGAATAATACTGGTAGCGCATATACTAAAATACTATTCTTGTGATCTGTTCAACTCTTAGAACTGCTATGTGAAACAGGTTTCCAGGAAGCTCTTCAGGAAAGTCTCCCAGATTGCCAGGGGCACGAATGGACTCCCCTCTGGCTTCTGCGGTATTCAGTCATTGTTAAAAGCAGAGGGATTATCAAATCTAAGGGCTACATCTTGCAAGCTAAAAGGATCCCATCTTCCTAACACTGATCTTGACAACTGGCTACTTCGGAGAGACCCCATCTCTACTTCATATTGAACCTTAGTAGTTGTTTTTTAATTGACGAGTTATCATAAAACCCAGATTACATTTGGGATGGTACTTTTGAGCCCATTCTTTCAATTTCATTTACTTTCACATACTATATGGTGATCTGTGTTGAGAACAGTTGGCTCACCTATACTATATTGTTTTTCATTAAAATTTACTAATTTAGGGATATTATATGTAATCTTTGGAATATTTTAGTGACTAATATAAATTCAAAATCTAGCTATAATTGACTTGGTATACTTTATAGCTGCTGAGCTGAGAGAAAACTAAATAAACCACATTTTGGTGGAATAAGCAGGTGACTTAAAATATGTGAAATATTTAATAGAGTCATTAATTTATATTCAGTTCACTATGCTTCAAACATCTTGCCAGAGTTTGACTAGCCATGCACAATTTTTGTTATGCTTGTTGTATTTTTCTCTTGGCATATGTTCAGATTTTTTTAAACTCAGAATTATATGACTCCAGTGAAGAGTAGAATTAACTTTTTGAAAATTTGTTTTGCTGAAGTTAAAACATACTTATATTTTGAAAAAGATGAAAAGATGTATAAACAAATTTCAGCAATGCACTGAGTGTAGCTTCTCAGACATTTTTAGGAATTATTAAAAAAAACCAGAGATGCTGAATTAGTTACTTTGAAGTTTGCAGGTTCTTCAAAAGAAATTGATTCAATGCTCTTAAGCACTTAATTAAAAAATTGCTGCAGTGAAATGAATATTTTAATTTAGATTATCTTTAAAGAGGTTTGCTTATTGAGATTTCAGTAGTTCAACAATGTACATTTTTGGCATTTTAATGTGTATTTCTGTGTTATTAATGCAAACTTTATCTGGATTTTAAGCTTTTAATTTATAAATGAAAATAAGCTTTACTAAAAGTTTATTATGTTCTTCATACCATACTTGGATCCATTCCAACAGGGAAACCTCTTATACTTTATATTAAAATAATTTTGCATTAGATGATTTAGCAGGTGGTGGTGTTTGGAATCCACAATATATTAAGCATGAAAAAGCATTCTTAATTCAAATTTCAGCCTTTACCCGTAACTAGGTTCTATTGAGCTCATTGAAGTGTTAGTGAATTTTAATGGCATGAGGCCATTTTTTGGGTTAGTTGGGAGCAGTCCTTAAAAACTCAGTACATCAACTGAAATAAAATTGATCTGACAACATTCTGGGGTAAATTTTGATGTGCATCTTTAAATACACACACACAGAGATAAAAAAGTAACTGAATATACAAAAGAACTTGTTTTTGTAAAATTTGGGTTGGAATATAAAGTGCATTGAACTAGAAAGCAACTATTTTCTGTAGTTTGTCAGATGTTAAATTTCTGTAGTGAATGAATGTTTTATCAGTTTGCAGTTATGGATTAAAAGAAATCTTGATCCAAAAATGCAGATAACTGTTTGAATCTTAAATCAGTTTGGGGGGACGGTTGGCGAGATTTTTAAAATCTAATTCACTAGTCTTCCATAAGGTCTGCTTGCTGAAAATTTCACCAAAAATTTTACCATTTTTGTAATCTGTTTTAAAGTATTTAGTTACCTCAAAAGAATGCAATCCACTATAATAGTGAAAGCAGAACATGTTCCTGGCAGGATTGAGGAAAGAAGTGATCTTTTTCCAGGCAGAACCTTTTGAGTTAAGTCTCATGGAATAGGTAAAATAACTACTGTACATTGTTTCATTTAAAACTAACTTTGTAATGGCTATGAAGTTTCCATTCTACACTCAGGACATAGCTGGTAGTTTGTAAATCTTCTTTGTTAAGCTTTTTCCAGCAGTGCAAAAAGGATTTCTATTTGAAGTAATGTTTTTCTTTAAACATCTATTACCATTCTGAAAAGAAAATATTAATAAAAACTCTACAACCATTTCTTGACATATGATCTAGGATTATTATTTCAGAACTAAGGAAAGTATATAGAGAGATATGCACTTGCAGAGGGAATTTGTGAGGTTTTTAAAATTGCATTTATTATTTTATCTTTCTTAACCAAGCATCTTAAAACAGTGCTTCTCAAACCTAAGTAAATTAGCCAAAATCAAATATAAGTGGTTTTTCTTTAGGTAACGACATTCAAACCCTTTACCCAATCACAACAGGGACATTTGAACTTGTTTACCTACACTGGGTAAAAAGGACTTTCTGATCAGCGATTTGGGTGGGGTAATAAGGGAAATGTCAGTAGAGATCGTTGTCCCAACTGGACTTTCTTGTTTTCATCTTCAGCTCTGACAGGATCCTCACTATCTTGTCAGAGCTGAAGAAGCTTCTTGGATAAGTAGTGAAATGTCAAAACAAGTCCAGTTACCTCCTAAGAAAGCACCTTTGGGACAAGGATGAAAAAGTTTGGGAAGCATTGCCTTTCCCTCATCTAAAACAGTTTGCCTTGCCAGATATAGGTAAAATTATATTTACATAGATAAATGGGCACCTCCGTTGCCATTTTATCGTGGCAATTGAAAGGTTAGCCTGTGATTCCAGTATTCCCAAACCCATTTCCCTCTGAATGAACCTGGATGCATCATCCAGAACGAGCAGCAATTGAACTGGTGAAGGCAATAGGGATTGTAATCCAGATTATTGCTGCTCTCTAAAATGCTAGCCTTGGGCTGAGGTGAGTGTACTTCTGAATAACCCGAAATAAAAAGCGTTAAGAATTATGCCGCTTCCCCGCATTCTTTTAATTGCTGATAATTGCAATCCAGCTATGCTGACTGAGACCAAGGTGGAGTGTGCACACAAGACTTCGCTCTTTTTTTCTCTCTCATATCCCGGCTTCGTGCCTTTGTGAACAGCTTTCCATCCACCAATAGCTTGCAGGCGTCCCTGCCAAGAACTGGGCGGAGGCAGGGCAGGAAGCTTTTCGGACGGACATCTTTCTGAATGGCAAAGCCACCTGGAAGCGAACCAGGAGCAATCACTTCCTTCTGCACACGCGGGAAAGATGGTGGCCACCAGGCGGGTATCGCGGCGGAGCGAGTCAAAGGCGGAATGCCCAGCTGCGGAGGTGAGAGGAGGAAAAAGAGAGAGAGGCGCGGGGGGGGGGGCACCCTCCCTGCCTCCGAGCACATCTCCGTCGGGTTCGGCCCGCGCACGCGCTTGGAACTCCGAACGTTCCATTCCATTCCCGAACGTTCTCGCTGTTGTATGGCGCGCGCCGCGTCTCTGCGCTGCATTTGGGTCGCGTGGGGTTAAAAGAGCCGGACTGGAGCCGGAGCCGGCGAGTTAGGAAGGCTTTGGAGCGCTCGGGGACGGTCTGGGGTGTGTGCTGCGTCGATAAGAGGACGCAAATGCTGAGAATGAACATTTACGTCGGCTGACGAAAGAGCAGGGCAGGGGCAAGCTTCAGAATGCACCGCCTCGGTTTGTGACCGTGGTTTGTTTGTTAGAAACTCATTTATGGTTTGGGGAAAAAGGTGGGGCGCCAGCACTAATAGCCGCCGTTTTCTGACCTCGTGGTAATCCTTGAGGTCTTAATCCTAATCCTTAATCCTAAAGAATAAGTAACTTTATTCCTTTGGAATATAATTGCGGTGGGACTGTGATCTTGTCTGCGTCTTGGGCGAAGCAGTCAGATTAACGGAGCAATGCGTTGGACTAAATCATCCCACCAAACTTGAGAATTGTTTCTATGGGAATCTTAAAGCACACGGAAAGAAATGCGGAATAATATTCTTCCCTCGATTTAACAGTGTTTATAAGATAAGATAGATAAGATAACCTTTATGGTCCTTTTTTTCCCTGTGGAAACATTGGAACACGTTAAAAATGAAATTCTGATGTCTGCTCTCAAAAGAAAATGTCTCTATATACATTGTATAATAATGTTTTGCCAAGAAGCATGAAAATGTTTTTCCCCCTTTGTTCCTTTTCTGTCTGCCTTTCTCCCCTTAGCCGCAAAATCTGTGTATAGGTTTGTCATATTTTTCTCTACTTTCAATTAACTTGTTTTGTAGTGTATTTTTTAATTAGAGGACTGATTGATCATTTGTTTTCTCTCCCTCTTGTTTTATTCACAGGTTCTCTTTCTTAGAAACCACACTGGTAAAATTCAGAGGGCACAGGGCTTCTTCAATGTTTTTCTATCATACTGCATGTTTTCACCAGTACAATAGTTATCTGCCTCACATCTCGCTTATCTATCCTTCTGTGATGAATCAGTTTATCAGAGCTGATAGGAGATATGGTCATTTGTCCATTCAATTCAGAACTAGGTAGAGAGATTAATCATTGGGCATTTTTCTCATTGCAAAAATTGGACTAGTAAAAGTTCCGCTTTTTAAGTTCTTGGGAGGGGAGGCAGTTGGCTTGGGATATAACATTAAGTGACACATTTCTTTTATTTTTCCTTAGTTTTTCTTCCTCTGCAAATGAGTTATTATTTTCTTAGCCAAGTAACTTTTTCTTCAGTACAAGGTTGTGATTTAATAATATGCTGGAAGTGTTAGAGGAGTATTCTCTCTATCCTGTTCTGGCAAGAAATGCAGAATAACAAATGAAATTTGCTATTCGCAATTCATGAAATTTGCGATTATGTTTGGAAAATTGGGTAGGAAACCAAATTTATTTACCTTGTCTGTGGCAACTCCTGTTGGACCAAACCCCATAAGCTACGCTGGGCACAGGGCATGTCTCATAGCTATGAAGTAGGAAAAAATAGTTATTAGTGAAAAATTGTTAACCTTGACTTAATGTTTTCGGTCCAACAGTATAAAATGTACAATGCAAGTAGGTCAGAAACTAGTGCTGTTCATAAAGAAGCTGACACATAGAAAATCAGCTTTGTGATGGCAACAGTTAATTAATAGTTAATTGATTAATAGTTCAGAATTTCTGAGTTTCTCATGGAGCATGGTTTTATTTATGTATTTCTTTTTCTTTCTGTTTGCTTGTTACCTGATATTCTTTTCATTCTTTCAGCAGACTGCAGTGGAAGACAGCCCGTCTGTGAGGATAACTAGAAGCAGAACAAAAATGATTTCCCATACACAAGTCATTTCTGAATCTCAGAATGCAGAGATGAAAGCTTCTGAAACAAAACTGGATGCAGAAGAGTCTTCAGAAGCATGCACAATCTTGAGTAAAGATAAAGCTGAGCCTCTGGCAGAATCTCAGGTCGACGGAGATGTTTCAGAAGCAGAATCAACCTGTTCTTCTGTGTCTGGTCTTCAAACGCCATTATTTATACGAATAACCAGAAGGCGGCAAATTGTAATTCCTTGTACCCCAGAGACTTCAGCTAAAAACAGGCCAAGCAAAAAAAATGTTACGCATGAAAGTAGTAATTGTGAAGACCACGATGATATTTCTGAAGCAGAGTCGTGTTCTTCTGTTGTGTCAGGAACAAAGACCTCAAAAACCGTGAGAAAGTCTAGACGCCGACAGGTCAAGGGTAATGTGTCACCGGTGTGTGAGGTTCAGGATGAAGAGGTTTCTGATGCTGAATCGTGGTGCTCAGGTATTTCCTTTGAACAGTCTGGCCCATTTAAACGAGTGACCAGGAGTATGCGACTGAGCTTGCAAGCAGAATCAACATCCCAGACTGAAAAAAAAAGCAATGCATTAGGGGAGGATATGGAAACACCCAAATGTGTAATTACATCTGAAACAATAGTAATCTCCGATTCAGAAGAATCCACCGTTTCTGATTTAAATGCCAAAGAAGCACCTTCTCTTTCTTCAAACTGGATAAAAGAGCACCTTAGCTCCAATAAAACAAAGTGTCTTCCTGAATCTGTTGCCAGCAATGATCTGGATCAGATTTTCTCAAGCACTAATGAAGAAGTAACAAGGGAAGATGATAAAAACTTGCCTAAGCAAGAGATACTAGAGAACAACGATGATGAATTGGAGCATTCTGTTTCAAAACAAACAGCAGCGGATATAATTGAAACAGTTCAGAGTCCAGAAGAAATGCATGCTCAATCTTCAGAAAAACCCATGCAGGTATCTGAAAATCAGTTGCCTTCAGAGAATTCAGAGAGATCTCCATGTGGTCCAGAAAACCTTGAACAATCTAATGAGTCCTCGGGAAAAGCAACGGTGAATAAAAACAAGAGCTTAACACCCGAAAATGTTAGAGAGACCTTTTTACATAAAAGAGAAGAAATAATAGATAGTGATGACATTTCTGAAGTAGGTAGCCCCACCAACAAAAGGATCACATCACTGATTGTTGACAGGGATGACTGCAGACCTTCGGCTTCAAGCGTAGATAGTGATGGAAGCCTAGAAGAGGTAATTGCTGAATCTTCTTCATGTGCAACCAAAGTGTCTCTTACAAGTGAGGAATCTGAAAATAATAACTTAGAAAAACTGGAAAAAAAAGAAATAGGCACTGGATACGATGAAGAAAGTAGTGAAAGCCCTTTGAGAGAAAACCAGTCAAATAATCAAGAGGTGTTTGTCATTGATAAAACTCCTGGCTTAGATTCTCACAAAGATTATTATTTTGAGGAAAAACAAAGTGAAGATTCATCAGAGGTGGAGGAAAGTGAAGAAGAGTTCATAGATGAGGACGAAGATGAATTAAATGCAAACGGAGGATTGTAAGTTCTTTGAAGGGACTTTATATGCTTGGTAAATGGCTTGGTTGGAGTGGCTAGGTTTTGTGCTCGGGTATAGTGGGTACAAAACCTCTGGGTCCTGAAGACCTAAGTTTCTACCAGAAAAAGGCAAGTTGGCCCCCTAAGGTTTTAGAAGTGTTTCTCTAACTTCTAAGAGCCATCTGTATTGTATTATGAATTTGGCAAAGAATAAGATAAAAGTATTGTGTGAAAATTCATACTAAGTCAAATGTCATTTAATCACATTTCTAATGAGGCTTAGTTGGCCTTCATATTACATGCTGAATCTAAACTCTGCTTACAAACCACGGGCAGGATTGCAACATGCTGAACTCAAATCCAAACAAACCACATTCTGTTAACAGTGCGGCATGGGACACAGCTTTATTTGTGATTTGTTTGGTTTCAGTTTGGTATGGTATATAATATTAGTCACTGGATAGAAAATGAGAGTTGGTTTTTTTTTTACATGTTTAATTCCCCTGTAAAGGAGTTAGTGGATATATAAACATAAGTACCCAGTTTTGAAATTTGTTAGTGTTTAATTTAAAAAGTATTTTCTGTAACGTGCTTACGATAGACAAATATGTGTTGATTGGATTATATATCAGTATTTTTAGGTAATCCGTTCTTTCTCTTTTAGAGTATCATTTTCAAGCAGTATTGATCCTGGACTAAACATTAAACAGTTTGGAGGTTTATATATTAATTTTGACTCAGGAAAGCAGAAACCTGGATCCCATAACATTCCATCACTGAAAGAGAAAAAAACAGATGAGGTAATTGATAGCAATTGAAAACTAGAATTAGTAGTAAATCCTAAATGTCATTCTAGCAGCGTTGTAAATATGTGGACTATTTAAAAAGCAAAGATTTTATAAGATCTTTTGTAAGAAGTTTTTCTTTTGGCCACAATTCAGCGCATTTTTATGATTTTTTTAAAAGTATTTAATTTATATACTTATATTTCATTTATACCTTGTGATAGATACTTAGTGGTTCACATCAACTACACAATGCAACAAAAAAGTTGTTCCCAGTAAATTAAATTTAATAGTAAGTTAAATATTATTGTTTGTAAGCCACCCAGAGTCACCTTATTGGCAGCATATCAATTTAATTCAATAAATAAATGAAATTTTAAGATTAAGTAATACCAATTAAATTAAATTAAAATAGCACAGTGCAACCTTACGATGCATCCAAAGCTCTCTAGGATAATTCAGATTTTATTCATTTTTGGAAGACGCTTAATGATGGCACCAATCTTGCCTCTAAACAATGGGTGTCCAACTTTCAGCCTTCCTTGGGCCACAATGAATGAAGAGGAATTGTCTTGGGCTGCATATGAAATGCATAATAAAAGCGATGTCTGAAAACAACAAGCTTCCTTTATTGTGGAGCTGCACGTGGCCCCTGGTCTGCAGGTTGAACATGCCTCTCTAAGGGTTGGGAAAACAACAGCTGCAGGCCTTGGTCTCCCTCACTTCCTGGAAATAGCATAACTGTTAACAGATGCTTAAGGGGGGAGGTCAAATCTAGCCAGAAAAGGCAACGCTGAAGGTACTCAAATCCTAAGCCATGGTTAAATTCTTAGTAGTTCCATCTTCCTTATACACCCACCCCTTCGAAATGATGACACCACTACTTAACCTGTTTTCTATTTTCTAATATGAATCTTTGAGCATTTTTAGGAATCAAGTGCAGTTGTCCATACTTAGCAATACTTTCCACATCAGGTTCAGTTTGTGCTGCTTTATTGACATGTCAATAAACAAGTGGCTGTTGCCACACTGCTCATTAACTGAGTTCGCCAGGCAGTCACCTAAGTACTTCCTAATAAGAGTGTCTTGAAAACGTCAGCTTACAAGCAACTTTTCCAGAACTACTTGAGTGTTGGGTCATTTTATTAACTCCATGTTTTCCAAAGGTGTTTTCAGTCCTGTTTGCATTGTACTTGTAGCTGTGGCCTGGCTTAATCAAATATCTCTCGGTAGCTTTTGCAGAAGAGTATTATAACTCCCGATTTTGAGAAAAAGGAATGTGTTCCACCTTTAAGAGAATCCATCCATCAGTTAAAGAAGCAACGTAGGGTAAGTGAAATGCCATTGCAGTATCGATCATGGTGTAGGGTCTGCTGCTTGGGCAGGGGGTTGGACTAGAAAACCCACAAGGCCCCATCCAATTCTGTTAATCTGACACCCAGTTAATGCCGTGTTTAAAGTCTGCCTTGAAAAAATTTATCTGCGAGGGTGCGTATCTACTGGCTTATTCCTCACTTTTTACTAGATTCATCAATAGTTATAAAATGGGATGATAACATATGATCCCTTATGCTTTGTGGCCTTTTGGAATGAAAATGAAATATAATAGAAATAAATGTGCTGCCACATTCTGGACCAGTTGTTGCTTCAAGGGCAGCCTCGTGTAGAATGCATTGCAGTAACCCAAACAAATGGTTACTTCTCCCTATGAAGTTGCTTCTCTAACATGCTTTCAGAAAAGCTGTTGAAAATAAAAAGTCCCCTTTGTAAATATACCTTTGGATACAGTATGTGACAATATCTCTTGACTCCAAAGTACAAGTAGTCCTCAACTTACAACCACGACTGAGCCCAAATTTTCTGCTGCTAAGCGAAACATTTGTTAAGTGAATTTTGCCCCATTTTATGACCTTCCTTGCCACAGCTACGTGAACCACTGCAGTTGTTAAGTTAATTACACAGTTGTTAAATGAATCTGGCTTTCCCATTGATTTTGCTTGTCAGAAGGTTGCAAAAGATGATTGCATGACTCCGGGACACTGCAACCCTCATAAATACGAGTCAGTTGCCAAGCATCCAAATTTTGATCACATGAACATGGGGGTGCGGTAACGGTCATAATTGTGAAAAATGGTCAGTCACTTTTTTCAGCGCCATTGGAACTTTGGACAATCACTAAATGAACCGTTGTAAGTTGAGGACTACCTATAACATGACATGATCTCTCAGGATTTCCCTGATAAAATTAATCCATTTAGACCATAGGAACAGCTCCTTAAAGTACACTTTAAAGTGGCAAAAATATTTTAAATTCTTTGAAAATTATGCTAAGGCTCAGGGGGGCGGGTATTGCCCTCTTCAATGCCGGATTATAAAATTTGGTCTCGATCCACTGGTTCTGGCATAAAAATTGAATATCCCTGACGAGTTTTGAAAGAATGTTTGTAACTTTTTTCCCCAAATAGAAAGACCGAGCAAAAACAACAGGTGATAGTTGGTTTGGTATGAAAGCTCCAGAAATGACGGAGGAATTGAAAAATGACCTTAAGGCTTTGCAGATGAGAGCCGCCATAGATCCTAAACGGTTCTACAAAAAGAACGACAGGAAAGGTCCTCCCAAGTATTTTCAGGTAAGAATGTTGGTGGTGTTTAGTGCTTTGCATATAAGGTTTTTTTTTATGTAAGTTCACTACTCACTTCACACCAAAAGAAATATCAGGCTTGCTAAAGATGAACACAGTTATTATTAAGATATTTCTGTGAAACCAAGCCAACTACATTGGGTAAAATGGCTTGCAGTCCACAGAATTAAAGTCTTTTAACCGATTGCTATAATTTTAACTATGGCTTAAATTAGTAATAATAGTTGTAGCAATTATAAACAACCTGCATAAAAATAACTGATCTATTTTTTTCTTAAAAGTTATATATACTTGAAAACATTGTAAGTTTTGCTGGCGTTTTACTTTTGCTATGAAAGTCTCTTGGAAATACTTTACAAGGGCTTGGAAAATTTATCATTGTTTAGTTTTTTGTTAATTGTTCATCTGCTTACTAGCTTATATTATTTGCTGCGCTGCCTCTGCTGCTTCAGTAATTTCTTGCATGCGTGTTTTGCTTTTTGAAGACACGTGGATTGCATCTTGTTCTGTAGTTGGTAGAGAAGCAGAGTATAAGGGATGTCAAACTGGTGGCCCGCAGGCCGGATGCATCATGTTCATTTTCAAGCAGTATTGATCCTGGACTAAACATTAAACAGTTTGGAAGTTTATATATTAATTTTGACTCAGGAAAGCAGAAACCTGGATCCCATGACATTCCATCACTGAAAGAGAAAAAAACAGATGAGATAATTGGCAAAAGATAGCAATTGAAAACTAGAATTAGTAGTAAATCCTAAATGTCGATTGCGATACATCATGTGACTGCAACGTGACGCGGCGAGTTTGACACCCATGGTATAAAAGAAATAAGGGCTGTTTTCTTTAATCAGTAAGAGGCAGGTCTGGGGGCGTGAAGAGGAAGGTAGCATGAACCCCCCCCCTCCCCCAATTGTGTCGTCACCTTTCCCTGCAGGTTTTAGGCACATTATTATTTGTACAAAATATTGTCAACATGTTTAAAAGTATGCTAGATTTATGAATCACTTCTTTAGCTAATGCTACTTAGTACTGGCTCGTTCTCTGTTCATTTCTGTCTAGGCATTTTCTTGGAATGTTAAGTTCTTTGCTGTTCTTGGTATTTTTGTATAAAATACTCTTTGTACAGTATTTAGGAATTCTTTTTGATATCGTAATATTTAGCATGGCAACATGGAGTGCTCCTGCTTAAAATAATGGTTAGTGTTATTTCTTTTTAGAACAGATTTTAGAACAAATGGTTGCTGTAACTGGGTATGTCTAGTTTGATGAAAAGAAAGACTAGGGGTGGCATGATAGCAGTGTTCCAATATCTCAGGGGCTGCCACAAAAAAGAGGAAGTCAAGCTATTCTCCAAAACACTCGAGGGCAGGACAAGAAGCAGTGGGTGGAAACTAATGAAGGAGAGAAGCAACCTAGAACTAAGGAGAAATTTCCTGACAGAACAATTAATCAGTAGAACAACTTGCCTCCAGAAGTTGTAAATGCTCCAACACTGGAAGTTTTTAAGAAGAGATTGAATAACCATTTGTCTGAAATGGTATGATTTCCTGTCTAAGCGGAGGTGGGGGGTGGGGTTGGACTAGAAGACCTCCAAGGTCCCTTCCAACTCTTATTCTAAGTCGTTCTAAATGCTTTGAAACAATTCTTCCTAGACTTCTCCCCACCTGGGCTAAGTTGCCTTTATGAAACAAGCTGTCAGTTTATATCTAGTCTCTCTTCCATTCCTTCCTCAGCTTTTACACATTCTCTCACAGGTACTTTATCACAGGACAGGATGAGGGCACAGGGTGCCAGCCCGTTAATCCAGAGCATTGATTATAGGTTAGCTTTGGCATTTTTTTTTTGTCCTTCCCAAATATGCCACCAGATGGCAGCTGGCATAACGTATCTTCCTACAGTCTTTGTCTCTTCCCCACCCAGGTCGGTGGCAGCACCAAGGTTACTACAACAAACAAACACATTTGCCGTCTTTCAGAAGGGACTTTTGGACACGTCCTTTTGGATTTAGTGTTTCCTGTGGTTTGAATGAATCTAACACAGGGATGGACAGTAGCATGTCCTGCATGTTTAATTTTCCAGTTCACAGTCCTACCAAGATTTGCAATCTGAATAACAGAGTTGGAAAGGACTTTGGGGGTATTCAACCCCCTGCTTGAGCAGGACACCCTATTAATCCGGACAAATGGCTGTCCAGTTTCTTCTTAAAAACCTCCAGTGATAGAACATCCACAACTTCTGAAGGCAAACTGTTCCCCTGATTAATTGTTCTATCAGGAAGTTTCTCCTTAGTTCTGGGTTGCTTCTCTTCTTGATTAGTTTCCATCCACTGATTCTTGTTCCGCTCTCAAGTGCTTTGAAGCAGGGGTCTCCAACCTTGGCAACTTTAAGACTTGTGGACTTCAACTCCCAGAGTTCCTCAGCCAGCAAAGCTGTCACAAATCTTAAAGTTGCCAAGGCTGGAGACTCCTGCTTTGAAGAATAGATTGGCCCTCTCTTCTTTGTGGCAGCTCCTCAAATGTTGGAAGACTGCTATCATGACACCCCTAGTCCTTCTCTTTGTTACACTACTAGACATACCCAGTTCCTGCAATCATTCATTGTATGTTTTAACCTCCAGTTCCCTAATAATCTTAGTTGCTCTTCTCTGCACTCTTTCTAGAGTCTCAACCAGTGGTGATATGCAACCAGTTTGGCGCAGTTCAGCCGAACCGGTAGTAAAAAACCCTACCAGATCAGCCGAACTAGTTCCTCCAATGATCAGCTGGAGGATAAAGGAAGCGAAAAGCTCATGGGTGG
>JAOYMU010000263.1:6633395-6644485 GCA_025802295.1 Psammodynastes pulverulentus | reverse complement strand
ACTGTTATGTATGGTTTTTAATTGTTTCATGTTATTTTACTTATTTGCTTATTTATTTTTTGGTATAATTTATGTTTATTTTTATAAGCCATCCAGAGTTACCTGAGATGGGCAGCTATATAAATCAAATTAATGAATGAACGAACGAACGAATGAATCTAGTGGTCACAGGTTCAATACCTCAGGATCCAGATCAGTGTTACTCAACCTTGGGAACTTTAATATGTGTGGAGTTTAACTCCCAGAATGGCCCAACAGGTATGGCTCAGCATGCCTGACTGAGGAATTCTGGGAGTTGAAGTTTACACATCTTAAAGTTTTGAAGGTTGAGAAACACGGATCTAGATTATCTCTATTTTTTGCTGTTGTTTGGATGCATGCTATTTCTTTTTCTTTTAAATTGTGGATACATTTTAAACCTGTTCTTTGACAGACCACCTCTGATGGATCGAATATATTGGGATGAAAACCATCCTGTGAATTGCCAGTTGGCTGTCTCTCTGCTTGAACCAACATTGGAACTATAAGAGGCTTTCATGCTAATGATCTATTGCTTCAGATAGGTTTCTCACTCCTTTGATCTCTTCTATCCAGGAGACAATGTACAGCATACTCTTTTGCAGCCCACAAGCAATCCAAAAAGTGTTTTCCAGCATGTTTTGCATTGTACTGAGGCTTTGACAAGGCCTTTCAAATGCAGCAGATTTACTATAACTGTAATAATTTTCCAAAGAGGAATATCCTTAGGAAGGCCATGTGCTATATTTTACAGAGGATTATCCATCAGTTGAAGGCATTGTCTCCAAAGAATAATCTGGTCAAATTGCAGTTGCAAAGTGGCAGGAAAGGCTGGATAATTTCTGTCCTGTTACAAGATAAAACCTTTAAGAAAAAGAAATGGGAATCTGGAAGTTGTCCCAATATTTAACCACACCTGAATGACAAGTTGAAGTGGCACACAAGATAAATGGACACCTTCTTCTACAAGAGGGTAAAATGCATTATATTTCTTGTAAAATTGAAGCCATCATTTCCATAGTTACTTTGCAAGTTTGCATATTAGCATATATATGTTTTAAGCAAATCAAGGACTTTTCAGAGAGGGAAACATTTATTTGTGTATTTTCCTTCCCATCCATCTTTATAGTATTGCCAGTCTAAAATTACGTAGCTCTATCATTGCTAAGATTCATATTTATTTGTTTGTTTGTATCCTACCTTTACTATTTTTACAAATAACCCAGGATGGCAAACATATCCAACATAATTTTCTCCTCCTATTTCCCACATAACAATAACCCTGTGAGGGGGGTTCGGCTAAGACTGGCCAAGGACACCCAACTGGTCTTCATGGCTAAGGCAGGACTTGAATTCATAGTCCTCTGGTTTCTGTCCTGGTGCCTTAACCAGTATACGAAACTGGTTCATTTAATAGAAAATGTGTCATTTTAAATTGGGCTTCCCTTTTGTAGGAAAAGATTTCAGGGGTTGAAAACATCTAAATTCTTTCAGCTCTATAGTTATCATAGATGAAGTCTTAAAGCAGCCCAAACCCTACATTCTGAAAGGATTTCCAAAATAGTAACTGTTAGTCTCTGGAAGCAAGAAGAACAGATCATTTTTAAGACTGAGATTTATTTTGGCATACGCTTTCCTTGGATTATAACTGGTTGAAATGAAAGTAGTGAAAAGAACAGTACATGGAAGTGAGAAAATAAATCACAGAAAATAACTTTTTGTGCAAGAAACATTAAGATATATGCCTGTAAACATCTTCTTTAACTTCAGTCCTGCTTTAGGATCAACAAACTCAAGAGCTTTCCTCAAGAATGTAGAGAACTTTGAAAAATAAAACATAGAATCAAAACAAAGACCGTGGAGATAACTGAAATGTGAAAAAAATGTGTGGCTTTTGCAATTAAAAGCCTTATCTCAAGTGATACTGCCTGCAGATGATATTTATGCATTTAATTCTTTTTTTCAGGAGTTTTATATAAGAATTATTCTTGTATTCTTATTAATAACTTCTCCAACTAGATATTCTCCAGATGTATGCTGGAGCTACTTCCAGGGATGAAATTGCCGACATTTTTTCCCTAACTTCAATGGAGAGCACCAGATCAAGTAAGAATGGTTTATATCTTGGTGTAAATAGTAAAATCAATTGGAAATGTAGTTTCGGCTATCAAAAAACTTAAAGAAGTACGTAGTGCAAGATTGGAAGATGTGGAGAGACCATAGAATGGCCAAGAGTTGACTCGACTGAATGGATAGCATCACATTATTATTTTGACTAGATATACAAAGAGTTGAATAGGCAATTAAAAGTTACTTCGCCCACTCCTATATTATATTCCTGGAATTGCTACTACGAAGTGGTTTAGAAGCAAACATATGTATGTATCTGTATAGGTGAGGGTAGGTCAGTAAAGAAGAGGCCTCTAGACACACACAGTACTGGAATTCAGTTCCCAGTGTCTCAGCTAGTGCGGCCATTGCTCAAAAATCAAATTCAATCCATGCATGCTTCCAGCAATAAAAGAAACAGTCAGTGCCTGGCAATAATTATTTCCTAATTTGATGCAAGCAATTGATTCTAATACTATATTGTATCTACTCTTATGATCTTATAACCTTCCCCAACTCTTATCCGTCTCTAACAACCAACCCACTATTTTATATGAGTCTTCAGAGAGTGACCCAAAGACCGGGGAAAGACACAAAATAAAAAGGAGGCTTCAGGGACTCAAATTCAATCCATGCATGCTTCAGGCAATAAAAGAAACAGTCAGTGCCTGACAATAATTATTTCCTTTTTTTCCTGCTCACATTTAAAATTCACATTATCAATGCAAGTGATGGGTTTGATTCTCACTACATCAGAAGGTACAGACTGGAAACTAATTCCAAAGTCTTCTGCAGTATTCTTCTTCTTCTGTCAAATAATCTATCAGGATCAAAGTAGCCCTCTGGTTGACCTTGGCAACTACTAAAACTGGAAATCCTTAAGCCTTTATGTTTCATTTAAAGAAGAGTGGGATGTGTAAACTTAGTTCCCCAAAATGTAAACAGACAGATCAGTCTTTTATGTATCATGTAGATCCTTAAGGCAGTCCCATATGTTATTTTATTATTATTTTATGACTATATCACTCCATTCTTTGAAGACACAACATATTCTCCCTCTCTTTCTTCTTTATATCTGTTACATGTTTTTTTTAAATGAAGAGAAAATTACGATATATTTTCATTTTGATTTTCTTTTCCTGACAACATTAATCAATTTTAGCTGTCATTTCCTTTCACATCAGAATTACCATTTTATCCATATATTCTATTTCAAAATAAATGTAGATCAATAAGAATCCATTCATACTTCAAAACTGGAAAAATATATAGGCTTATCTAAATAAACAGAGATGATTATTCTATAATTTGTTCTCCACTGCAATGACCTGTGACCAAAATCCCAGGCTTAACTGTGGTTGTAAGTATAATTCATGTGTACCGAGTTTTCCCCAAAATATTAATAAACTATGAGAAATGGCATGGGAAAGTAATCTTAAAGTTAAAAGTGTTATAGTTGGGACTTGATGACAAAAAATAATAATAATTAAGACTCATATATTTAATACTACACATCATAACAGCAGTGAGAATGGTATACTCCCAACAATGGAAAAATGGAGACATCCCTTTAGAAAGAGAGATAATAAAGAAAATATTGATTTATGCAGGAATGGATAGACTGACATTAGAATTAAAAAATAAAGGAGAGAGAGATTATCATGACATATGCAATAGATTTTACCAATGGTTGGAACTGAGAGGTAGGAGTCAGAACAGAAAATAACAAGGATTTGTAGACCTGAAATATGATGTTATATATGTAAATACAAATGAGTATATCGAATAGAATAATTATACAAAAATAGCAACGCATGGTGAGTATATATGTTATTTGTTTTCTACCTTAGTGTGTATGGCAGAGATAATGCCAGGACGATTACACTGCATCCAATATTTTAATATGTAATCAATAATTTTTTTAAAAAATAAAAATAAAACCAGGGCAATTGAGATCATACCAATATAGAATAAACTTAAGAGACATCTAAAGCAGCCAATGTGGTTAAAAGGTAGCTCACAATGGAGTTTAAGTTGAAGAAATATGCTTATTGGAAAGCAAAGAAAAAGCTAAGCCAAGAAGTCTACAAAGCTTCAGTTCAGGAAGGGAAGGCCAAAACATGGGCTAAGGCTAGCAAGAGAAGCAAAATCCAGCAAGATGGGTTTTTTTCAAATATATCGACAGCAAGAAGAAGAATAAAGAGGTAGCAAAGACTACAAGTAGTGTTTTATTTACGACCACAATTGAGTCTAACAATTTGTGACAGTGGTAAAGCATGTCATCATACATCTGGACCCTATTTTACAATTTTTTTTGCGGCAATCATTAAGCAAATGTGGCAACCATAAAGCAAATGCGGCAGTCACTCATTATTTTCCCCAGAAATTAGAATAAATGTTGGTTTCTGGGGAAAAAACATTTTAAGTCATGGTCAAAATACCTTGAGACATTGTAAACAGCTGTAAATGTGGTCCACTTTTTTGTTTTCTTGGAGGGGAAAACATATTTGTGCCACCATGTGACCTGGGTGGGGGGAAGCTGTCAGAACTTTGGAATTGTTCTGTAAGTACCTACTGGGAAGTCTGACAGAACCTCAATGGTCATTGAGTGACTGGTGGTATGTTGATAACTACCTGTCCTTACTTCAAATGGAGAACTCTTGACAGATGATCAGAAGGGAGCAGAGAAACTTAATTCCTATTTTGTCTCTGTCTTTACATCAGAGGTGGATTCAGGTAAATTAAGTGTGGTAAAGGACTCTATAATTAATTGTCTCATTCAAATCCTCAGCCTCTTTTGAAATACACCCTAGAATACTGCAGGAACTTGCTCCAGCTATTATCTCTGAGGCGCTCTGGAAAACTGAGGAGATGGTAGAAGCCTGAAGAAACACAAATATGTTTTCCTGTCCAAGAAAACAAAAAAAAAAAAAAATGATTTTTCTAAATGATTGTCCAGTGAGCTTAACAACAATACTAAAAAAATTGTTACAGCAGATAACAGAGCAGTCTGTTAGTACACATTCTGAAGATAGGTACTAACGAGGAGAATGCTATAGCTATAATCTGCTTTCATTTCAACAAAGCTTTTGGAAAGGTTCCATCTGACATTCTCGGTGACAAGCTATTAAAATTGCTTGGAGAACGCTACACTAAAATGAATCCATAGCTGCTTGACTAACTCCATTCAGAAAGTGAACATTAATGGCTGTATATCAAGTTGGGGAGCAGTAGCTAGTGGGATCTTGCTGGGATCTCTCTACAGTCAGTATTATTCAACATTTTTATTAATGACTTGAATAATGACATTGATGGGCTGTTTATCCAATTTATTTGCATGTGACACAAAATTGGAAGTATTTCTAATGTAACCTGGAGAAATTAGCACACCGAGCTAAGAGGAACAGGATGTGTTTCATCAGGTAGAAATGTAAGGTATTACTTTTAGGGAGGCAAATATAGGATTAACCCAAAAAACGATTGTAGTTTCAGGGCTTGGAAACATTGCATTGGAAAAAGCCTTGAGTGTGGTAACTAACAAACAGTCCATTAACCAGAAGTGTGAATCAGCTGCTAGAAGGGCTGATACGATTATGACTTTAGAAGAGGCATGTTACATCAAAGGTATGTAAATTCCTTATTCTCCTATATGTCTTCACAGTTGAGACCACACCTTGGATAATATGCATGATTCTGAGCATCACATTTCCAGAGGGGTATTGACTGATCAAAACAGAATTGGAAGGGTGACAAAAATGGTACAAGGACTTGAGAACAACCTTATGTGGACAAAAGAAGAAACTTGGGATGTTTAGTCTAAAGAAGACAAAGGAAGTACATTTTATCAGTGTTCACGGACATAGAAGAATATAATTAGGAAGATGATTAGAAGCTACTTTCTATTGCCACAGAAATGGGATCAGAAGTAAGCCTCAGCTGCCAGGATTTTGTTTAAATATAAAGAAATACTTCCTCACAACAAGATCTGTACCACAATTGAACAATTACCTAGGAGACTCTGGGTTCTCCATCTCTGGAAATTTTCTAAAGGAGGCTAAATGACCACCTCTCAAAGACAGTTTCCAGGTAGTCCTCATCTTACAACAGTCATAAGTCCAGTCATAAGTTACTTTTTTTCTGCCATTGCAACTTTGAATGGTTCCCGATGAATGGTTGTAAGTCGAGGACTACATGTGTATAGTTTTTCTGCAGGCTTCAGAAGATGATCCCTGTAGTTCCTTTCAACTCTAGCCAGCATTCCCCCTGTTCATTAGTCTTGCTGGCTAAAGAAGAAAGAAATCCTAAACACTTGAAGAATACAACATTGCCAACTTCACAATACAGGGAGTCATCAACTTACAACAGTTCATTTAGTGACTGTTTGAAGTTACAACGGCACTCAAAAAAGTGACTTATGAATGCTTTTCATACTTACAACTGTTGTGGCATCCCAATGGTCATGTAATTAAAATTCAGATGTTTGGCAATTGACCCATATTTAATGATGGTTGTAGTTTTCCAGGATCATGTAATCATTTTTTGCAACCTTCTGACAGGCAAAGTCAATGGGGAAGCCAGATTCACTTAACAACCATGTTACTAATTAAACAACTGCAGTGATTCACTTAACAAATGTGGCAAGGAAGGTTGTAAAATGGGGCAAAATTCATTTAACAAATGTCTCATTTGGAAACAGAAATGTTGGGCTCAATTGTGGATATAAGTCAAGGACTATGATAGGTGTGTCTACCCTAGCAGAGAACTCAACATCAGTTAGGCGTGCTGTTTTTTTCTGTACAATTCTGAAACTCTGTAAAGTCTCCTGACATTTCATTACCATTTTTAATAGTTGCAAATATTACTCAGAAAAGAAAATCAGTAGCAAACAAAATGGTACAATTCCTGAGGTGATTATATACAGGTAACATCATCCTTAGGCATCCTTCTTGGTTATTTTACAAGAATGGATGGGATACATTTCTTTTTTTTATTACTCATACCAATATGAAATATGAGTACTGTACTGAATATGCTTCTGATGTATATGTTCAGTAATCTATTACTTTGCATTATTTATTTTGTGGTTTAGACTAATGCATTTTTAGAATTGTTCACATATTACATTTCCTGAACAGCATTGTCTTTGCAACTTTAGGAACAAAAGAAACTTTCTTTGGGTTTGAATAACCTCTATGTCAGAGGTGCCCAACCTTGGCAAATTTAAAACCTGTGGACTTCAACTCCCAGAATTCCCCAACTAGATTATTGGCCCTCCCCCAAGGTTATTTTCTTTCCCCCAAGGCATTCATACTCATGAAGGAGTGAAAATATGTGAAAATTATTTATTACTAGAAATCAATACCACTCCCCATCATCATTATGTGTACACTTTTCCTGGGAGTTATCAATAACCCCTTTAGTTATCAATAACTATATACTATATACAGTATATCTAAATATTAGAGCAAAAGAGAGCCAGTTTGGTGTAGTGATTAAAGCACCAGGATAAAAACTGGGAGACCATGAGTTCTAGTCCACCTTAGGTACAAAGTAGCGTGTGACCTTGAGTCAGTCACTTTCTCTCAGCCCTAGAAAGCGACAATGGAAACCACCTTTGAAGAACTCTGCAAAGAAAACGGCACGGATTTGTCCAGGGAATCTCTGAGAATCAGTCATGATTGAAAGGAAGGTTAAAACACAATATGTGTTACCGACAAAGATTGGTATTTTGAGCCCTTGAACTTCAGGAATCTAATAACTCAAAGGCCTGAAAAGAAGCTAGGCAGGGAGTCCCTAATTCAATGAAGAAGACATTGTTGGCATCTAAGCCAAATCTAAATGAAATGACCATCTTGAGTTTTGGAGAATGCCAGGTACCAAGAAGCCCAATATCAGGCAGCAGGGAAGACTGCCAGAGATGGCAAGAAAGGTCTCTTTGAATGGGTTTTTGATCACAGGTAGTCTTTTTTTGCCAGTTAGTCTGAAAGTATTAACAGAAAACAGAAGCACGATAGCCTTCACTTTACTGAAAGAATCTGTAATGGTTCAGCCACCCTAGGGATGAATCCTGCTTCCCCTCTTGAGCATTCATGCTTAGGGCCTTGTTACTTGATTATCCTGGTAGCTGTGCTATCTTTGCTACTCATCCTGCCTGGCCTGTCACTGTAGCTCTATCTAACACTGGTTTCTGTTCTTTCTGTCTTTAGTTGTTGCAACCTCTGTTGTTTAATCTTGGTTTTATTTGCTGGCCCTGCAGTGTCCTAGAATACAAATGCTGGGAGAACAGCAACATAAGGCCCTGTTTATGAGTTCCCCCAGGCAACTAAGTGGATGCTGGGCTAAATGGGCCTTCAATCTATTCCAGCCCAGCTATTTTGAACTGTGTATCAAAGGATCATCACAACTCTGTAGTCCAGTAACTAACTAATCTGTATGTTGGGTAGCTGCCCGACACCTGGGAATATGTTTTTTTAGAAGTGCCCTAATTTTAAATTATGCTACGCACAGAAATAGTTTCTGAAAGGGATGACTGAGAATTGTAGCTCCTCTAACATTAAGAGCTGGTTGAGATACAGAATTGAAAAATGAGCTGTTCAGAATAATTAATTCCTGATTCCAGGGCAAACCTCACCAACAGAAAAACGTACAGAGAGAGAGAGAGAGAGATTAACAATTCAACAAGCAGTCCTTAAAACTATATCCCCATAGCCTTATTATCGAGAGCTAGGCCTTGGATTGCTTTTGAAGGCTGCCACTGTAGACATATCATGTTATCCAGCTGTTTTCATAGGAACATTGCTGGGGGATAATGACCTTGGCACACCAAGCTGGTGTTCTGGAGCTGGCAATTGTTGACATGCTTGGATATTTGGGTTGGCTTTTCATTTCTGTGTATTGTGTGCTTGTTTTGGTAAGGATAATGTCCTGTTTTATCTTCTGTTGTGCCTCGGTTTGTGCCTCTCAGGGTAAAGTTTATGCTTGGGGGTTAGATGAGAAGCTCCGAGGACCATATGGTACTTTGCCTGGTTTGAGACACTTCTCATGGAACTTAGTATAAAAAACATTTAGAGGTGCCAAACATGCTGTTGATCAGCAGCTGATTGGCCCTCAAAGCAAACAGTTGAGCTTTTTATCAGCATCCATGAGCTCAGAGTTCAGCTGTTTATCAACATTGCTGTAGTCTTCAAGGAAACTGTGTGCCAGAAGTCTGGAATCACATTGTTGAAGGACTAGACGAAAAAGCCTGGTTACAGCAGTGTTTTGTCTTTTCAGATGTAATAGAACTGTGTTAATTTTCACTTTTCCTTTGTGGTAGTTTGATTTGGACCAAATATCTTAATATTATTTGTTAATTATATTTTAACTAAACATTACCAAAAGAGGAAGAAAGGGAAAAGGGAACAATAAAAATAAACACGAAGAAACAGAATTTGCAAGTTTTGCAGAATTACAGAATTACAATTTCCAATATTTCATTAATTGGTTTTAAGTAACCGACTCTATTAGATTATTCTGAAAGCTCCAAGTCACTATTGATATAAGAGAGAGAGAGAGAGAGAGAGAGAGAGAGAGAGAGAGAGAGAGAGAGAGACAACAAAAATACAGCATTATAAAATTAATTAATATCTATTCAAGTACTAACAATTCATTTTAACATATGATTAAGAGATAGACTATTAATATATTAAAAGAAGTCTAAATTTCAAGTATGGTACAAATCCATATCTAGAAATGTAGACTAGAAATGGTTTCCAAGTTGAGCTAAATTCTTTGTCAGATTTTTGGACATTGAGATGTATTGACAAATAAATACATCTGCAAATAAGACCCAGCATATTTTTGTTATTAAATGTTCATATTCAATTTGCTCTGAATGAGTGGTACTTATAACCAGTCCTTGGAGTTTCAGCAATATTCTGCGGTCACACAACTGTGATTTCCAACATTCCTTGCTATGTTTCCATGAGGGAAGTCCATGGAGATATTGGCAAGAAGTCACAGCTGATGAGATCCTTGCTTAATGACCCATGCATTCCTCACCCTGGACAGTAACCAGTACTGCCAGAATTGTCATCACAAACAGCAGAGTCACATGGCATTGCCTATTATGATGGCGTCAGTTAGCTATAGCAATTCTGATCCCAACTGCCATTGTAGCCAAGGATCACCTATATACTAAAATTTATTTGAAGGTTTTGAAACCAATTGGGAGGTTCTGGCCATTCTGAAGAAAAACAGCGTCAACAGATTTTATTGTTTCCTTGTTGATAATCTAAACCTGTACTCTATGTGATTTGTTTCTGCAATGAGCTAATTTCTTAGTCCTTTCCTGTTCCTGAAAGTAAATATTTAATAACAAAGCAAGAGGGAATAGGCCAGTACTGATTCCAAACTTTTAATATGATGATATTAGACTGATAATCCTTGGAAAACTCTATTATCAGAATGTTTGAGTAATCCTGTCATCTTCTAACAACAGACGATTAGGGCAAGAATAGGACCAAAGTCAGGTTTATGTCTCTGCATCCCTACTCATTTGTCTATTTGCTTAATTTCCCTCCTGTGTGAGCAAAGTAACTCTAGCAATCCCAAAAGCTTCCTGAAAATTTCTTTCCAATTTTCCCTCCATCTCATGAGTTTCAAAAATATTTATGCTTATGCAGGAGACTTAAGGGGTTGGTTTTTATTTTATTTTTTTGCTGTATTTGGTATTACAGTATTCTGCTGTAGACATGATAGCAGTGTTCCAATATTTGAGGAGCTGCCACAGACAAGAAGGGGTCAAGCTATTTGCTGAAGCACCTGTAGGCCAGACAAGGAATAATGGATGGAAACTGAACGAGGAGAGATTTAACCTGGAAATAAGGAGAAACTTTCTGACAGTGAGAACAACCAACCAATGGAACAGTTTGCCCCCGGAAGTTGTGGGAGCATCATCACTTGAGACCTTCAAGAAGAGATTG
>JAOYMU010000263.1:6585375-6595684 GCA_025802295.1 Psammodynastes pulverulentus | reverse complement strand
TTACAGGCAGCTGGCTTGTTAGCAGAAGCCTGCAATTACAATTACTGCATCCTATCTTCTGCGCCACCAAGGCTCTTAATGCTGGTGGACTCCACATGATCCAAGATCTCCAAGTTAAAGTTTTACCAATGAATGTCAAGAAGGGAGTGGAGAATGATGGTCTTTATTGAAATTGGGTGTGTGAATCTTGGAGTACTTCCAGAGCTTATTCAGTGATCTGTCATATAGTGATTGTCTGCATTTTCACAGCCTAGCTTTAGTAGCCAAGATAAATGTAGTTAAAAGTCACTAGTACTATTCCATCATCCCACTAGAATAGATTTTTTTTCTGGCATAAGGAAAAAGATAGACTGCATGATGGGAAGATCTTGAGTGAATTAAAAATAGATACCTTCCATACATTTCTACAGATAAAGCTGGCTTATTAGACAGTAAAATGTCACTTGTAAATAGGTGTTTCAGAATATTAGTACACTAAAGATAGCTGCATTTACAACTGGCTTGTTTTACCCCTAGTGTGTACATGTTTCTGTTTTAGTGCTCATGGTAGGAACCAGGGTATGTCCAGAAGTTAACATTTCTTTTAGATGGGAAGTTGCTTTCTGTTGCCCTAGTTCTCTTATCTTCTGAAGGATGAAATCACTTTTTCTTTCCAATGCTAATGAGCTACATCAAATGGCCCTTTGTTGACATGGGAATTGGGCTTATCTGGTCACTGGGAAGCCAAACAGTTGTGCGGAGTCAGCGCTTATGACACCACTCAGTTAGTTGATTTTCAACATATATCAGTAGAAGCCATCCTTTGGCAGTTACAGGAAAGAGCCTGTAAGCAAACAGCAGTAGAGATGAGAAAAAGAGGGATGACTTGGGGTTCTCCAGGAAGGCAAACATCTTCAAACTAGGAAACTTTATAACACCAGATGAAAAGCAACTGATTAAGGTGGTGAGACAAGCTTTCAGCTACAATTGATGTAAGAGGACTCCTGCGCAGCTGTGTTTGAGCGGAGTTATAATCATGTAGGTTTATTGCTGGTGGCCTCATAAATGTTAATTAGAACTGATGAAAAGAGCAACATTAGCAGTTCGCTTTATTGGTTTTCTGGGTTTGCCTGCATATGTATGTGCAAAATAATTGAGAGAAGGGAAATTAATAATCTTAAGAGACATAATGTTTTCATCTGCAGAAGACCTGTAACCAGAGACCTTGCAAAGGAAGAAGGGGATAAGGGGTGGATGAAGGGCACACATACACACAAACACACACAATGTGAAATTGCAAAAGCTTTATTGTTTATGGGACTCTTTAGAATCTCTCTTTATCAAAAGAAACAAAAATAGTGTTCGGGGCAATAGCTAGACAGTATTTTAACTACAACCAGGATTCCTAATGTGCTACTGGCACTTCTTTTGATACCACCCAGACTCCCTGCCCACTCTTTTTGAATTTTAAAACAAATTCTTTTGATTTTCAGCAGAAAGGCTGCATGCTATAAAATAAACAGCCAACTTCTTTATTTCCAAGAATGCAGCTGAGCCACAAATAGGCTTTATGAATTCGTTTAGAAATTTATAATTATGGATGGTTACAATCCTGTGCTTTGTCTGGAAGGGAGTCCACTTGCCCAGAAAAAGATGAAGGTAACCCAGAGAATATCCTGTGTGAGAAGACAGTAACTGATGTTTTCTGACTAATCATGCTGATAGATATTGCAAACCTGTAGCCCTTGTCTGAGAGTACCTGAAACCTGATTTTAAAATGTTGAATGTACCCATCAGCTCAACAATGATGGAGAACTCGCATTATAAGCCTTGTGAGGGTTTTGTTTTTCAGATGACTTGTTCCCAAGTTCATAAAAATACATGTGTCAATGAAAAAAGGAAATTGGAATGCCTCAAATAGTCATTATATTGTTCTGATTGGTGTTGATGTACAGCAAATGAAGCTTGCATCAAAAATTATGACAACACATGCAATGGTGGCATTTATGACAAAAGCTCCCCCTTTCCCCTTCTGACGCCCAATTGTAGATTGTAGTTGTAGATTGTAAGATTTGCCTTCTAGAAGTGTACGAAACACATAAAAGAGTGTCAGTGGTGCAGAGGTTAGAGTGCAGTAATTGCAGGCTACTTCTGCTTATAGCCAGCTGCCTGCAATTTCGCAATTCAAATCTCACCAGGCTTAAGGTTGACTCAGCCTTCCATCCTTCTGAGGTGGGTAAAATGAGGACCCAGATAGTGGGGGAAATATGCTTATTCTGTAAATCTCTTAGAGAGGACTGTAAAGCACTATAAAGCGGTATATAAGTCTTAAATGCTATTGCTATTTCCCAGATTCATTGTCCACTGCTTGCAACTGGAATATGCTAGGTTGGGAAAGACCCAACCAGTGACTTGAGATCTGTTCTATTTTTGTTTTAATAAAACTTGTTCTCCACTTGGATCTTGGAGACGCAGTTAAAATGGATAATGATTATTAGATGAACTATGCTGGTTAAAATTTCAAATAGATAACTGTTTAGTTTAGCAAGTTGAACCCTACTGCTTTTTTTTTTAAATAGAGAGGTACAGTCTGTCTCCTTGTTCTGAGCTCCCTTAACTTTGGTTTGATGAGTGCAGATATCATGACTCCTCTGTATCAAATCCGGTGTAAGCCATTGTTTTCTAGCCTGCTTAATTAAAGGTTACATCTTTTGTTCTCTTTCTTTCTACAAAGCAGTACTGGTATGCGACCCAAGTGTTATCTGCTTTAATTGCTGAAGATAGGGGTGATTTTGTCATATCTGGTGAACATATGAATTAGACCTCTGGTTTGTAGAGTTCACAGAGTTCAAAAGAATCTGATTTCCAACAATAGACAGAAGTTAGAAGGTTCCTAGTCTGATTAGTTCCAAAGCCATGTCTCCTAAAGTTGGATATTGAATAGCTAGCACAAGATTAACTTAATAAATATCCTGTTTGAAGCTGCAGGAGTGGGGCTTGATGGTGCTTGTCATTCAGCACCACCAAAAGCTTTTTCTAGTGGAACAGCCAGGTTAATCAGTTAACAAAAACAATGTATATTAAAAAACCTAATACATGCATTCAGCACAAGATCATAAGGTCTATTCTTTTTCATCAGATACGGTACTTGGTGTTATCTTCAAAGTAGAGGGCAGGAAGACACACGTAGAAAAATAAAGACCCTTGTAACATTGAACACTAACAAATGTATTATGATTTAGTGTATGTTACTCACTAAGGAGAGAAGTTGGTGAAGGAATCAGGTGCTCCTCTGACAGTTTTAGATTTTAAGTGCCATCCACTCCGATCAGCAAGACTAGTGGTAAGAAATTGTGAAAATTCAAAGTTAGGATCTACTATCATTAGAGGAACTTGGGGAAAAGAGAAAAAAGTTTGTATCTGATTTTCTTTCTTTCTTACTATAGCATATGTGAATTTGTCTAATTGATTTCTAATAAAGTTGATTTACAAGATATTGTTCAGGTTTGGGACACCCCTCCAAAAAAAACCTATTTTGAAGTTATCTAAATCATGCTTTATTCAAAGTGATTTAATAGAAATCAGTACAGTATTAAACCTGGAAAGTGATTTGAATCTCTATATAATAGAGCACAGTATTACGCCTATATCTGTACTTCTTAATAACATCTCTGCCAATTTGTTATTTTATTCTAAAACTACAGAGTAATTCTGTATTTTCCATTAAAAGTAGTTCATTTGCCTTCATATGCTGCATCCTTCAAAAGGCTTATTATAGAATTCCGTAATTATTTAAATTACTGCTTAGAAAATGAAAGTAGTTTTCATTGTCTCATTAATGATTCAATTCCTCTCTTATTCATCCCAATTAATAAAAGTGCATTTAAAAACTGTCTTCCAATCATATTTGGGGGGGGGGAGGTGAGTGGGGTTGGAGAGAAATAATTTCTTTTCACTTAAATTTGGGACAAATGATGGAGGAAGATACTATATGTCTACTCAGTGAAGCAAGCTATTTTTTTTTCTATTCGAAACCCAATAATACTTCCTACCATTAATGTACCATTAATATTATAAATATGGCATTTTGTGCTTTTTAAATATTTTCTTAATGAATAGAATGTTTATAGTATTCAGTAATGCTCTGTAGGAAGATTACAGTCCTTTAAGAGCAGATGTTTCGGGGAGTTTTCTGGATATTGTTATTGTTTGACTATTTCTCATATATTCCCATACATCTATTCTTATAATTACTTTATTATTATTAGAAACCACTAGCATTTTATAAATTGGGCCACTGCTATGGATAGATAGTCCATTGTGAGTTTAGTTTTTTATAATACTAAATTTTTCTGGGTTGATACTGTAGCTCATCCCATGTTTGCTGAATAGCTGGAAAAAAGACAGTGCTTGTCCAGATTCGGATTAATTATATCTCTAAATATTGCCATGACACAAGGCTGGGATTGGAACTTATAATAAAAATAATTTATTTTATCAATAGGGAATAACAATGTTAGGGCGTGGATCACGTTTATACATCATTATGGTAAGAGTTGCATAGGAAACTGCATTATGGTTTCATATGATGTGTGAATTTAATCTAGAACTTGTTCTAGATGCAAACTGGAAGTCAAATTAAATCAGTAGCTGTTCAAGACCAAGGGGCTAGACAGATCTTGCATTGGGTTTCTGATGCTACCAGTAGAAAAAGATCAGAAATAAATCTGTCTTTCCACCCTGGCTGTTTCCCCTGATTTAAATCGCTCTCCTTTAAAAGAGACAATAAAAGAGGAATAACAAGATAAAATTGATTTTGTTTTAAGTTACACAAAATGATTATACTAACATACTGCTACTTCTTTTCAGAGACCAGAATGCTATGGATCCAGCTTTGGAGTATGTGAAGGTATGAAATATGACTTAATTACTTCCATAAAAAGAACCTTAAAATCTCTATTTTATTAGTAAATTGTAGTAATTGCAATAATGTATTCCTTCTTTGGTTGATTAGGTCTAATATATTATGGTAGCTTGACTTTTTTTTTAAAAAGGCTTGACTTTTTTTTTTAAAAAGAGAGAGTGATAGCTAATTAGATTACTTGAACCAAGCTTGGAAAAAGCAAGATCAGATTGCAAACTTAGTAATTAATCACCACTGTCGCTAACGGCTTTTTCATTTTCTTCTGGTAATATTCCAGCAATCATTCTGTTGTATCAAAGTGGATGAAAGGAAATTTGTAATTTGATCTTCACTCTCTTTCTTTGCCACAAGCTGCTCTAATAGGAACAGAATGCCTATCTGTAGGAGAGATTCATTCCAAATGCTGAAAGGGCGAACCCTGGGTTGGAAAGAAAGCCAAGAAAACTGGAGTAATTGGTGAACCCTGAATCTATGTAAATCCTGGTTTATTGTGTGCAAGCAGGATGCTAATGGGAATAAGATTACTCATTCCTGCTTGGCTCTTATATTTAGTACAAACAATTAAAGAAACTAAAAATGCTTTGTTTAGTCTAACATGAGATTAGCTTGTTGCTCTCTTTAGAAGCTAGAATAGTAATCCAGAATTGTTCTTGATGTACAAATTTATTCTGTTTAGCGGAAGCAAGCAGGAAGTCTGGATGCAAACCACACACTAAAAGAAGGAAGGCCAACTAGACTCATTAACTTTTTTCCATGTGAATGTAACCATATTTTTATTTGGGTTTCATAATAGGTTACAGTATTCCTATCAATTAAGTCAGATGTTTGTCAAACACTCAGCCAGATGTTTATTTGGCATTTTTAAAACACCTATCAGATCCCTCCGAAGGACCTGGGATAGGCAGATACTGTAGTCTGATGGCGTTAAAGACATTGTTGGGGCATATAAGCTGTTCCAAGTAAAGCTGCCTTTTGCAATTGACTGACAGGGATGTTGTCAGTGCTGATGGCATTCAAGTGGCGCTCCAGTTGTTTTGGGATTTCACCAAGGAGTCTATTGTTATTGGTATTTGCCACAGTACTGTATTTGCCACAGTACTGTAGTCATAATTATCATTTTATTCATAAATAACTTTTACCAAATTTATATGGCTGCCTATATCATAAGAAGTGACTCTATGCAGTGTATAGCGAAAGTATAAAAAAAAACATGTCAAATACAGTCATATAAACACACACGTACACAAACATACACAAGATTGGATCGTCAATCACCACATTATACCCCGAGATCTCTAGGCCTAATGGCAGAGTCCTGTCTTGAGGGACTTCTAGAAAGTAAGGAGGAATGGAGCTGATCTTACTTTTGGAAGGGGGGGGGGGACAGAATGTTTCACAAGGTGGACACCATAACAGAGAAGGCTTCCTTGGGCTTGCCAAGTATAATTGCTAAGAGCCGTGGTGGCACAGTTGTTAGAATGCAGTATTGCAGGCTAATTCTGCAGTTTGGCAGTTCGAGTCTCACCAGCTCAAGGATGACTCAGTCTTCCGTCCTTCTGAGGTCGGTAAAATGAGGACCCAGATTGTCGGGGCAATAAGATGACTCTGTAAAATAAAAAAACTGCTTAGAGAGGGCTGTAAAGCACCATGAAGCAGTATGTAAATCTTAAGTGCTGTTATTATTGCTATTGCTATAATTTCCTGAGAGACAAGACCTACAGCATGACTCTCTTGCCAAATTTGAAGGGACAAGCGGATGTAATTGGGGAGATGATACCTCATCCTGTGGCGATGAATGAGTTCACTCACAGTCTCTTGTAAATGCTGAATAGGAGCAGAGAGAGCACTGAGCCTTTTAGCAGCCCACATAGTAGAGGCCGGGATGGGATCTCTCCTCCCCTGACTGGAACCAACCTTGGAGAAAGGAGGTGAACCAGCACAACCCAACATCTCGTGACTTTAGTCATGGAAGTGTGTGTATTAATGCAAATTATATTCAAAAGCTATCAAGCAGCAGCTGTGCCAAGGTCCAAGGGTAGTGTGGTTTATTTAGCAACTGTGCTCCTAACTCCTCTACTTTAGGTTTTCTTTTTCCTTGTAAATGTACAAGTGATAAATCTTGCTTGTTTACCTTGAACCCAGAGAGCTAATTGCCCTAAAGGTTGTCCATTAGCGATTGCACTTCTTCATTTCAGATAATCTTTGACACATGCCTATTACAGGAGGAAATGACTTTGATAAGCAGAAAGCCATAAAAATAATCCTTAAATTGCAATTCTCTGCAATGGGAGTGACCTTTGAAATCAATGGAACTTCCAGGTAATCCTGAATAGGCCATAGCTTGGAACTTCCGAGTAACCATGACTAGATCAACTGCAAGCAGTATGAGGTAATCTAGGGATGTGCCATAGTCAGATTATCATTTCAGGCTAATGGGGGATGGGATTTCACATCTGTTGAGAAGCCATTGCTTGCTTTTCAAGTTTGCCTGGCTTTCAAAAATGCTTGCAGAATTTCCAACAGGTAGAGGCCTAGCAGGAATGAATTATGTCTCAGTTAAATATTGGGGAGGGGGTTGGTAAGGACATGCAAAGATTGTAGCTGTGTAGGTGCAATCATTTGACAGAGCCAGTTTGGTCTAGTGGTTAAGGCACCAGGCTAGAAAACAGGAGAGCATGAGTTCAAGTCAGGAGTGAAATTCAAAATTTTTCGCTATCAGCTCTGTGAGTATGGCTTGACTGGCTCTGTGGGTGTGGCTTGGTGGCATGGCTGGGGGGCCTCAGTCTCCAAAAGGAAGAAAGCAGGTGGGTGTGGGTGGGGCCAACCGATTCAAATCGTCCCTACCACCTCTCCAAACCGATTCAAATCGTCCCTACCACCTCTCCCAAGGTGGTGCGAGGTGATTCAATTTCACCCCTGGTTCAAGTCCTACTTTAGCCATGAAAGCCAATTGAGTGACTGGGCCAGTCATTCTCCCTCAGTTCAACTCATCTCACGGGGTTGTTTTTGTGGAGAAAATTTGAGGAGGAAGATGTGTTGGATATGTTCGTCATCTTGGTATTTATAAAAACAATAAATATTAATAAATACCGGTAATAAAAATGTTACATTAACAATATTAAGAAGGAACTTGAAAATAGGTAGTCCTATAATTTCTATCAGAGTCATACTGTTTTATCTAACTCATTTGTGAAGAATTATATTTTGCATTTGAGGAAAATGTCCCCCAAATGTTTACATCTGGAGCTAAATGCGATGAAGAAATATGATTTGGTACCCCAAATGGCAACTTGTCTTTTGAATTTACTTTCCTCTATTTCACAATTTTAGACCTCATGGTAGAATCTAGCCAGTTCCATGTAAACCTTTGCCAAAAGAAGGACCCAGAAGTTCTTCTTTAGCAAACTCCATCACATGTGCAATATTTCTACCATTTAATATCCTGGACTTCGCTCTTGCAATGAACTGAAACTCTAGTTCTTTTTGTTCTGTGTTTTTTCATGGCTTTTCCCAGTCATTGATCCTGCCTTAGTCAAAGAGGGAATGGAACCATTTGTCCACCTTACCCTGGTATGCAAATTATCATTTTTGCAAGTTGATAATGCCCTAACCATTAGGGCAAAGTACATCAAGAATGGTAACAGCTTGTTTGCATCCTAACATCAGAACATCTATTTGCCAAATGAACAATGGTCATCATTCTCTATGTGTGGGATTCCACATAGACCTGTCAATAGACTTACAACCACAATTGGTACCAGTATTTCTGTTGCTAAGCAAAGTGGTTGTTAAGTGAGTTGCCTTTGATTTTACAACCTTTTGTACCATGGTTGTTAAGCAAATCATTTCAGTTGTTAAGTGAACCACATGGTCATTAAGTCTTGCTTTCCCCTATTGATTTTGCTGCTCAAAAGCTGGCTGGGGAAGTCGCAAATGGTGATCACATGACCCTGGGATGCTGTAACCTTCGTAAATCGAAGCCAGTTGCCAGGTGCCTGAATTTTGACCACGTGACTGTAGGGGTGCTGTGATGGTGGTATGTGCGAGGACTGGTTGTAACTTTGAACATTTGCTAAATAAATGGTTGTAAATCAAGGACTACCTATGTTTAAATTAAAGTCTGTTTGGCCAGTTTTAAGAAAACCATTGCAGTTTATGTTGTGCTTATGTTTTAGAGATGAGCCACGCTAACCATTTCAAATCCTATTCATCCTCTCCTTTTGCACAGTGTATTTGTTCTAAGTTTAGTTGTCTCATTTTACCTTTCATCTTTCTGCTTTCCTTTGGTTGGACAAATGATTGTGTATGTCCATGAAGAAAACGATTAGTTGCATTTTGGATGTCAAATAAGAGATTTGTCTAAAGATGTTTCCCTGAAAAGCAAAAGCAGAAAGAATTCATTTCATTTCCTACCAAGGTTGCTCAGAAACACATGGGGATATTTTCATCCCCCCTCATTTGCAACATCAATAGAGGTCGGAGCCTCCACAGGCAATGGCTCTTGTGATTGCTGTATGCAAATGCTTTTTATAACATTTAAAGTATTGATGCATTAGGTCATTCTGTGGTTTTAAAAAAAGAGAGCTGCTCATTATACAGTGCCGGTCCCATAAACAGACAAATGTTCTGAGAAGAAGCCATTGGTCTGTAGCTCCTCTTTTGTTCCATCAGCAAGGCTGGTCACAGTTAAAGCGCTCTTTTAGAAATTGGCTTTTATTTCCCAAGTGAAAACAGGCCAGGCTGCTCCGAGTTGGCTGCTTAAGAGAATCTATGAAAGGAATTTTGCCCTTTAGATATAAATCATCATCATCACCATCATCTGCAGTGAATTAAATTTTTTATTTCATTTTTAAATCACAAATGAGGCAAGGGGGGAGGAAATATCTACTAAAAAATTCTTGTGCTTTACCTAAAAATGTAAATAAATGGACTCGCTTCTTTGAGTGAGGTAAGAAGACTAAATAATACCAGCTATGAGTGTAAAAAAAGATGGTTTTAGGGTATTTGTAGCAAAATTTGTAGACTTGTTTTCTAGTTGTCTTCTTCCTTTGTATAACCTAACAGTGCTAAAACTGGACTTTAAAGCTAGTTTAAACCAGTTGCTATTCTGGATTTTAAAGAAGGAACATGGAAAACAATATTATGTAGTTTCATATTGTAAGCGAGCATCATTTTATTCAATACTTATGGAAGATCATTTTTTGAGTAGTGCTTTGATGAATTAAGATCATTTTAAACGAATAGTTACAAAACTGTCAGTGGTTTTCTAGGATGCTTATAGTCAGAAGCGACATTCTGAGGGTTATTCATGTGTATGTATATACTGTATGCAGGGCTTTTTTTCGGCCGGAACTCAGTGGTACTGCATTCCGGCACCTTTTCCGAGTCCGCGTCACGTGACGCGTC
>JAOYMU010000263.1:6538053-6549732 GCA_025802295.1 Psammodynastes pulverulentus | reverse complement strand
GAATACTTTGGTGTCCTGCGTATTCTTATCCCCGAGTTCGCCCACTGTAATGCGGGTATCGAGCCCCGGCCACGCCCAGAAAGAAACCCCGCAGACAGCCACCTGTCTGAAATGATATAGATCACCTGCTTCAGTAGTGGGCTGGTTTAAAAGACCATCAAGATCCTTTCCAGCTATATTTCCTAGTTGGGTAATGAAATTCCTGCAAGCAAGCAACCAAGCTCAGAGAGCATCAAGAACTTCACAGTTCAATCTGACCTACAGATATTTGTAACCAAACCTCAAAGTTTATTTGGCTCTTAAAATAACATTAATATTGGCTGTTTGTCTTTTTGCAAACTAAGGGTCAAATTGAGATTTAGCTTTTATCTAGCTTCTCAAGTTTTAATGCTATTTTTTTAAACCAGAAGAATCTTTATGGCATTTCTACATTAATTATTTGCACCAATCTTGGATCTGGATGTCATCCAGATTTTTTCCAGTCCATATATGATGGTCCCATCTCTTAATAAGGGAACAAACTATGAGCTAGAAGCCAGTTTCCATTTTTCAGTAGGCCTATCAAGGTATTATGGGAAATTAAAAATGATGCTTTGAGTTTAATTTTAAGAGATGGCTCATGCAAACATCTGGAGTCTTACCAGGATTTTGGTGTTGACATTAAGGCTTATCACACTGTTTTTTTCTTTTCTTTTATTATTTATCTGGGAAAAACCATAGTAATCTGGTAAGAAAAAGAAAGAAAGCTCATCAAAGGAAGAGATCAATAGTAGAGTTTAATAAATATAAAATATATTCCCTCGGGATCAAGAAACTCTGATGAGATTGAGTATATAATTTAAATCAATTATCAGCAGGGCACAGAATTTCAGTTAGTCATTGCCTTGGAGACTAACACAGCTTTCACAGTCCCGATTCCTCCCAGAAATATTGGTCTACAATTCTTATCACGTTTATTCTGTCAAGGGGTAATAGGAACTTGTATTCCAATGTATCTAAAGAGTGCTAGTTTGATGGATGGTGTGTTAATGTATGAATTCATCACTGGGTTTAATGACACATATTTACAAACTTTATTTGAACTCCATCACCACCACTGTTACTCCTCAGTTCCATAAAACAGTTTACAGCCATCCTCAGTTCTTTAACTTAACAACAAAGAATTAAAAAAAATGCTTTGAATCCCAAGCTGTCAGTGCTTCTGAAGAAACAAAACTTCACACATCTAAAACAATTTGTTTACACATCATCAACTCATATCCTTTGTTACATTTTTTAGGCTTTATGAAAAATTAAATATATGAAATCAGACTTCAGGCAATTGTTTTTGTCATTTGATATTTAATCTGTACACTGCCCAGCATCCCTCTATGGGGTATATGATATTCGCTGCAGCCAACTTGCCATGGCCAACTCACCATGGAACAACTTGCTATGGCCAACTGGCTGAGGGGCAACTCACTGCAGAACAAGAGTTGCACTAATATCAAAGAACTGGTGGAAGAGAATCCATTAAAGAAAGGATGTAAAAGGAGGGATAAAATGAAATGTGAATGACAAAAATTAAAATGATTTTTAATTTATTTTAGATAATTAAATTGAATTGTTAACTTGTCCTGCAGTGAGTTGTCCCGCTGTGAGTCGGCCATGGTGAATTGTGCCATTCTGCCTCTGTGAAAAAGATGGTAAGTTTTAAAATCTGACAAATAAATAAATAAAATAGGTTACATCCAGAACTGGTAATAACTGGCAAGCGCCTCATATAGAAATGCCCTCTGATTCTAAACTAATCTGAAAGTATTGGTAGCTCATTCCATTTTCTTAGCAGAACTTTTCTTCCCTTTTTGTATTTGTACAGAAGACAAAAATCAGTAGGACAAATATTTCTGGCATGGAGCTTCAGTCATTTTCCATACTGTATGTGGGGAAAAGTCATCATTCTGTTGATTTGCACCTTGCCTTCTTTCTGAACCATGGAAAAAAAGTGTGTGTGTGTGTATTTCTTTTATTAAATGTGTATTCCTTTTAAAAGAAAATATACTTCTTTTAAATACTTCTACCCCTTCGTTGATAAAAACAATGCTATAACTGTAGAGCTATGACAATTCAAATAAAACTAAAAGTGGTTTGTGTGTTTCCAGTTAAAATCTTTCATTTTCATCACTTCAGGTTTCATCAGTTTTTATCTTTACTAGAACACCTTGATGCATTGCAGCTCAATGAGGCATTTTAACCCAATGAAATAATTATGATTCCCAGGTTGTGAAGGGAGAGTAATAGACCATCGTGCTTTACTGCTAAATCAACTGTTTGGTATTCTGCCACAGATCTTAATCTAGTTCAGATGCATATGAAGAACAGGCTGACATTAGGCTTCTGTCTTGTGGTATAATAAGAAGCAGTCACAATTAGTTCACCAAACCCCACTGGGAACCTAGAACCAAATAGCAATCTGTGTTTGTGTGTCACAAATGGCAGTTCATGAGAGTCACACATTCTCATCTTATGAAAAGATCTAATTGCTTGTCTTAAAGAACAATAATGTATCACTTTTTTTCCCTTTGAGGAAAAAAACATTCTTGAAGAAGCTGCAAATAAATTCTCATTATGGTAGAGAATAGAATAGAATCATAATATAGTTGGAAGGGACCTCGGAGGGCGATCACCGAAGCACGCAATCACTGAACTGGTAGTCAAACCAGTAGAATCCCACCCCTGGTCCAATCTCCTGTTCAAGAGAAGACCCTTTATGTTCATCCGGATTCTTTTTGAAAGCCTTCAGTGATGAAGCCCTCTAATCATTTTTTCCACTCTTTCCTGAGTCTAAGCAACTTTTGTATAGTGTGATGACAGAACTGGATGCATTATTTCAAGTGTGGTCTCGCCTTCCATCCTTCCGAGGTGGGTAAAATGAGGACCCAGATTGTGGAGGCAATATGCTGATTCTGTAAACCGCTTAGAGAGGGCTGTAAAGCACTATAAAAGAGAACATAAGGATAAGGGAGAACTCTTTGAAAGGAGGGATAGAATTCTTGTCTGAATTCTAATCTTTCTTTAACTTGATAAAGCCTAATTGACCAGGGTTTCTTGATATAACTTATCCAGAATACCTTTAGCTCAAAGCCAATTAAGAACTCCAGAGTGTCCATTGGAATGTGAAGTGTGCCCTCTAGTGGACCTGCTTTTGAAGTAAGTATATGGAGCTGGTTCCCTTTGGAGGAATTTGGTGGAATGAAGAAAAATTGCTTTTCTTGCCTTCAGTTCGGAATATCTCATAGAACCCAATCACTCTGTTTCTTACCCTCCATATTTTTGTGGGGATTTTTGTTCTTCGTGTTAGATATGAATAGGAAAGTTACAGGAACGTCAACAAACAAAGAGCAATTTTTATTCTTGGCAAGAAACTAAAAAGGTCTTATCGGATTTGTGCTTAAATTGCTACCTCTTCTTGAAATTTCCTGGGACCTAATGTGAGAATAATTGCTGGTGTAGGTATTTCCAGGATCAAATTTGGAAGTGTTTCTGAAACTGACAGAGCAAGCCTCATAGCTATGATAATTTTAGTTTTTCCCACTCTGATGCTCTTCAAATATGCTAGAATTTCAGTTCTCATAATACTGTGGGGGCAACATGGTGCCTATCTAGAGAAGCAGACTGATTCCGCCCAAACAAGGGGGATATCAGTCTTTGGAGACTTGGTTGGAAACACGCTAACCCGGCGGCCTCCAAACATGTTCAATTACAACTCCCAGAATTCTATGCAGCCAATGAAAATTGCACGTGCTGGCTGGACATTTTGGAAGCTATAATCCAACTCAACCTGGGATAGGTTACCCTAACATATCTAGAATAACTGAGTCAAGGAAGGCAGGGAATGAAATATAGTCCTTGTTGCAGTGATGTGTCTTCTACGCTACCTTTCAGTGACAATTACTTATTCCTTTGAATCTCTGTCAGATAATCTCCTAAATGTCAACCGGCATTACTTTCGCCCAGTTTCCTGAAAAGATCACGCTTCTCCATGTCGTTGCCTTTCGTAACCCTCTTCTGACCTCCTTTCCCTAAAAGTATTAGAGACTTATTAAAAGCAGCCGTCTGTCTGGATTGTCGAAATCATGTTGGCCTCAGCTGTGATCCTGTGCACTCAGGCTTGAAAAGGCCTTCTTGTGTTCTCTTCCTCATCACTTAGAGCACTCCATTTGGAGACTTCAATCTCTATATACGGGCCACTTAAATTGAGTGGAGAGGAATCGTCTGTTTCCTGACATCGTGTTTGTCATGGTCCCAGGAGGGGCTCTCGATGAGATCAGTTAAACACAATAGCCCACTGGTCCCATTATTAAGGAAGGCGGGAATAATATTACTAATGACATCTAGTGCAACCCACCTGCAGCCGAGGGAGGGTTAGGTCCCTAATGAGGTTGATGCTGCCTGTTAAGCTAATGCTGCAATATATGACTGTCATTAGGATTGTGGGTGGAATGCCTAAATGCTTCTCTTTCCTTCAAAGGCATTTATTGGGAGTGAATCCCCCGGTGGCAATGATGCACAGGATCTCCAATATACATTGATGGCTTCTAATTCTTATATACGTTTTAGAGAAACATACGCCTTATAAAGAAAAGTACATACGCAATTACGTTGTTGTTTGTCAACAATGTCGATCTTATTGGCTTATTTAAAACATTTTTATAGCCACCGATCTTTCAGCTAACACTGGGAGGCTCAAATCAAAGATGAAAAGACATCAAAAATCATTTTAAAGCTATAAAGAAGCACAACCAGTTAAAACATAAAATTTTAAAAATAAGCACGACCTGGCATCAATCCGTGTTAACGTGCCACCTAATCTTCTCCCAATGCTTGTGGGGGAAAGACTTACAGGAAGCTAAAAGAATCGATTTTGTAATGAATGCCACACTGATGAACTATTTAATTTAATTTGGCAGTATTTCTAGCCTCCCCAGATTCAGATAAGCATAAAAAAGATGAAAAACAAAAGTACAATCTAAAGCCCCAATATAAGTGTTAAAACATCACCAGTAAACAATCTGAAACATCCTAGACACCATTATATTAAAGTAAGGACTAAATGCCTGCTGGAACAGTAGTGCTTTTACTAGTTTTCTAAGGGCCAGTAGAGTAGGTGGTACTGAAGATGACTGTCATCTGATGAAGTCCAATGTATCTTGCAGAGGAGATTAGTATAACGAGTGAGAAATGATATATCCATATTCCACCTTTCTATTCAGGCTGAATCTGATTTGCATGTTATTTTGGCTTGGATCCACAATGTTGTGGAGTGAGATTGTGTGAGCCACCTACCTTTCTGAGTAGAAAACACATCATGGTGTTCAACCCTTGGAAGATTGTAAAGCACAGCCCATAGACAGGGTAGGCTTAAAAAGCAAAGGATAATCAGGGAAATTCACTATCTTCTTAAAAAAAGCACAGTTCCTTTCTTTGGGGAATTGAAAGAGCCTTAAATTTTAGGCTTTAATTGAAATTAAAGTCTAAACACCTTTATTGTAGGTGGGGGGGAAACATGTGGCAAGATGTAGAAAGTCTGTGTAACAGCAGACTAACAAAACTCAGAAAGCTAACTATAAAAAAACCCCTGGATTTTCAAGGATCCAATGTGTTTTGGTGTGCTTGATTTTTTGTCAGTGTTAAAACCGGTATTTTACTTTGTCAGAGAGAAATGAATGTGCTTGACCCAAACAGCAGTTATCTGATTCACTGTGCCTTAATAAACGTCTTTAAGCACATCTGTTGATGCTTACTCCCTGTTTTCTCCTTGCATTTAGCAACGCAGTAAATGTGTTTTGCTGTTTTCTCCTAAGTGAATTCTGACACAAGTTAATGGATACTCTTCTCCTGAATAATTAACCTTTCCATTTGATCTTTATAAGCTTTGCCTGACCCCTGCTTTTCCTCCATCATAGAATAAATTTGTGCAATCATCCAATTGGTTAGTTGTTCTATTTGCATCCCTCCTGCCACGACGCAAATGTCAGTGTAAATAGAGCACCCCGGTGGTACCCCATCGAAGTATTGATGCCATCCAGATGGGCTTAAGTTTGGAAAACTCCTGCAACACGTACCTTGAGAACAGCTTTCTCAAATTGATGTCCTCCATAAGTCTTGAATTGCAATTGCCATTATCTCCAGTCAGCAAAGTTAAGGAGAAGAAGGCTTGTTTTATCTATGACCTGAAACTGTTTCCTAGGTCATTTTGACAATTGTGAGACACATACACCTCTGCGACAAGATCGGTTCAAGAATTTTAAGCCCTTGAAGTGAATTTTCAAGTTGGTGCCCTCTTTTAGGCACCCCATCATTTACATGCATATTACCTATATTTTAGTGAAAACATTCCGTTCAGGCCGGGAAAACGCTTGTAAATGGAGAGTGACATTTTTGAACAGGAGGATAGTATTGCATTATTGGATTATATATAATTCAGGTGAAGGCGTTGAAGGGCAGTCAAGAGACTACCTTGAGGACAATCAGAGAATTATAAATGGGGAAAGAAAGGGCAGAAGTTCCAAAGGAAACCATCAGAAGAAAGCTTATGAAAAGTTAATCAATTTGTAATAGATTTTTATTCTCTCAAATGTTGCATAATTATACATATCCAAGTGAAGAGATAAAACAATGATATTATAGATGCAGATAGTGAAGATTTTAAATGAAGAAGCCAAAAACTGATTGGGGAAGATTAATTGAAGCCCGCAAGACTGGAAGAGTTGATGGCTCAAGAGAGCAGACCTAATATAATAATCACAGGTCTGGAACTTGCAGACAAGCTGCTCTCGGGGCAAACATGAGATGAGACTTTTAGTCTAGAATTATTGTGCCTCATTAACTGAATTTTACTGAACTCTGGAGGACTTTTTTGTCTTATAAGCCCTCTTTTTCCACCCTCTTTCCCCCCACCCAACTTCCAGGCAGTTGATGCTCAAAACTATAAAAGTTTTAAAAGCATGCATTCCAAGAAGGTATCCTTCCCTCCATCCCATGCTATAAATTTAGCATTTTGTAATGATTGGCAGAGAGTGCCTTTAGATTAGGAAATAGATGGTGTGCAATTGTCCAGAGTGTTTTAAGTTGTAATTTTCTCATATCCCAAAGGCAGCATTTGGTCAGCTGCACTAGGTAAACCAGACCGTGGAAACAACTGCACACAATGCCCAGACTACTTTTATTGAGTTTGGCCATTATAACAGAATTTTGCTGGCCTGATGGAGCTATATTGCCTCCTCCTTCTCCCCCTCTCTCCACCCCTTCTTCCTTATAGGTCAGTTAAATTGGGAAAGTTTCTATGTGAGCTCCTTCCCAATGTTATGTGAGTGTTCTGGATTTAAAATGATTTAGCTGTTGCTGCCTTGGCAAGTTCATCATGCTATCTTTATACATATTTCCTCCTATCATTCATTGCTTTTCTCAGAAGAGCTGCTGGGAGCAGAAGCGCACACGGGCTAAAACATTAGGGAGCCAGAAGAGCAAGAACCAATCCCTCAGTAGCTCATCAGTATTTGGGTACATATTCTGCAACCCCAGGTCTTGGCAGTGAGCTTTATAATGGGGGGGGGGGCTTACTGGTAGTCTTTCTCTCCGGCACTTTTTCTTGGAAGTCTGGGCTAAGGGAAATAGATAAATGGATTGGGTGTAGATGTTTCCATGTCACAACTGAGATTGCCTGGAATTAGTTTAACTTGTGCGTGCCTTTTTCAACTTGGAGTCAAATTTAACCACCATCCCCCAGGAATTAATTCATTAGTTTATTTAACACTGGTTTGGGGGTTTCTACAACAAACTATTCTTTCCCCTTCCTGAAGCATTGACACACTTAAGCATACTAGTGATAACAGAATGGTTACTTGGGGAGGGTGGAGTTCACCCCCCAAGTGATGGAGGGCAAAGCTGTCTCCTTAAGTATCAGCTCATGGGGAGGGGGGAGGACACAGCTGTTGAGTTCAATAGGCCATTGGGTAGGAAAGGTGATGGGCAGGGGAGCTGGACCATGGGCCTCTAGCAGAAGCAAGGAAGAAGATTAAAGGTATATTTATGCCTGTGCTGGTGGCAGGGTTGACAAATCCCCGCTCATTTTTGAGGTATCTGCAGGAAGTGTCAACATGGGGGTTGGGATTGTGTGATCAAAGCTCTACCCCTGTGTGTGTGTGTGTGTGTGTGTGTGTGTGTGTGTGTGTGTGTAGAGGGCAGAGGGGATAGCTTTGAAGACAGGGGGAAGAACTATTATCAAGGCAATGGGTCAGATAAGCAGGGCTTAAGCCTGGGCCAAGAAACTTAACTTGAGATAACATCTCAGACAAGCCTCTCTCCAATTCACAGTAGGCATAGTCTGACCTATCTTTTTGTGAGCATAATGTTGACAAACATTAAAAAGAAGGGGACTTTCACTTTTTCACATGCACACGCACCGCACACATCCCCGGCCCACAGAAATCAATTCAAATTGTTCGATAATGATGTCATTTCTGTCTATGAAAAAAATGCTGCTGGAAATACACGCATTGTCTTCGCTTGTCTTCTCTCCCATTCAGAATGTCCGTGGGCTTTCCTAAAAGCTTCAGTGTTTCATTAGTAACCCCTGGAATAGAGTTGCTGTTGCTATCAATGAGTGGTGGGCTGTGGGGGAGTGGAGGGGTGGGGTGGGAAGCAGGAGCCAAGACGCGAAGGCTGACTGGGACAAAAGCTGGTTTCTTAAAAGTTCTACATTGTACAGAAAGCGGCAAAGGGAGCCTTTTAAATGGCTAGAAAGGTCTTCCAGCAGAGGGGATAAAGCTGCAGCTCGAGATGCATCAATAGCGACTCCTTTTGGGGATGGCCTTGGAGGCTTTCCATCAACAACCGGGGGGGGGCGGTCCCCTCACAGAAAAGGCTTCCTGGGCTTTGCCTGGGATCCCTTCCCCTCAACGCGGGTTAATGTCTGGGCCACCTTGATTCCACTCGGCTTTCTTTTGTTTGCACATTTGCCTTGTGTCAGGTTGCTAGGATACTCGAGGTCTCCGAAGAGACGAGGAGGATCATGGGAGTGAAATCAGGCTTGGAACTGATTACCTTGCCCTACGGACACCAGCTGCGCCTGGATCTAATTGAAAGGTGAGCACTGCTGTTGTGTTTCTCTCTCAAAGGAGGATTTCTGGGCTTCCTTCGAGGTCCACGATCACAAAAACCTGCCACGTGGGCAGTCCCCGGGTGGGTAGACCCTTCCCATGTTTCTGAGTACCATCAGAGCAGGGTGCCTTATGCCCAAGGAACCAGGACTGAACACTGAAACTGTCCATGCATGCTATCGGGGTCAGGCAAAGTGTGTTGGGGCTTTGGAGTTTAGGAATGAAGAGCCTGATGATGCCCATATTTATGTAAGAATTTTAAATGGGGTCTTGATAACATAAAAGCCACACTTCCATTAGAACATTTAATTATAAATATACTTGTTAAGAGAGCCAGTTTAGTGAGCAGTTAGAAACTGGGAGACTGGGAGTTCTAGTCCTACCTTAGGCACGAAGCCAGCTGGGTGAAGTGTGGCCAGTCAGTGTCTTTCAGCCTAGGAAGAAAAAGGAAAAGACAAACCCCCTTCTGAAATCTTGCCAAGAAAATTGTAGAGACTAGGCCAGGCAGCCGCCAGGAGTCAACGCTTAACCTGAAGGCACAACATTTAAAATTTTTATGCTTGTTAAGCAGTAAAAAAAAAATAAAAAATGAGAAAGTTTGCATATCAAGACCTGAGGTCTAATAGCTTGTATTGTACAGATCTCTTACATAAAACGATCCTGCAGATCAAGAAATAGACTATTTTGAAAAGCCCAAGGATTCCAACCAATCTTTGAAATAAAAAGGAAAATGCTGCAGTTTGGAGACTTTAGCCAAGTTGCCACGGTTTCCTGCTTCCAGAGAAGTCCCTTGTATGAATATCCTTTTTGGCAGATCAAGGTAGTCCTTGACTTACCACAGTTCGCTTCAAAGTCACAACCCCACTGAAAAAGGGGACTTATGATCATTTTTCACACTTATGAACATTGCATCATCCCCATGGTCATGTGATTTACATTCAGATGCATGACAACTGACTCACATTTAGGACAGTTGCAATGTCCTGGGGTCATGTGATCCCATTTTGCGACCTTCTGACAAGTAAAGTCAGTGCGGAAATCGGATTCACTTAACAACCGTGTTACTAATTTAACAACTGCAGTGATTCACTTGACAAATATGGCAAGAAAAGTTGTAAAATGGGGCAGAACTCACTTTTACAGATTTCTCATTTAGCAACATAAATTTTGGGCTCACTTGTGATCATAAGTTGAGGACTACCTATAGTTGTCCTTGCTGTGCCAGAAGAGAACTCACCTTGAGACACCTTCGACACATGCACTACTGTCTCTTCATGTTTAGAACAGTGTAGCAACACTTATCAAATGGAGCTTATGGATGCTTTTGCTAGAGATTGTTTCAAGGACAAAGGTCTTCTCTAGGATGAAGGCTGTGTCCATCAAGGTTGTTCTTCATCCTGGAAATACAGAAATTGGCATATCTAGGGGATTTTGTTCATTAGGGGTGCAATTAGGGCTTCCATAGATGCCAAGATAACAACACTCAGCCTTTCCCAGGTCATCAGAAAGACACTAACTGTACAATGTGGAGCACAGCACCAGGTTGATAAGAATGCATCATGTTATTCACCCTATATTGTGAAAATCCATGGCTATTTTCTGAGAGAAAGAAACTAAAGAAACCACTATATGCCAACAAGCAAGCAACAGAATGGAAGGGTGGGGTTGGAGGTTGCCCCCCTCTCTCTCACTTCCTTCAAGAATAAAAAAGATAACAAAAAATTTTCCTCTTTGCACTCAGTGGGAGAGAATATTGACATTCAGCTTCAGATATTTACCTAAAGCATATTGGAAGGCCAGAAGGATTTTAGAGCCTTTGACTCTAAAGCCTCTAATTTTCTAAACATTAAGACATGAACCACAAAATTCTCCTCCTTATTCTCTGCCCCACCGTGGAAGCACTGATGTGGGGGAAGGAAAGGATTATGGATGCTTTTGCATTGGCCAGGAAGGGTTGAACTGACGCTGCTTTTCACCTTGAGGTCTAACCTCTTCCTTTTTCCGAGGTGATATTGTTTCATTGCAGAATCTAATCGGTTACATTCGTTTATTCAAATCTTATTAAAATATATCCTGGAAAATTGCACAGGAAAATTTTAAGAGTTAACCTAGATCCGTGTTTATTCAGGGGTGTCAAACTCAACACCTGCGGCCCATGGGGTGCTTAGACCTAGCCCACGGGGCCAACCTGGAAACTGAAGGACCAGCCTGCAGTGCTTCTGCTATTGAAAATGTGGCCCTCCCAAGCTCCATTTTCGCTGGCAGAGGGTTGCAGGAAGCAGTAACAGCCGAAAACGCAGCTCGGGCCCGTTTTCGCTGGCAAAGCACTCGGCCACCACAGGTGCCCCCAATACAATTGTCAAGCTGGCCACACCCAGCCCAGCCCCTGAGGTCAAACACAACCCTGATGTGGCCCTCAATGAAATCGAGTTTGACATCCCTGACTGGGGTTCTATTGGATTTAAGGCAGGGATGTCCAAACTTGGCAACTTTAAGACTTGTGGACTTCAACTCCCAGAATTCCCCAGCCAGCATAGCT